>CM053593.1:77223024-77296127 GCA_028646575.1 Pseudocheirus occidentalis | reverse complement strand
GGATTCAGGATCAATTGATTAGGAGGAGATGATACTTTAAAAGGCGAAATTCTGAAGAGGAAGAGGTCTTGAATGACAGGAGACAGGGAGAGACAAAATGGGGTTAATCATCCCATATAAAAGAGGCAAGGGATAACTGTTACAACTTTACTTTCATTTACTCTCATTAAATTTGGCTTAAGGAAAGAATGACATAAATTCTAAACTGGGTATCTTGCCACACTGGAGAGTAGGGGGATGGGGATGAGAGGAGAAATGATGGAGGGAAGGGTGGATTGGGGGGGAGGGTTGCAGGAAGCACACACCTCAGTAAAGGGACAGAGACAGGGTAGAGAACAAAACAAGGGGTGGGTGCGGGATAGGAAGGAGGGACATGCAATTAGCCTCTCACAATATGACCACCATCGAAAGGTCCTGCATAATTACACATGTACAGCCTGTATTGAATTGCTGCCTTCCAGTGGGAGTGGGTGACAAGGGAGGAACTACAAGAATCTAGAATTTAAAGCTATACAATCAAATGTTAAAACAAACAAACATATATATATATATATATGTATGTATATATAATTATTATTATTAATCACATGCAACTGGGAAATAAAACATACAGGGACTGTGGTAGGGAGACCCTCCCTGCCCTACTAGAAAGTTAGAGGGGTGTTGGAGGAGGACATAAAAGAGAACAGGTTTTGGGAGGGGCTTTACCGTGGGATCATTGTTTTGGGCTTGGGGGTAGGGGAAAGAAGGGGAGAAAATTTGTAACTCAAAACCTTGTGGAAATGAATGACGTAATCAAGAAAATAGTGAGACTGATCCTATTTCAGCATGGACTTAGAAGATCTTTGAAACACTTTATTTCTTCACAGCAACAGCTTCTGAAATGTCTCTTAAAATCTGGAAATGTGCTGTTTAAGAATTATAACTTGCACATATTTCCTTGGAGTAATATAATTTTTTTTATTCACAGGATTATAAGTATAACAAGAGGGTTCAATGAAAAGTAAAAAAAAATCCTCCACTCAGATGACAGAGAACAAATTACACATGGCTGAACCAGTTTGATCTTGTTTCATTTGCTCAAGATCTGAAATTCTGGATGGTCAGAAATACCTATGAATTACCATTGCCATCACAAACTGAAATAAAATTTTTAAAAGATTGCTTTTCTCAAGTAATTCATGCTTCACTGTGTAACTCTGAGGCCCCTTCAAACACTGTATCTCTATGATGCTATATATATATTTTTTTAATTTGACATTTTATGAAATTAGCCTACTCTGATCCAGACACTTCCAATAAAACAAAAAAGGTATGGATGAGGGAAGACATTTCTTATATGACAGTTTTATGATGAAAATTTTAAAATAATAATAATGACATTTAAAAATGTGAGAATGCATATTTATGCTGCTTAGGTCAAAGTTACTGTGAGTTTAAATATTTATAATTGTTCAATTTGTATCTTCTCCTGCAACTTTGATAATGGTTCAAAGTAGAAATAAAATTCTGTCATCTCATAACACATTTTATTTTTCTCCTATGAAGCCCTTTTTAATGGCTTCTTCTATCCCAAATTTTATGCTAGGGAGCTATGCAGTCCAGTGGATGAAGTACTGAGGATAAATTCAAAAGGATTTTTATTTAAATCTAGTCTCAGACACTTACTAGCTGTGTGACCCTGGATAAGTCACTTAACCTTTGATTATCTCAGATTCCTCAACTGTAAAGTGGGGATAATGAAAGCACCTACTTCCAAGGATTGTTGTAAAAATCATATAAGATTATAATTTTACAAGGCTTAGCACAGTCTCTGACACATAATAAGCTGTATATAAATGTTAACCATTATTATTTTTCATGGCTCCATAGAGGAAACTTCTCACACATGAAATGTTCTTCCTATAGATATTCACCAAGTATTATCAGTCACATGAATTTCTGTTTCATATTTGAAATTTTAATGTCAGACTCACATAGAATTCTGTTTGACTCAATGCCCCCAACTTATTACACTTTCATATTAAATACATCTGAAAAATCAAGACTTTCTGTCTTATTTTATGCTGATCTTTGAGTCTTTTATGTTGTTTATATCCATCCTCATCAGTTAAAATTTATTTTAATACCTATTTATTTCATTAAATATTTCATATTATTATTTTATTCTTATATATATTATATTCCCATTTCATTAATTATTCCCAAATTAAATAACACTTTAAAAGTTTATAAATGACATTTAAAAAGTTTAATATTTTCTTTCTTACTTTCTCATGCCTCCCTTAAGAAAGTAAGCAACATGATATTGATCATACATAGGAAGTCATTGAAAAGCATATTTTTCATTATCATGTTGTAAAAAAACACACAAATATTTTTCTAACTAAATAGTATTTTATTATTTCACAATTACATATTAAGAAAAATGTTAGCTTTCATTTTTGTAGGATTCTGAGCTTCAAAATTTCCTCCCTCTCTCTCTTCCTTCCCCTCCTCTGAAAATGTTTGGCAGTTTGACATAGTTTATATGTGTATTATCATGTAAAACATATTTCCATATTCACCACAGTTGTGGAAGAAGAAACATATCAAAAGGAAATAAAACCATGAAACAGAATAAGGTAAGTGAAACAAATCTGCTTTGATCTGCATTCTGAGTCCATCAGTTCTTTTTATCTGGATATTGCATTTTCCATTGTGAGTCCTTTATACTTGTCTTGGAATGTTGTGTTGCTGAGAAGAGCTGAGATATAGTCAATTACGCTTATGATTTTCCTAATATTGAAATGCCCCACATTCCTAGCATGAATACCACCAGGCCATTGTGTATAATCTTGGTAATAGATTGCTGCAATCTTCTTAATAGTATTTTATTGTTTTAAATGCATCAATATTCATTAAGGAATTTGGTCCATAATTTTCTTTTTCTGTTTTTGGTTTTCCTGGTACAAGCATTAAAACCACCTTTGTGTCACAAAAGGAATTTTGTGGAATTTTTTTCCTTGCTTATGTTTTCAAAAAGTTTATATCATAACAGGATTTGTTACTTAAATGTTCAGTAGAACTCAGTTGTAAATCCATCTGCTCTTAAGGAATTGTTTCTTTGGTATCATATTTATGATTTGTTCAATTTCTTTTTCTAAGATAGGGGCATTCATGCTTTCTATTTTCTTTTCTGGTAATCTGGGCAGGTTATATTTTTGCAAATATTCATCGATCTCACTTAGATTTTCAGTTTTACTGGCATGTAATTAGGCAAAAAAACCCAAAACCTCACAATAATTGCTTTAATTTCATCTTCATTGATATTGCATTCACTATTCATGTTTGATACTGGCAATATTTTTTTTTCTTTTTATGTCAAATTAACCAATGATTTATCTATTTTATTTTTTATGACACCACTTTCTAGTTTTATTTGTTCATTTTCTTTTGCTTTAAATTTTGTTAACCTGTTTTTAATTTTATTTTGGTGTCTAATTGAGATTTTAATTAATTCAGTTTTGGTATTTTAATTTTATTGAATTTAAAATTCATCCTTTGCTTAGTTTTTTTTTTAATTTTCATTTATTGATGTATTATTTCCCTCTTTTCCTGATGTACACATTTCTAGATATAAATTTTCCCTTAAGTACTGCTTTGGCTACATCATACAAATTAGGTAGATGGTCTCATTGATGTCATTCTCTATAATTAAATTACTAATTATTTCCAAGGTTTCTTCTTTGATCTACTCAATGTTTAGGATTAGATTATTTCATTTCCAATTAATGTTTAATCTATGCTTTTAAGAATTTTTGAATGTAGTGAATAATGCAAATAAAATTTGAATGCAGGTTCTTTTCATCTGTAACTCAGGGCTCTTTTTCCTGTGTTATACTACCATCTGATAGGAGGATGAAGTAAAAGCACTGTGGATGTTTATTCCTGAGAAGAAAAGAAATATTGCAAATAGAATAATGTTTGAAGGAATATGATATGGAGGAGCAATTAAACTTACTGTGCTTGACAAAAGTATAAAACTAGGTAGAAACTACTGTTTTGAGGGGTTCTGACTCAGGTCAGCCTCCTAGTAGTTTAGACTAAATATTGCAACAAAATGAGACAATTACAAGTCATATATCCGTTAACAAAAATATATGTATTTGGGAATAGCAGGAGAAGGTTATTTAGTGAGTACAAGAAATGAGGACACCCCAAGATGATTCAGTTGAATGAGGCTCTGTTGACACAGTTACCATTGAGATCCACTAGCTATGCATATAGAGCACTCTTGGAACTCTTTATGATGTCTTTGTACTTAGATGACCAAAATGTGCTATCAATAGCCAAAGCCTAGTTTCTCCAACAAATCAAAAACTTGAGGAGAGGTTAAATACCTTTAGTGGAAAAAAATAGTTTAACATTGGTGGGAGAATGGATTAAGTTGTTGCTCTTACCACATCAAACCCTTTCAAGGTAAATTGCTTAAGATCTCCTAGAATATTTTATAATATTTCAACTACTTCAGGGTTTAACTTTGACCTCTAGTATTTAAAGGCCCTGATACAGGCAACACTGAAAGATAAAGTAAAAACAAACAAACAAATGCAACAGTTTCCTAAAGGACTGAATTTGAGAACATTCCGAAAAAGACCAAGTCCCACATTGAAACCATCAGATGCAGATGGTGGGTACTGGTCAATTAGTTTATGTAATGGTAATTAATTTAAATTTGAAGACCCTTTTTTTGTTACATCAAGTAAGCAGATACTTGGCACTTAGTTACTAAGGGCTAAATACCTCTGTGAAAGAAACAGAAAGTCTGAACTCTGCCTCCTCTTGTTGACATAACAGGAAAGGGATGGCTGAGACAGGAAGCCAATGTGTGTGTGTGTGTGTGTGTGTGTGTGTGTGTGTGTGTGTGTGTGTGTGTGTGTGTTTAAGAAGAGCCCAGAAAAGAGACACTCAGAATCAAGAATTTTCCTCCTGGCGTCTCCTGGTGAAGGGAACATAATTTTCCCAGCATCTGGAAGTTGGGCTGCTACTTCCTGGGCTAAGAACTGAGTTGGAGTCTTCTTGAGACTAGAATATGGTGAAGGCTGAAGTTGCTGATGAGAAGTCAGCCTGGAAGAATGAGATCTCTTGCTGAGAAGGCCCCCTGGGAGGCTGAAGTTTCCTCTGGGTCCTAGGGCCAGCCAAACTGCTGGAGAAGTGAAGAAGCATGACCAGGAAAAGACTTTGTTTGTTTGTGGCTTGGTTGATCCTTGAATTCCTGGCAACAGAAGTTGTGAAGGTTTTGAGATGTGGTGGACCCTGTGAACTTTGGTGTATAGCAAGAACTGCCTAGGGGACTGGATGAGAACCTGGGAGCTATCGGCTCTTAATCCACGTAACTGTTTGGTGGGTTCAGGTAGGAGCTGGCACCATGGAAGGGGATCCAGGGAATCTGAAAGAGCACCCTGAGTCAAAATGAAGAAAAGGCCTCTCCTTGGATATTGAATGTATGATGAAATTGAAGTTTACTAGAGACAAAGGGGTGAGGTGGGGAGTTGTGTATTTTAAAATGATCATATTTAGTGATTGCTAGATAAGTGACCGATTAAGTTAACCTATAATTGCCCCATGAGTGGAAGATTGACTATTGTATTGTGAGATGACTGAATGACTGAATGAGGAGGTAAATCTCCTTAGGGCTATCAGATGATTATTCTTTTGTTCTTTGTTCTTAATACTATACGCATTTTGGTGAAAAATACGTGGCTATTACTATATTAAGCTGTTGTGAACACTATATTGTGATTTTCTGTGATAAGATGTGATGTTGTGAATATTATATTGTGATTTTTTTGTGAATGTTTGCCTTGATTTGTTATGGAATAAATGGGATGTTCACTATACTGTGTAATCAGAACCTTAAAAACTGTCCACAGCAGCATTCTTTCAGGAAGTTGCTCATGCATGATGTTACAGTTTCTCAATATAAACATAGTGAGTCAAAGCAAGAGAAGAACCAGAAAAATCAGATCTAAAGCAAAGATGATGAAATTCCTGCATAGTCATTGATTCTCATCATAGGTGAAAGAGAATTATCTTGTATTCTCACCCACTTAGTGTTCCATAGCTCATCATACAGAACCTCCATTTCTCTGAGAGACAGGAAATAATTTTGAAAAATAACACTTGCCCCATGAGAGGTCTCTGTGGGACTGTTCCCCTGCTTCTTTGCTGACTGATTAGATACTTTGACCTCCCCCTTGAAACCAGAAAAAGATTTTTAAACTTTTTACAGTCTTTGAAAAACATTTATTAATAACCTACTATATATTAGAAATTGTACTAAGTGCTGGGAATACAAAGAAATATAAAAAAAATCTGTGAACTTGAGAAATTTATGATCTAATGAGAAATACAATAAATAGTTATGTACAAATAAGTTATTCACAGGACAAATAGGCAATAATTGATAAAGGGGAAGTACTGGAATTAAGAGGAATCATGAAGTCCTATATATTCATGGGATTCCTATAAAATGTAAGGTTTTAGCTAGAACTTGAAGGAAGATAAGGAAATTAGGAGACAGAGATGAGGAGAGAGAATATTTAATGCATAAGAACTGAAAAGAGAAAATGTTTAGAGTAGAGAGATGAAGTATTTTGTTCAAAGAAAAGCAAAGAGGTGAGTTTCACTGGATGGAAGAGTATATGTGAAGGGGATAAGATGTAAGAAGAATAGTGCTAGAGAGAGGCAGAGCAGTTATGAAGGGTTTTACACTCTAAATATAGGATTTTATATTTGATTCAGGAAGTGGTAGTGAACAATTGGTGTTTACGAAGTAGAGGGGTGGCATGGTCAGACCTGAATTTTAGGAATATCTCATTGACAGCTAAGTGGATCATGAACTAGTGTGGGAAGGGACTCTCTCTTGTCAGGGTAGGAAGGAGAACAAGAGTTGTGCAATGATCATGGAATACTTTACTGGAAGCAAGGAGAAGGGGTCAGTCAGCTTTACACTGTAGTAACCAATTGGATACAGTAAGCTTACCTTTTGCGACTGTTCATCCCAATTCCCATTCATGTCACTGGCCTGCCATTGGGATCATTGATCTAGTATCAGTTCTATTCACCACTGCCTTTGGGCCTGAATCTTTGCTTGCTGTTCTGCACTGATGCTGGGTCCTTCATCTCTACCCAGTGACTGCTGCTACCTACTGCTACTGGGGCCCACATCTCTGCCTATTTCCACTCAGCTGCCACAGTGACCCACAACTCTGAACCTGGACAGCATCACTGAGATCATGCCCTCTTCCCAATTGGTCAAGATCAAATACTACCCCCCTTTGTTTTTTTGGTCAGGTCAACTGCCCCAAATATGTTTTGAGCTATTCTGTTTTATGCTTTGAATGGAGTTTTGCCATGGGCTTGATCACCGTTAAGCTGCCTGCTTTTTGACTCTTTGTTATGGCAGGCATGACCTTCCCTTCATCCTCCCTACTTCTAATCTCCCTCCTCTCCCCTCGCAGAGAGTTTCTTCAGTACTGTGCTTTTACTGCTGTCCTATGCTCAAAAGAGTTTCTCTGTGTTCTACTGCTACTAGAACCTGATTGTGCCTTCTTACGCTAGGGGAAAGATACAAACAGCTCACTTTTTTTTTAACAAAGTCAGAAATTCCTTTAGTAAGTTCATGTATTCCACTCCCCATTTTCAAACATTATTCATTTCTTCTGGAACTGGGAAAATGTTTGGGACATCAGTTAAAGCTCTGAAAATGGTCCTCACAGAAAGTTCCAGAAAGAATTAGAGTTCACAGTTCAGTGCTGAATGTGGAATTTTTTTAATTGAAGTAGCATTTCTCCTTGTCTCTAGCCCATTAAGTGAGGTTCATACTCAGAAATGTCTTTGGGATCCTGGGGAGAATTCAGCATTGTCTTATATATTGACTCCCAGATGAATTGCTCCAAATCATCACAACAAAATCCATGTGGCAAAATTTCTGTTGGACTTTCAAATTACAAATTTTAAAAAAATGAAGTCAAAATGGTTTATTCAGCACGGTTGGAAACAATCCTACAACTCCAGGGATCTACCTTGGTTCGCATTCTCTCACTGTAGGAGTACCTCATGTCATTCTCAATGACTGACTATATTCACATACAATTGTAGGGTTAAGGACAGCTTTTTTAGCTGCATTGTCATTTAAAACAAAAATAAAACTCAAACAATCAAAACCACACAGTATGATTCCCTTAAGGCTAAGAAAGACTTTTCTTTCATAAGATTTCCAATGAAGCAATTAAATGGTGGTGACAATTAATAATGCCATCTAGTCCCAGCAAGTGTTCAACAATGATAGTTGGGTTTTTTTCCTCATTAGTTTGTCCTTTCTGAATATAAAAGGAAAAAAACCTTTTTTTATCCCCCAAAATAAATTTCCTCAGATCAGTTCTGAAAGTAAACAGGTTTCCTTTAAGTCCCAACCAAATCCCATTTTCTATAGGAAGCCTTTCCCAACCCTTCTTAATTCTATTGTCTTCCTTTTACTACTTTTTCTTTATGCTGTGCATAGCTCACTTGTATATGTTTGTTTTCTCTTCTATTGTATTTTGAGCCCCTTGAGGTCAGAGATTGTCTTTTGTCACTTTTTGTATCCCCTGTGCTTAACCCAGTGCTTGATATATAATAATTAATAAAGTTAAGACAATGGAATCAAGAAAAAAACTTTTATTATAAGTATAAAAGCTTGTCGACTGACTGTGCTGACTTCTAAAGAGAACCACTAATAGAACATGGAGGAGTCATAGTACCAGGCTGGCAAGCCAGATTTAACTGGGAAAGTCAATTCCATTCTATGTATATGAATTTCTCTGTCAAGAAAATTAGACAGTTGTCTCACTTGTTCTCCAAAGATCCTTTTTTTTAACTGTGAAATTCTAGGATTCAACAAAAATGCCTACACATCAATGGATTAACATCCAGAGTCTTCCATGGGCAACTGGATCACTGAATTATAGTATTTTAAATTCTATGAAACTGAAATTCATAGAAACTTCAAAAATATCCCTTTCCTTCTCTCTTCTACCTATTTTACATATAAAGGTACCCATCGAAAAGAAATGGTCAAAAGTCACATAGCTACTTAGATGGAGTGAGAAGACAGGGAGAGTTTCACCGTACATGCTGTGTTTTTCCTTTGTACCACCAATTAGCTCTGCAGTTAATCATTAAGCATCCTGTCAAAATCCTTGTGGTAAGCAACCATTTAGTCTTTCTTGACCAGGAATTGGAACCAATATGCAGTGGTAGTGTAAAATATAGTAAATTCAGTATTGCAGTCAATTATTCAATGTGTCACATCATAGCATTTCACACTGCATTAGCTTTGTTTTCTCTCCTCATAAACTTAATAGTTCCTCCTCTATTCTGACATGTATGGGAAAATTCAGGAACTGGGTTGCTTTCAGAGACATGGTCTTTCCCTTTCAGAGGTCCAGGTCCCATCACCCCATCAGTTCTGTTAAGCCTTAATATTGTCAGACTACACACAAGCATTATTCAAGGTCCAGACATTCATTGCCTCTTCTACAATTCTTTCCTCTTGAATTTTTGTGGTTTGTTTACTTGTTTTTTCTGGCTATTATATGTCTTGAACCTTGTTTGCTTGACATTCTCTACTGTTCTCAACACCTTCCTTGAGTCTTTCCAACCTGAAATGGTGACTTGGCAACCAGTTTGTTCAATTTTGCTTTTTACCTATGCCAAACTCTTATACCTATAAACTTCAACTTTCTTAAAATTGTGTGACATGAAGACCTTCATTTTCTGGGTAACGCAGGTTTTTTTTTCTTCCCCAATAGATCCTGAGGTACCAGGTTCATTTCCAAGTAGGTACTTACTTTGATATCTGAATACAATCTATGATTGTTCAACTCCATGTTTTCACTCACCACGTTCTCTGTTCCTAGAAACAATTTTCTATACATCATACCTTGTGGATTTTCCCACTGTGCTTTAAAATCCAACTAAAATGATATGTCAGTTATGATATATTTCATAATTCTTCTTTCCATAATAGAATTTGTCTAAAATCTCTCATCTTAGTGCATTATAATAGAAATCATATTACATTTATAGTTAGGTGATATGATGAATAAAATAATTTTGAGAGACAAAGTTTTGAGGTGAATTATAATAAATTTTATCAATAGTGAACAGCAAAGGGGTGGCTAGGTGGCACAGTGAATAGAGCACCGGCCCTGGAGTCAGGAGTACCTGAGTTCAAATCCAGCCTCAGACACTTAAAACAAAAAACTAGCCATGTGACCTTGGGCAAGTCACTTAACCCCAACTGCCCTCCAAAAAAGCAAAAAAACAAAAAACAGAAATAGTGAACAGCAAGTGATTGACAAAATAGGTGCTTTATTCTGTTGATGGTTGAAAGGGAAACATTCTACTTCTTAAGGTTTCTTTGCCCATGAGTGACAAATATTCCAGCAGACAGAAATCAGCTCTTATTAATTTATTAATTAATTAACAATTAGTGAGAGATAGATTTTACAAAGAGAAGTGAGGGACTAATGAAAGACTTAGAGTGAATCACTTCACTCTAGTACAAAGAAACTATCCCTATTCCTAGGCTACCCCAGCCTTGGACAATCTAGAAAAAATGATCGATCTTCATACGTACTCAATAGAGTGGAATTCACCTTAGGCTAGAGATTCCTTCTAAGGCCAGATGGGGTCAGATTGAGGAAAATGTTATTTCAACCTTCAGAGACTGAGGTTTTGAAATGAGGATAATAGAAAAAAAAGGGGGGGAACTCTGGATCTCCCCATATCACTGACTATTAAAATCATTTTTCTCACTGATCACACATCCGTGATTACTGATTTAAAATCTTGCCTCTAATATTTACTGGAAATGTGTCAATGGAGAAAAGTTTTAGAATCTCTGATCCTGTTTCCTTATCTATAAAATGGAGAAAATGATGTTTTGCTTCACTGAGCTGATGTGAAGAACTGGTGAGATGATCTTTGTAAAGTGATTTGAAAATATTTGTGTTATATGAAAATCAATAATTATTAGTATTATCATCATCAAAAAGCATGTTGTCTAAAGGCATAGAACTATAATGCCTGGAATCGTGTATGTTAAAAAGCTTTAAAAATGTCTTAGAAATAATAATAACTGAATTCATTTGACTCCTAAATATTTTTAAATCTCTTCATATGCATTATCTCATTTGAGCCTCACAGTACACCTAAAAAGTAAGTGTTGAATTCATTATCCTTCTCGTTTTATAGATATGAATGCTGAAAGTGAGAGTGGTTAAACTCCTTCATGGTTTGACCATGGTCATATAGCTAGTAAGTTTCTGAGAAGATTTAAAGTCATATTTTCTGGACTCTGAGTCCTATATTATATCCACTATGTCATGCTGACAATCCATAAGAACAGAACCATAGTTTATATATGAGCTTTGTATCTCCTCCAGTGTCTATCATGATACTCTACATAGAGGTAGTGATCAATAAAAGTTTTCAGAATTGAAATGAGTCAAATATCATATCCTCTACACTCCTAGAAACAAGGATTTCTTCCACTCTTTCTGCCAATGATACCATCATTATTCTAGTCATTCAGGGCAGAAACCTTAGAGGCATTATTGACTCTTCCCTGTCCTTCATCCATCATATCTAATCAATAGCCAAGTCCTATAACTTATCTTTCCAAATGTACCCCTTTTGGTAATTTTTATTTTGCTGCCACACTCATTTAACACTGCTCACACATGAAGTGATTATGATTACTTCCTGCTGCTTTAACCAAGGTATTCAGCAGGTTCTGCAATTTTCCAATAATATGAAAACAATACCACATTCATAATAAGGATTCAGCATACAAGCAAGTTGAGATTTTGAGTGTGGTCTGTTGATTTTAGAATAAAAATGATGAAACAACTCTTGTTGCTCAATTTCTACCCTAAGCTAAATTTTTTCATTAACTCATGCCCATGTTACTCTAACAACTCCTAGCTGACCTTCCTAATTCCAAGATTTTCTTCATATCAATGGATTTTCATATTACCAGCTGAAATATATATGTATATATATACATATATATGTGTATACATATATACACATATATACATATGTGTGTATATTTATGTGTGTTCACATAAGTGTGTACATATATTAACATTTTCATATCTTTTTAAAGACCATTTTCATCATAGTTCAGAAAACTATTAAATTTCTCTATTTCCATTCATATCAAGTATAAATTCTTTGCTCAACTTTTGAGTTGATTCATTTAAAAGGCATTCCTCCATTCATTGCCTATCTTTTTAGCTAATCTTATTATTTTTTCATTATTTATACACTATTCAGATTTCCTTTCTGTCTTTGTGATATTCTTTCCTTTCTGTTTTTTGCTCATGGTATCTACTTTGCCTGAAATGTTCGCTTTTATCTCCATACCCAGGTCTATTTTATATTTATTTTTTCACCTGAAGCCTTCTCTGTCTACTCTAACATCACTAAACAGACTTTTCTGAATTCTGACAGCGCCTACTGCTTGTGTAGCACAACATTTACCATTAATTTTTGTAGCTCTTTATATTGTTTTCCATTTGTTTTATACTCCCATCATCTCCCCCCAAGTAATATTGCCATTCCATGTAAAATAGTTCTAGTACATGTGCAAGAACAGTTTTTCCCACAGCGGTCACTCAACAAATTCTTATTGATTGTACAGTACTGATCACAAGACTGTGTGTGATGGTATATTTGAGGCATGGCAGATAAAGTCTCAGGCAAGTACCTCGACATTTCCAAGATGCAATGTTTTTTTCTCTTAATTTAATTAGTGCAATGGAAAGAAAAAGGATGGCAAAGTAGAAGCAGGAAAACTCCATAGCTCCTCCCATAACCACCTCAAATAACTATAAAATATGACTTTAAACAAATTTTAGAGCTACAGAACCCAAAAAGTGACAGAGAGAAACAAAGCTCCCATGGAATGCAGCCTGGCAGGCAGAAAGGAAATGTCCATCACAGGGCACTGGGAGCCAACCCCAGGCCTGGGTGAGCCTGTTGTTTTTGCCCCAGCACGGCCCTGACCAACAACTCCAGTGGATGTTGGGAGAGTAGATCACCAGCAGCAGTGTTGTTTTCCAGAATTATCAACACATAAATGCCAAAGAAAAAGTGAGAGGTTAGTGTAGAACTCAGTTAGAACTGGGGGAGGGAAGCAGAGGAGGGGGTGTAGCCCCTGCCCCCAAAGCTAGAAGTGGCAGAGGTGCAGTGGCCCTGATGCTGCCTCCATGTGGCTGCTTCAGAGCTACTGACCTGCAGATCATAGAGGGGTCAATCTAACATTCAGAGGGTAATCACTCTTGCTTTAACCTGCTTGGATCTGGATTGCAGTCTTGGGTGGTGGTCCTGAGGTGTGTGAGTCAGGGTTTCAGGGGACAGCAGAGAGGATACCCAACTAATAGCTCCAGCAGCTGCAGAAACCCCAGTGATTTGGGACAAAGCTCTCCTCTTTGGAAGCAGAGTTCTCCCTTGGTAAAGAGCTCCAATGTCAAGTAATTGAGTAGCAACATAAACAAGAAAAGAAAGCAAAGCAAGCATAGAAATCCAACTTTAAATTGCTTTATTGGGGACAAAAAGGATTACAACATGGAATGGGAAGAAGACAATGAAGTCAGTACTCTTGCATCAAAAACTTCCAAGAAAAGTACAAGCTGGTTAGAGAACATGGGGAAGCTCAAGAAGGATTTTGAAAATCTAGTAAGAGAAGTGGAGGAAAAATTGGGAAGAGAAATGGGAATGATGCAAGAAAATCATGAAAAGAAAGTCAACAACTTGACTGAAGAAAATAACATCTTAAAACAGATTAATTGAAATAGCAAAAGAGGTCCAAAAAGCCAATGAGGAGAAGAATGCCTTAAAAAAGCCTAATTTACCAGATGGAAAAAAAAAGAATTTCAAAAGCTCACTGAAGAGAATAATTCCTTCAGAATTAGATTGGAGTGAATGGAGGTTAATGACTTTATGAGAAATCAAGATACTATTAAACAGATCTGACCAAATGAAAAAATAGAAGGCAATGAGAAATATCTCCATGAAAAACCACTGACCTGGAAAATAGATCTAGGAGAGACAATTTAAAAATTATTGGAGTACCTGAGAACCATGATGAAAAAAGAACTTAGAAATAATCCTTCAAGAAATTCTCAAGGAAAATTGCCCTGATTTTCTAGAACCAGAGGGCAAAATAGAAATTGAAAGAATTCACCAATCACCTCTTGAAAAAGATCCCAAAAAGACAACTCCTAGGAATATTATAGCCAGGCTCTGGATTTCCCAGATAAAGGAGAAAATATTACAAGCAATAAGAAGGAATAATTCAAATACTGTAGAAACACAATCAGGATAACACAGGATGTAGCAGCTTCTACTTTAAGAGATCAAAGGGCTTGGAATATGATATTCCAGAGGTCAAAATAGCTATAATTAAAACCAAGAATCACCTACACAGAAAAACTGAGTATAATGTTTCAAGGGAAAATACAGTCATTCAATTTCAAGCAGTGCTGATGAAAGGAAACAGAGTTGAGTAGAAAACGACACTCAAAGCAAGAAAAGCATGAGAAGGTAAAAGGGGAAAATAAATCATAACCAATTTGTCAAAGCTGAACTATTTACATGTCAACATAGAAAAGCAATAATTGTAACTTATGAAACTTTCCTCAGTATGAGAATAGTTGAAGAAAATAGAAATGTATATATGTGTGTGTATATACATACACATATATATGCATTCATATACCTTTATATATGCATACACATGTATATGTATACATATATAGGAGGATATATAAACATATGAATACATATGTGAGTGTGTGTACATGTATACATAGAGAGAGGGAAGAGCATCAGTTGAATAGGAAGGGATGATATTTAAAGGGTGAAATTGAGACGTGAAAGAGGAATATAATGAGAGGATAAGGGGAGAGACAGAATGGGTTAAATAATCTCATATAGAAGAGGCAAGGGATAACTATTACAATGGAATTGAAGAACAGGAAGGCAAAAGAGAATGGGTCAACCTTATTCTCATTGAATTTGGCTTAGGGAAAAAATGACATACCCACTAAATTAGGTATCTTGCCCTACAGGAGACTAGGGGCGAAGGGGATGAGAGGGGGGATGAGGGAGGGGACGGCAGGTTGGGGGAGGGTAATTAGAAGCATACCCTTTTGAAAAATGACAGGGTCAAAGTAGAGAATAGAAAAAGTGGGGGCCAGGATAGGATGGAGGGAAATATAGTCAGTCTTTCACAATATATTCACTATGGAAATGTTTTGTGTAAGTACACATACACAACCAAATTGAATTGCTTATCTTCTCAGTGAGGGTGGGTGATGAGGGAGGAAGAGAAAGAATCTGGAACTTAAAGTTGTAAAATCAAATGTTTAAAAAAATATTATTATTATTGTTATTTACATGCAACTGGGAAATAAGATATACAGGCACTTGTGTATGGAGATCCATCTTGCCCTACTGGAAAGTGGGAGGAGGGATGGGGGAAGATATAGGAGAGAGCAGATTGGGGGTGGGGGTATACAGTGGGAACACTGTTTTGGGGTGGTAGGTAGGGGAAATATGGGGAGAAATTTTGCAACTCAAAATCTTGTGGAAATGAAAATTATGTAAACTAAAAATAAACATGAAATTTCAAAATCATTATTGTTATGTTTATATTAGCTACATACCAGATGGAGATTCATTTAACAGTTTCATGGCTACAAAAACGGTTACCTTTTTCTTCATTAAAGTCTCCCTCTCAATCACTATATCTCCTCTTCTTTACAAATAAACCTGTATGATATTAGAAATTGACAATAAATATCCCCAGGCCATATGGCTGCAATGCAATTTCCCTATATATTTAAGTACGAACTGTGCTGATTTCTACCCCCAAAAAATGATTTGGTACATTTTGTCAGTAGAAATCTGCCTCCTATATAGAATCACACTTGCTAAATGAAATTTGATGTAGGTAATTTTCTACATTAAAATGACACTGTTAATTTTTCATTTCAAAGACAAAAGCATTATTGCAACAGACAGGCAGAGCTATGTGATATAAATGTCATCACATAGCAAATATGATAAGAAACATCATAGGCTGGATAAAATTATGTGAACATTTAATATTAGCAATAAACTGCATGGCCTTACTTGAATGCTGAACATTATTTTTTCTCTCATGCCCCTTTGCTTTCTCTTAGATATTTGTAGGAATAACTGTTTCCTTAGAAAATGTCCCCTTTTTCCCACTTAAGTTCTGGAGAAACAAATTAAAGACAGCAGACTGGATTATAAAGAAAAACTCAGCAGGTAGCCCCCTTGAAGAACCAAGCTGCATGTGGAGATAAACCTGAAGAATCTTGCAGCCACCTAATTAAAGTATCTGTTGAAGAGATATAGAGCTGTTCTAGGAATACACTTGCTTTAAAAGACATAGTCTATTTTCTACTTTCTGCAAAAGTCAGAGCAACTTCAAAAATTTATCTTCTCTATATAAATAGAGAAAAAAGAAGGCATCCAAAAAAATTCCACTGTAACACCCACATTTGATTGACAAGGTATTTCATATGGCATCTGGGATTTTACTACATGTAAGACAGCAGAAAAGAGAGTATGTTGTTCCTTATCTATTCCATGAGTTTTTCCGTGGTAGGAAAATCTTGACTGTCTAGGAATAGGGAACATAAGAACATTATGAATTTGGATGATAAATTTGGTTTGTCCTTTCATCTAATTCAAATGACCATGTTTTTACTTCCAATTGTTCAATATTTATTTATTTATTCCCATTTACATATAAAAATATTCTTTTTTTAAAGTTTCATGATCCCAAAATGGGGTCACAAAGGGTCAGATAGGGACAGGATTGTTTAACAAAATCAATACTAAAGCTTTTAAAACTTTAATAAATCTGTGAGGGAGAAGCTCTCCCTTCCCCCTCATAGATAAAGCCAGTAATTTGATATAGGTTATATATGTGCAGTATAATCAATTATTTAAGGGTGACTGAAAGAATAGCAAGGGGATAAGAAGATATTAACAAATAACCATACTGTCATTGATGTTGGGAAAGTCATCATCTTCACCCTAAACCTTTAGTATTTTCTGCGCTTGGGTCCTCAGGCAACTTGAAGCAAAGACTAGCCCCTTCCCCCCAAAATCACTAAGAACACAATTAATAAAAGGAAATGCATACATAGAAACATGGGGAAATCCATTCATGAACACTGTATCCTAGACCCAACTTGCTCTGCTGAAATTGTCTCATTTAGCTTTTACTACTTTATGTAAAAATGCCTTTATATTTTATATGTCATATCTATGCTATTATATATAATATTATAAAGAGTCAGACAAAATACAAGCTTGTCCCAAGCTCTGCCTCACTTGATATAATGTCTAGAGCAGTGGTTCCCAACCTTCCTAATGCCAGGACCCTTTAATACTTGTATATGGGTGTATCTGCATGTGGGCAGACCCTCCTGGAGATGTATAGAGGAGTGGTGTCTTGGTTCCTAAGACCATCGGAAATAATGTGTTTTCCGATGGTATTAGGTGACCCTGTTTGACCCCCAAAGGGGTCTTGAGGTTGAGAGCTTCTGGTCTAGAGGGAGAAAGGGAGGGAAGAAGGTGAAAGAGAGAGAGAGAGAGAGAGAGAGAGCAGAGGCAGAGAAACAGAGACAGAGAAAGAGAGACAAAGAGAGACAGGCAGACAGAGAGACAGCAAGAAGCTAATGTCCTCATTAGACCTATTGACAACAGCTGCTGTTTTTCTGTCTCATAAAATGAACTGCATTCTCCTCCCCCCCCCCATTATGGTAAGGATGTTGATATTACAGACATTTTACATGGAGACATGTGAAGTTCAGTAAATAAATTGTCCATAGACACACATGCATAGTAATGCAACGGGTCAAATAATTGATACCTAATGAAAGTAGTTGACCAAGTATTCAAAATGTGAATATTAGTACTAATATAATACTGTTTTTTTCTTTTTTACTTTAAATCATTCTTTTTCTCACATTTTTACATCTATATAATCCAGAAAAAAATTTCTATCTTGTAGTAAGTAATATTATAGACAAAACTAAAACCAAACATTTTCTTGAATTTATTGGAAGAAATATTCTATGTAAATTTTGGGACACTAGGGGGCACAGTGGATAGAGCCCTAGATCTGGAGTCAAGACCTCATCCTCCTGAATTCAAATATAACCTCATATACACATTACCTATGTGACCCTGTACAGTTTACTGAACCCTATTTGCCTTAGTTTCCTCTGTGAAATGAGATGAAGAAGGAAATGGCAAACCAATCCAGTGTCTTTGCCAAGAAAACACCAAAATGGGGTCACAAAGAGTCAGATAGGGACAGGATTGAATAAGAAAATCAAGCCCCTGTTTGAGGGTCTGGCTTAGCTGAAACTGAGATCAGCGACCACTGCTACTATATTTTTTTCCTAATAGCTTTGCTGTTACTGTATCCCCACAATGAAGATATTGGATAGCAAGTTCATTTTTTGTGATCTAAAACCTAGTTAAAATGATATATGTATGTTAGTGTATAGATAGATTTCTAATGAAATATATAAAAGCCTTCATTATCTTTTCATTACTCAAGAAAAATATAGTCTTAGAAGATTGCCATCTTGCAATTTTTTTAAAAAAAGAAACTAGATTAAGAAATGCAAATTACTACTACTACTACTACTACTACTACTACTACTACTACTACTACTACTACTACTACTACTACTGTTAATAAACCACTGCTTTGATTTGAAATAAGGAAAAAAAACCTAAAAGGTTAATAATAACTTTTCCTGGGTATTTGGTCAGCATACTATAGAGGTGATATATTCTTTTTGGCATTTTTCAGGGGATGTGATAACTTTCTTCTCCTGTAAATAATCAAGTGGGCTGGCATCATGGAAAAATTCCTGGCCTAATTTCAGGAGGTCATTCAACCTGCCAAAGACTAATTAAATCTGATATGTTTAAGTTATTAAAGTTATGGCCCAACAGTATTTTTCCACTAAGTAGTCTGCTGACTCCTTATTGCTCAGGGGGCCTTGGCATCTGCATTAGCACTTTCTTCTTCAATTAATACTGATGTAACTTCACTAGAGTGAAAACTAATGTCATTCTACCTTTGAAGTTTTGAAAGTTAATTCATTTCTAAACTTGTCACACTTCCTGGCTTAGGCATGTCAGAAGTAAACAGTTTCTTAGTCTAAGAAAGGATAAACTTCTTGTAAATGTTAATATGTATGTGTATGTATGTAGATACACACATACATATAAGTCCTCATATATATGTAAGTATAGTTATAGATAGACATATTGATATAGCTATAATGTAATATCTGAAAATGACAAATACAGTTTTGTCAATGAAATGAAACACATCTAGAAGAAAACAACGTATTTCCATTAATTACTCAGAAATGTTCCAATACTCAGATACTTCACATCATAGGGAGAGGAGTGTGTAGATGAGAGAACAATGTTAAATGAATGAATAAGTAATTAGGTGTTATTTAAAGATGTAGACACTTGAATAACTGACAGATTATATAAGAATCAGAGTTATACATAGGAATCATATTCTTTTTCAGAACAGAAAGCAATGACAATAATAAAGAAACATTTTAAGAATAGCCTCTTGTACTACTCATGGTAAGGAAGCACAGTAGAGTTGTACTTTTAATATAAATGTATAAATCTTAATTGCAATGAATTTAACGTAATTGTATAACTTGTTCAATTTGTTGTGAGATATTTATTTCATTGTACTGATATCAATCCAAA
Source organism: Pseudocheirus occidentalis (assembly GCA_028646575.1). Lineage (NCBI taxonomy): Eukaryota > Metazoa > Chordata > Mammalia > Diprotodontia > Pseudocheiridae > Pseudocheirus > Pseudocheirus occidentalis. The sequence goes on along the minus strand of CM053593.1, from coordinate 77,276,231 downwards.
AGAACAGATGATGGGATGGGGAAAGGTTTCATTTAGGAGGTGGTATATGTACTCTGTGTCTTGAAGGGATATAGGGATTTTCTTGAAGTTATACAGTAGATTATGGAAGAAAATTCAGTCATAATGGGTAATGGACTACTTTTGCAAAGGCATGGTGATAAGAGATAGAATTCTATAAGTGGGTAAGTATAACAGTTTGATTAGGACATTCTATGCAAGAAGAAGATTAATAAGAAACTAACTAGAAAGATTGGAGCTAGTCTGTGAAAAGCTTTAAATTTAGATAGATAATCTTGTATTTCCTTCTGTTTTCTTTATGGAATCAATGAATTTTCTTGATCTAAGAAATTACAAGATCAGACCCATGCCATATCAATTTGGTAGCTTTGTGGATAATGACAGAGGTGAGAGATTAGAAGCAAGGAGACTGATTCACAAGACATTTAAATAATTCAGAGAAGTGCTGACAGGCTAAAACCAGGGTGAAGTTGATGTGAGTGTAAAGTAAGAGAAAGATAGGACAGACATTTTACAAAGGTAAAAGTGAAAATGCTCTGTAACTAAGTGGATATAAACTCTGAGGAAGGGTGGCATGTTGGGGAAGTTTGAAATTTCTAGCCCATGTGGCTGGGAGGAACCTGGAACCAACAATGCAAAAAAGGAATATGGAAGAAGTTTGAGTTTGGAGAAAGGACAGCTTTTGTTTCGGATCTATTGAATTTAAGATGTCTTTGAAACATTCATAAGGAGATTTCCTAATCATTCAGCCAAGGGTGGGGAACTTGTGGCCTTGAGGCACCATGTGGCCTTCTAGAATGTCAAGTCAACAATTGCTTGTGAAGTTTGGATTGAGCCTAAGGACCACATTTGAGGATGGGGGGGGGGGGCAATGTGGCCTCAAGGCTGCAAGTTCCCCACCCCTGATTCAGCCAGAAGAATGAGTCACCAATAATTTACATTATAGCAGTAACTGTTCAATTTATTCCAGGCAAAAAGCAAATCAATCAATTCAGGGCAAAACAAAACACAAAGGCAATAAGTTGTTCAGTGTCATGTAGACATAATACCTGTGTAGACACAGAATTATCATACCTTATAATATGAAAATTATATAAGAAATAATGGGTAGGCAATCTACTGAATGAAATAGATTATATTTTAACAAGACAGTAATATAATTTAACTGGGAATTATCTATTTGTGCACAAACAGCATCAAATTTTTAAAACTAATGAATCCAAATTCCTAGAAACAAACAAAAAAGAAGAAAGAATATCAACAAAAAAGTAGATTAATTTAGCCTTAAATTATGCAAATATTATTGTAAATCAAAACTGGTAAATAGAGAACAGAAATTACATCAGTCTCAACTATAATAATTTCATCCTAAACTTTATACAATATTAATTAATTGCCACTGAAAGAAGATCAAAGTGTCTAGAAAATACTAAAATAAGAAAATATTAAATACATTTGACAAATGGGGAGATATGGCCTTCAAAAGAAACAACAGATTAGAATGTAAACTTGTCTGGAAAGTGTTAAGAAGAATGATGATGGGCAATTTTAAGCAATAACATCTCATAATATAAAGAGAAGTGAAGGGTAAAATCGATATGAAGAACCATAAATAAAAAATCCAACTTAAAAAAATTATCTGAAGGTCATTTAAGAATTAAAATGGGAGGAATATAGACAGAATAAAATGGTATAGATATGCAAAATAACAACAAAAACAAAGCATGAAGGATTGTAGAACAATCATCCTTGAATGCTAATAACACAGTCATCAATATACTAATAGAAGAGTTCTAGCCTATCTTAGTAATTTTTTAATTTTGTTTTGCTTTTGGTACATACAATAGACCAAAGAGCAAATTCTATTTTAAAATTATATCCAGAGAATAAACAGGAGAAACCAGCCAGATTGCACCGATATACATATAAGAGATCCATTATCAAGGCAATGTACCTGTATCTGAAGAAGGGAAAGACACCAAACTTGTTGATGGTAGGGGGAATTATACCACAATAATAATTTTTAAAGATTAACTAGGATATTAGCATATATCTTACTTGTAAGTCTACTATCCCTTCTAATCAAAATATTCATGAGAATCATCTACAGATTAAATGAGGCCATCTTTGATGAGAATATTAATACATAAAAAGCAAGATTTCACAAGTGATATTCAACAATGGACCACATTGTTAGTCTTATCATTTATGAGAGAGACAGATAGATAAATGGATAGACAGACAGACAGACAGACAGACAGATAGATAGATAGATAGATAGAAATGAAAGAGAGAGAGAGAATAAACCCCCACTGTACTAATTTTTTGTCGAGTAATGTTCTAGAAAAAGTTGCTGCTGACAGTCTATTTTATAAGAAGGTGCCTGTCATCCTTAAATCAACCACATTAAGGATTATTTAAAAGACATAACAAATATAACTTTATTCAGTGACAATTTAATAATAAACATCAGGAGAAGCATAAAATGGGGATATTTATACATAACAAGGATATTTGCCATTGTAATGGAGGAATCAAAGGGTTTCATTCACCATAAAGGAAAGGACAGATTCCCAGTGGATGGTGACGTCTCTAGTTTCTTCTATTTATAGATATCATTGTGCTGACTGCCTCAAAGTGATGAACACTGCAAGACTTCTGGAGAAGATTCATATTCATTAAAAGAATTTTGGATTTTGCATTCCCACAGGAAAGACTGAGTGGATTAGTGACATGTTTGTAAACTATGGAAAATATATGTGTAACTGGGAAAGAAAGTAGTAATGTATAATGAGCTTCCCCAGAGTTAAAAATGAAAAGGATTGAGAAAGTGAAGAGAGCTCCAAGTTTCCTAAAATTTAAAGTCTCCTTTCAATACTTACAGTTTTTAAACTAATGTAATAGTAATGTAATTTGATTCCTTGGTATTGACAAAGTTAACAGTGACTTAGCACTTAGTAATTAACCAAACCTCTGTTGAGGAAACAGAAGGTATGAACCCCTGTTGCTGACATAACAGGAAGGTGTTGGATGAAACAGGAAGGAACTAATACCATGTGCATGTAAGGAGAAGCACTTGCTGGGTCAGACAGATCTTCTTGGAGCAAGCTTCATGGAGGCATAAACTGCTTCCATCAGGGAGGCTGAAGAGGAAAGGCCCCCCAGGTTGGAGAGAATGATTTTGATTTTGGGAACCTGGATGAAGTGATTTTGATTCTGGTAACCAGCAGGAGCAGCTGCTGAGGAGCTGCTAAGTATGAGGGTCAGCCAGAGTTTCTGAGAGCTGCCATAGACATTCAAGGGCCAGTTGGAGCTGCTGCAGACTGAGGAAGCATGACTAATACTGATATTTCATATGAAAATATTTGTGGGCTTGTTAAGCCTTAACTTCCCAGGAACAGAGACTGGGAAGGATTTAAGGGGGACTGGATGCTGTAAGCTTCAGCTTGGAACAGGAAGTGAATGGAGAGCTGGACAAGGACCTGGGAGCTGTCTGCCTTTGGACCCAGGTGACAGTTTGGTGAATCCAGGTGGGATCTTGGACCAAGGAAGGGTATCCAGGGAATCTGGGAAACCACCCTGAGTCAAACTGAAAGAAGACTTTACTTGGATACTGTGTACTGACTGAGAAATTGTAATTTACTAGTGACCTAGGTGTGGAGGGCTTGTGTATTTTCTGATGATTGAATAGTGAATAATGACTGAATAGCAATTGATTTGTAACCTGGTGTGCCCCATGACTGAAGAACTTTGGCTATTGTACTTTGTGTCCCTTAAGAAGGCAAGCCTCCTTAAGGATGATTGAATGATTGAGTTACTAAAGGATTGATATAATCTAATAAACTAAATATAAACTAAATAAATCTACTTTGTAAAAAACTTTGTGACCACTGTGGTGCAAACTATGTGGCCACTTTAGTGATAAGTTTTTTTGAATGCTGTATTTTAATTTTCTGTGATAATTGTAATATTGTGAATGCTGTACCTTGATTTCTGTGAATGTTTTGTTCTGATTTGTTATTGAATAGAGTGTTTGCTATATTGTGTTATCAGAACCTTGAAAGCTGTTCACAGCAGCACTCTTCTGAAAAGCTCCTCATGCTTGGCTTTACAACTAATCTTTCATATCAAAGAGAAATTAAGACCATTTACTCCAAAAAACTAAAGATGAAACAATGAAAACAATGGAAAGGCATCTATATGATATCATCAACTTTGAAATCCAGACGTTTCCAGTATTTCCTTGTGTTGTGGTCCCTCCCTCCCTCTCTCTAATTGGAGAGTGTGCAAAGGGGACATTGAGCAGTTTTTCCCAGATGTTCTATATAAGGAGGGAGCTCAGGACAGGAATCTTGTAATTTCTCATTCAACTGCACTTTTCTGAACTAGAACATGCCCTCAAGTCAGTGGTCAAGATCATCTTCCCCATCCTTCCCTTCCTCCAAATTTTAAACTTATTTTTATGTGTTTTATTCTTCCACTAGACCGTGAATTTCTTGAGAACAAAGAGTAACTTTTGCCTTTCTTTGTATTCTTAGAATCTAGCATGGTACCTGACAGCTATAGGCACTTGATAAATGTTTGACATGACATGATAGGTGTGAAAAGGCTGCAATGCATAACATTCAAGAGCTTTTAATAATAGTAGTAAAGACATCATCAAAGAATTAGAAGACTGGCTCATTATGTGGCAAGTGTGTGAATGGGAAATGGATAACTAAAACATCAGAGAAAATGACCAAGGAATCCAATGCATTATGTAGACCCTCTGAGGTAAACTTCCAGAAGAACATGGATAAGAATCCCAAAAGAACAACAGATGTGGTCTTTGTTGTTATTGTTTTCTTTTTCTTTCTGTATTCTGTGACATTGCAGGGATCTATTCTAGTGTCAAGTTACAGTGTGTCCAAATTTGACTGATCAAACCAATTTAAGCCTGGAACTACAGATCAGGCACAAATACTTCATGTGAACATTTGTGGTGGGTTCTCTAAATTTGTACATTTTGCATTCCTTTTGAGCTAATTCAATTCTGCTTTGCTCATAGAGCACAACACCTTCTCTGATCAGGACCCATCATGTTGGGCTGTCCTATGACAGTATGTCCCAAGTCAAACAATCAATTGCAAACTTATTAAGAGAGACCTTGAGAGTATCATTGTATTGCTCCTTCTAACCACCATGTGAGCACTTGCCCTTGTGTGAGTTCTCCATAAAATAGTCTTTTTCTTTTCATGGCAAGCATACATTTGGCATTCAAATGGTATGCCTAGCCAATCAGAGTTGTGCTCTCTGAAGCAGAGTTTGAAAACTTGGAGGTTTAGTTTGTGAAGGGACCTCAGTGTCTGGTATCTTATCCTTCCAGGAGATCTTCAGAATCTTCCTAAGAAAATTAAAATGAAAGTGATTCAGTTTCCTGGCATGGCACTGGTAGACTGTTCAGGTTTCACAGCCATTCAGCAATAAGGTTAACACAATGACTGTGTAGACTTTTGGTTTGGTAGTCAGTCTGATACCTCTTATCTTCCACATTTTCCTATATAGACTCCCAAACAGTGAGCTAGCTCTGGCAATATGTGTGTCAAATTCAGTATCAATGTGTACATTCCTGGAAAGAACCCTGCCAAGGTAAATGAATTTATCCACAGTATACAGCTTCTCCATTTGCTGTAAACAATGTTTCCACATATGGCTGGTGTGGTGCTGGCTAAAGTAGTACCTCTGTGTAAATCCCCTAATGCATATTCTTTAAAAACCTGTTTGATTTTAAAAATAAAATTCAAGTCATACTTCAATAATTCTTAATTTTCTCTGAAATTCTTCCCTCATTCAGAATACTATTTTGCATATTCTCAAAAATACAAAGTGAGAATCTATTTTTAAGCATTTGCAAGACTATGAGGAGCATGTCATTAAAAAAACAAAAAAGTGAGGGGGGAGGAAAGGAAGGAGAGAGAGACAGAGAGAGACAGAGTAATAAGAATTCCCCAACACATTACAAGTATAGAAAACTCAATGTGTGATATTTAAATTGAGAACAGATGGTGCATGCATATTAATAAGTTTAAAATATCTACTACTGCTATAGAAGGTAGTGAACTAATTTGCCAAATTTTGCTCTCAGCTACTATATTTCAAGTGAGACAAAGATTTTTGTATGTAACAATGCATAAACTACGAGAAATAAATTATTTCTGAGAAAATATTATAAACTTCTGAAAAAGGAAGTTGTTCACATACATTTATGGAAGAAATTGCTTCAATTTAAGTGTTGGCCACCTGGTATTTTTTTTTTTGCTTTTTGGAGGGCAGTTGGGGTTAAGTGACTTGCCCAAGGTCACACGGCTAGTTTTTTTTGTGTGTGTGTTAAGTGTCTGAGGCCGGATTTGAACTCAGGTACTCCTGACTCCAGGGCCGGTGCTCTATTCACTGCGCCACCTAGCCGCCCCTGGCTACCTGGTATTAACACAGTCAGGCAATTCATAAGAAGAGGGAGAGAGGGAGAGTCATACCAGTTGTTTAATCAGGAAGATAGTTGTTGTTTTCCTTCATTTGAGAAGAGGGCCTTTAACATCATAACATCAGGAAGATGACACCATGAATTGCAAGTGAATTAGATTTAAGTGAGGGAGAGCTGTACAAAGTCACCAGCCATGGGTCACTTTCTTCTCCAGAGTCATCTAGGTCCAGTGGCAAAATATATATCAGATTGTCTGAAGATGATCCAAGATGCAGTGGGAAATCATGATCTTTTCAAGCTTTGGTCTTTTCCAGATCTCAGTTTGACTAAAGCAATGCCCATTCGATGACTAAGGTTTGGTAAGAAATGAGGCAAAGAAAGGTCTCCTTTATCTAGTCCCAAAAAGGATTAATTTTGGAGGGAAAGACCCTCATATTCTAGTCAAAACAGAAACAATTGCTATTTACCAAATTTTAGCCACGTATTTACCTACAATTTACCTAAAATTACCTATTTACTTAAAATAGATGAATGGCTAAGTTTTTGCTATCCCATTGACTTTAGTATTATCCTGTAAATCACAGCTCAGTTTACATAGAAGAAGATTCTAAGGATGTGCCTACTACTTAAAGTGATTAATTGAAGCAATTATCCAAGTAATATAGGCTGTAAAAATTCCTCTCACCTAAATTAAGGCAATTTTGCCCTTGACTGAAATGACTGATATATTTAGGAGTGTGTGAAAATGTGGCCAAATAAAGAGAAGATGAAAGCTTGCTACTCTTAGGTGTCTTTCATTCTTCAAATGTGGACATCTACAGTCTCTTGAATCTCTCCCTTTTGTCTTCCACTGCATGTGACTTACTGTAGGCACCACCTTGGCTCCACTTCTCACAGGTGTATATTTGAAAGTATGCATTGGAGGGAATAATGCAAAAATCCAAATATTGATAGAGGTTGGCCTATTTTCACATAAGAAGAAAAGGATAACTCAGATTCATTTTATGCGGTTTTATATAATGATAATCAATATGAAAGATTACTATTAATAAATTTCTCATTTAGCTAAGGAGCCCCCAGTCAAGATAGAATCCTGATAAATTAAACAGAAAGTCAATACTTCAATTCTCTCTCATATAAATGTATAAATACATACCAATGTGCCCAAACAAATACGTTTGTATGTGTGTGTATGTGCACACACATGTATATATACATATATGTGTGTATACATATATGTATATATACACATATATACATGTTTCTATTTATATTGTAGCTCAGCTTCTACCTCTTTATTGTAACTCCCCATTCGCCAATAATGAAGCACACAGACACAGCTATTATGGATAATTTATATAAACTTAGTTGCGATTTATGTTAATTTTAAAAAATTATAAATGTAGATAATGGGAAAATTTTGGATTTAACATTTACCATCTTTGACAGAAAGGAGAGGTTAAAAGAAACACATAGGATTTTTTGTTGTTTTTGTTTTTTTGCTGTTGTTGTTCATTCATGTCTTCTCTCTGTGACCCTTTTCTGGGGGGTTTTCTTGGGAAAGATACTGGAATAATTTACTATTATGTTCTCCAGTTCATTTTATAGATGAGGACTGAGGCAATGAGGGTCGAATGACTTGCCCAGGGTCACACAGCTAATAAGCATCAGTGGCCAGATTTAAACCCATGAAGTTGAGTCTTCCTGATTCCAAGGCCCATGTTCTATACTCTGCACCATCTAGCTGCTGAAGGAAACACAGTCTTTTATCAAATTTCCTGGAGAAAAAAGATCTGTAAGCATCAGTCTACTCCAACAACAACTCTCTTCAAACTCATGACAAGTGGAGGAGGTAGGAGGAAAAGAGGTAGCTATTCAAAATATCTTCCATTTCTTCTCTCTTCCTCAATCTATTCATACAAAATCTCTCTGAAAGCATTCATCTTCTAAATCAATCATTAGAATTTTCATCTCACTCAATGTTATTGGGAACAGCCTATCTCTTCTTAGAGCCTATCAGTCCCTTAAAGGCATGGAGAAGATTTCTCTGTTCATTTTAAACACAATTTCTCTTCAAAGCATGCATCCTGATATATCAAATAACTAATTTCTATCAACTTAAGGGGTTTATTGCTCACTTTGTAATTCTCTGTGTCAAAATATTACCTAAGATTATATTCATAAACTCAGTTACTCACAAAATTACAGAATTTGAATTTAATAGAACTCACAGGCCACTTTTAAAATATACATATAAATGAACAAATATCCTTTCTGCAGTGTACCCAGAAAGTGACCATCTCACTTTAGTTTGATAATTTCTAGTGAGGAAGACCCTTAAGGTTGCCTATTTCATTTTAAAGTAGTTTTTTATTATTAGCACATTTTCCTTACATCGAGGAGAGACAGAGACAGAGTGACTAGAGACAGAAACAGAAAGTGAAAGAGAGTATTTTTGTATGTGTAGCATATAAAATCCTATCTTAAGATAAATAATAAATTCTAAATTTGTCTTTATTATCTTATATTCTCTGTTCATTTAAATGTTAGTTAAAAAATATTTTCACCCTTCTTTGTATCACTATTTTATACTTTCCCATTTACCCACTTCACTAAAATCCAAGAGAAAGAAAGAAAAAATCTTGTAACAAATAAATGTATTAAGAAAAAAACAAATTCAGTAGCCACACAAAAAGAACAAACCAAAAAAAGAGTATGTCTCTTTTGGTTCCATTTTTTGTATAATTTTACTACAAGCAAGCATCCTGATTCATTTTGGGTCACATGTAGACATGATTTATCATTGCATTGATCAGACATTTCAAGTCTTTCAAATTTATTTTTCTATACAATATTGTTATGTTGTCATCTTTGTATAAATTGTTTTCCTGTTTCTGTTCACATCAGTACAAGACAGTTCATATGATCTGTGATTGTCTGAAATGTTCCATTTCATTATTCTTGCAGTACAATATTCCATTTCACTTATATACTATTCTTGAGTAAGCCTTTTCCAACTGTCTAAGAAGCAATCCTAGGCATCTCCCTTAGAATATAGTCCTTTTCTTTTTTTCTCCTTTTTTATATTTTTGTTCACTTCCAAGTAGTTTTTCTTGTGATTCTTTCTTTCTTCTCTCTTACATAGCTCATCTCCTCTCATAGCCTTATTAGTTAGAAGGAAGTCTCTGAAGGTTCTCACAAACACAGCCACTAATTTAACTGAATCTGGGTCCTGAATCTATGGTTCCCCATTGAGGCTAGCAGGGAGAGTGAACAGAGGGAACAGAGTTTTAAAATCCCCATCTTTCATAATTACTGTCCTAATCAGTTAATAATGGGATAAATTTATTATCCTGGGCACAAGAACTGCAGGTTCTCCTTAGATTTCCTCACCACTTCTCATTCTGCTACTACTTTTCACATAAAGCAAGAAACATTATACAATCCAACATATTAACACATTATAGATGACATTTCACATGTAGATTTTTAAATATACAGGGCTACTATGAATAATCTGCATATTTGTGAAGCATCTACATATTTGACATTTATTATTCCTAAATACTGTCAATAATTAGGAGAAATTGGAAATGTGAAAATTAATCAAATACATAATATGAAAAATATGAAAATATTTTGTAAATACCAAATAGACTTCAAAAGAAAACAAGCAAAACTTTGAATCAGTATTACCTATTATTAAGCTTCAAATGTCATGTTAAAAAAAGTCAGTTACTAGAATCCACTAGGGAAAAATCTGTTACTCTGTGCTGTATTCTTGATGAAAGTGGTGAGCTTTTTACCTTTTATTAAATGACCAGGAAATTGCTGGTTATGTTGTATAATAATCAGAAATAGAGGACACACTCTAGAACACAATATAAAGGTAAATAACTCATTGTGATAGAAAATAGATTAAATCTGACATGAAGTATAATTGACTGGAGAGGTCAGATTAACATTGTATATGAACAGTGAAGTAATATTATGATAAAATCATGAGTGTCATTTGTCTATTGCTAGCAAATCTCAGGGCCCTTTTTATAATGGTTCATACACACAAATTCTATGCCCTTAGCTTTGCTTTCTTCAGTTCAAAATGAGTTTTTTCTGCAGTCGAATTAAAAAAGAATGCATTTCATGTAAACAATCTGTTTTTGTTTTCCCTGGATATTATAATCAAAGAAATAATTTTGAAGGTTATTTTAGTTGTTTTGATATTATAAGGATTATCAGTTAATTATGATGACAGATTAGGGCATTTGATTCAAAATGGACATAAGTTGTTTATGAAAAGAGAGGAGAAAACTCGTATGTGTCAGTGTTGAAGACAAAGAGCTTTAACTTATATTAGCCAACATTTTGATAAATGATATGACTCATTCTCTATAGTTTAAAGAAATTGATTTGGAAATGCTATTAAAACAGCTGTAGTGATTATAAGCCACTTGTGGTCAGAAGTAAAGTGTAATTTTTATTTATAACTCCTGAAGTATATATCAATTACATTATTTGACGCACAAGGTTCTTGGAGGCAGAGTAAAGATAAAGGATTAAAGGCACTCACTGGGGTGATCTCTTCCAATGTTCCCTTCCAATGACCTTAAAATTATGTCTCAAATCAAATTTTGGACCAGCAGAACCAACAAAAGGTTAGACAGAGACATTTTTTCTGGCCTAAGAAAACTTAAGAAATAAGCAGGAAAAGTCTGAGGCACCAGGGCTGAAGCATGCCCAGATCCCACACTGGCCACAGCTGCAGAAGTAGGCACAGCAGCCATAGCAGCTTTGGGAAATTTCATCCCAGAGATAGTAATGGGGTCAAACAACTGGTCTCTGAGAGATTACAGGGGACGATTTATTGGCACAGGATACTAACTTGCAATTCTATTGGTGATACACAGTTCTGCATTACAGTTCAAGAGTATAGAGGAATGCTGGTGGCCAAAGAAGCAGGGGTTCTGGTCATAGTACCAAAGCTAAGAGTACTAGTGCAGGCAGCTGTAGAGAACCAGAGACTTCCTGTGTAAAGACAAGAGCATAAATCAGGAGAGCAGAGACCATACCTCTTCCTTTTGGAAGCACCTGAAACTTGGACCCACTCAGAATTATCTCTGAAAGGAGCAGTATAAGAAAGTCTAAGGCTTAGGACAGTGCCTGCCCACCTTTAGATGAGAGATTTCATTGCCTGTAATACAAACCTGGTGGCTTTTTATAGAAATTAATCTTTTTTTCATAGTATTTATTAATTGCATGTGTTTCTCTGGTTTAGCTACTATATGGTTTACTGTTGTCTTGAGTCCCATGATTTGTTTTCAAGATATTCCTTGTATTTCCTTTTACCTTAATTTTATTTGTTACTGTTTTGCCTTATTTATACTATTCTTTACTATTCTGAGGTGATGAAAGGATCTAGACTTAAAAATGTTGCTAGAATTCCCTTAAGATTAGTATTTATTTAGTTAGGCTTCTCACAGAGACTGAAATAACATATTGAGTACACCATTTTCCAGGTATAAACAAAATGCTTCTCAGATGCTTTTTGAATGCTATCTTCTAAAAGAATACTCGAAATTCAAAAGATAAGTGCTTCAGTAATAGAAGCCTAAACACTGAAAGCTGAGAGACCTTATCTTACTATTACACGGTACCAAATTCAGTCTATCATTCTGCAGAATCTAGAATAAAGAGATAATTATATCTTCCTCCATCTTCTGAAAATGTTTAAACATTTCTAATAGAAATGGTCTTTGGATCAAAGTTTAAAACCAGTCTTTTGAAAATTCAGCAAGTCATTCACCTACTCAATATTCCTATGAGTATACAATTGTGTTTCTACTGAACCTAACTTTAGCATGTATGAAATATTAGTATATCTGTGAAAGACCTATTGGCAGTTATTAATGTGCTTAACGGGTGGGGGGGGAGGGAAGTAAGCAGCAAATTAATGCCAGGTGCATTATTCTCAAGTAAATGAATATTGTATCTTTATGAACAATAATTTCTATTCATTAAATTAATCAATGCTATGAATAAATAATTATATATTTTGGATTGTCACAGTTCCATATGTAATTCATTAATTTCCTGTCATAGCAATGTTGTGGCCTCAGTCAATATACATAGGAAATTGTATCTGCAATTAAGGAAATCAGAAAAGGGAATCCTCACTAAGAAAACACCAAATGGCTTCATAAAAAGCTGCTAAATAATTGGTCATTAATTAACATGGTAGTACGACCAGATTCCTGTTGTATCAATTTCTATTTCTTCTTTACCGATATAGACTATGCCATAACCTATCAGTATAAGATTTACATTATATGAATAATTATTCCATAGCCAAAAGGTTAGTCTGCAACTGCAAAATGGAAATAAGAAATAAAATTAGATTTGGTTTCTTTGAATCTGAATGTTATAGAATATGAATTGAAAGGAGAAAAAAAGCTTTTTTCCTATCAATGAGAACAAAGATACAATGAATTTTAAAAGTATACAGTTTCACTTTTTATATTCACATGGTATATCTATTCTCTCCTCAACAAAAGTGAAAGTAGCACTTTTTTTAAAAAAGAGAAACAAACTTCAAAATACTTCAGTCCTTTCTTTTCTCTCAAAAAAAAACAAAGAAAAATAAAGTGTTTCACCCATAAGTGTCAAGAAAATAACTGAGTTCTTCTTTTCTAATATCATAATACCATTTGGCCTCAATAGTCAGTACTGAACTCTACAGAGTTTATCATTTTGGTTCATCATCTTTTCTATGTACTACAGAAAACTGTACTTGTATAATACTGAAAATAATTTGGATTCTGAGTCAAAGACTCTAAGAAAGTTATGGATCCTAAACTAGCAAAGAGAATATAATTCAGAACTGATATAAGGGGAGAACTTGGTAAACAGGAATTGGGTTTTTCCTCTTGTTTGGAGATAAAAATATATATCACCTTTTCTATTATTAGCCATTTTCCAGGATAAAATTGGAATCCTTATGTCTTGCATAGATAGAAATGAGGACCCTTGACCTATCTTATTTGCTTCTTCTTCAAAATCTACATCACTGCAAATGCCAATGGATGAAGTAGGCATTTCCAAAATGATGTGTAGGGGAAAAAAGTTTCTAGGGTATACACAGCTTGATAAGATAGAATCACCATATAGAAGACATGGAAGGCACTAGGGAGCTGCTTCTGGGAGAATTATGATTACATATTAGAGAAGCATATGCATGGAACTTTATAACTAGTTTCAGTTGGTCTACCACATATTTGACTGGATTTTTTTCTTTTTTCATTAGCTACAAATTCAGAATATCAGTCATCTCTGACCATAATTTTGCTGTATTTGTATCTGGAAAAAATAAGGTAAGGTGATTTCTTCCCTCACAGCTTCCAGCAACAGAATCATAATATAAGATAAAAGGTTATGGGGATTTCCTCCCTGAAGCTATATGGTCCCCAAGAAACAGGACTGAGTCCTTGACTTTTTTTTAATCAAGGTACAAAGAGGAGAGTTTTTGATCTTGGTAGTCTCAAAGACTAGAAAGAGTGAGCTACAGGAATTTGAGGGTCCAGTGACATTTATTCCCCTATATTTTATTTATGACCCTTTTTTACCTCTAAGACCAACTACACACACACACACACACACACACACACACACACACACACATTCTCAGACCCTGACGCCAACAACAGATAAGCAAATCAAGAAGGCTCTTTTTTCTCTCCTGGAATATAACCAAGCTGTTAAGAGGACAGCTACAGACAGCTACAAGGTGTTTTTCTTAGAGCTGACAAAGTAGTCTATGAGATTCTTCTTTAATATTCTTCCCATAGCTACTTTTACATATCTCTGAATAAAATTTCTGACAGATTAGCCTTAAATTACTTGACTAAGTTGCCTATTTTACCTTGACAGTAAGAAGCAGTCAAAGAAATTATATTGACCCCACAGGTAAATAGCAGCTAGGGATAAAGATAGATTAATGCATGTAGAGACAACAAAGAACTCAGCAGAAGCCTAAGATCAAGGCACAATAATCAATGAAAAGCAAGGGGTACAGTAAAAAGACAGGGAATATGCTGATTCTTTAGACAGAATCAAGAAAGTGAATCAGTAGAGGTCAAAACACATGGTCCAAAGCCAGACATTTAGTCAAGAAAGCAGGAATCAGCTGAATGCCACATGATACAGGAAAGTCTTTCAGCTGAGTCAGTTACCCTCCCCAACTGGAAGGAGGAAAGAAATAGGAATTTATATGCCCTTACACTGTTCCAGGCACTGTCTTAAATGCTTTTATATATATTAAGCTGTTGGAAGTCACAACCCTGTGAGGTAGGTGCTCTTGTTATCTCTGCTGATGTTGAGGAAACTGAGACAGAAGTGAAGTGACTTGTTTGGGGTCATATAGGTAGCAAGTGTCCGAGGCTAAATTTGAACTCAGGTCTACCTGACTCTTTGTCCAGTGTTCTAATTATTTACCACCAAGCTCTCTTTTCTATACCTTCTAAGGCAGAAGTCTTTTAGAGAGATGGTAAACAAGATGATCTAGAATAGGGACTATGTGCTCAGAAATAAGGATATACTTTACAGAGATGGCAACTTTGAAGAAATTATCAAACAAGAGGCATTGTTTATTCTTGTACAATAATTGGAAGATTGTTCTGTGTATCTTATTGCTTAAGAACTCATTTGGATGAAGTCTAGAGCTTTTTTTTTCTTATAAATAAGGCGAGTATTTGCATCAATCATAAAAATCTCTCACTACTGGCCTTGTAATACCATGGTATAATATGGATCTAGATAACTATTTTAATTCCTTTGAATTAGATATAACTAGTATCATTGGCTTCTTAAATAATTAAAACCAAATGATATTTCAAATCAGTTTCTTTTCTTTCTTTTTTCTTCGCTGTGATATGTAAAGCCATGATAATGTCTCTAGCATAGTGAATATGATTTAAAGCTATTGTCTGGAATAAACTCATTGAAAGGCCCACATTAAAAGGTAAAAGATGACTTCACCTTTGCCTTTTGTCCCACAGTTATCATCTCTATTGTCTGTCTATGCTGCCCATATTCAGTATTATTTATTTAACCCAAATTGACCCATTTTTTATTCACACGTTGCTCTTAAACCCTTTTTTGTGTTAAATGATAACATTTGCATTCTAGAACACTCATTTTTAATGCCTCAGTGAATGTGAGCACAGAGAATTTTCTCAAGTGCATACATACAGTGAACTACAATTTTACAAATTATCTTAAAGCTCTCACCAAGGACACACATATTTCTTCTCACATAGCTGTCCTTAGCATATAGGCATTATATAGTTGATGTTTATTTTAATAATTCACTTAGTATGCTCACCAACATTATGAATTTATGAGGTAACCATGTCAATGTCACAGACACTTCTGCATGTCTTCCACTATAATCCAGCATAGTTCAGATAACATTGACCTAATAACCGGAGGCAGGTATTACTGATATTACCTTGGAACACCTAACAATTCTCCTTTGTCCTTGCTGAGACATTTTAAAATTAATGACTAAGAATAATATTTAAAGATTATAAGCATGACCCTTGCTCACTAGAAACAGAAATATATTTCAAGGTCAGGTGTGAAAGTGACACGTTCTATTTGAGGGGGAAAAAAAAGAAACATAAACCAAGAACCAAATCATTTAAAAAATTGTGGGGAATGATTATCCAAACCCCTTGGCCAGAGTATCACAACAAATAAAAATGAAAAGTCCTGAGAATCCTACCAAATAATGCTGCTCCTATGCTATTGCTGCTGCTGCTGCTGCTGTTTCTGATGCTGGTGATGATGATGGTGACAATGAAGATGATACTGATGATACTTTTAAGTGTTGAGGATATTCTACAGAAAGCACAAAAATGAAGATTGGTAAGCACACTTTATTAAGTATACTTGCTAATAATAGCAAAGAAATGCATGGCTAGCAGTCAAAAATACAAAGAAGCTGTCCAAATAAGGATAAGATTGAAATTGTACATGCACATCTGGAATTTTGGTTGATATTAATACTTGGGCAATTGTTTTGTTAAGGATCCTGCTTTAAATATACTTTTTGTATTCTTTCATTACAATTCTTAATAACGCCGTTTTGAGTTCCTCATAGTAACAGACAAATATGTACTCTCTAATCATATCAACACTTGTAATGCCACACACCAATTTTAATGAGTCTATGCTTGCTGTTTCCATTTCTAAGTAATTGCACTAGTGACTAGTTCCAATATGTTTTGACTTACTGATGCATAACTTGTAGACTTATCACACCCAATGTGTTGATTATGAAGGTTATCTAACTTTAAACTTTCATTTAATGAATTTTTCCTACCTGAAACCTTTTAATAAAAAACACTGTTGATAGATTATATTAACACATCAATTTTTGAGCCTTATTTTTAATTTCTAGAAATAACAAAACTAAATTAGTTTATTTTTTCATAAACAACTATTTGGTAATGTAGAGATAAAATAGCACCCTAATGGCAATCCATCCATATCTTTTTTACCTTTAAAATTTTTATCCATAATCTCCCATAAAAACCTCCATAGAGTCTATTCTATTCACTGTAAACCTCCCCCTCCCTTTCTAATATTTTGTTTAAACAAGTGCATTATATGGACTTTTTGTTATGTTCATGAAAATGCTTTATAATTTAATTATACAATTATTTTGTCAATATACCGTCGATTTTTAGCCATTATATATTTTTCTATTGTCTTTTAGATGACCTGTACTTTTAAAAAATTTTTTCTTAGATTATCGTGTTCTAGGATTTACAACCATATAGTTCCACTGGGAAATCACTTTTCTATAAAATATGAATACTCACTAGTGGCAGGAAAAAGGATAAGATCATGTTTCTGTATTCCAAGCCAATTGATGATCCATTTGTAATGTCTGCTTTATCTCTATATAATGAAGGATTAAATCAATGACTCTCAGCATTTTGCCTACATTCTTCCCTTTTCTTATCTGATATGACTTTTCAATGAGGAGAAGAAAATGAGGGGAAAAAATGAAGATAGCACAAGTTTACTTGAGTGGAGAGCTTCCCTAAAGGTTGATGGGATAGAAAAATGTAGTTGTGAGTTCTTCAGACTGGGTGGGAGAGTTCAAACATGGAAGAATGTAATGGAGACTGAAAAAAGAGCACTAAGCTTGGAGTCTATAAGCCTGTACCAGCTGATTTACTGAGAACATAAAACTTTTTAAAAATAGATTTCTACTACTGTATTTTTTTAATTTTATACCACCTCCTAGGCAACAACTGAAACACACTAGTATGGTTTGTGCAGATATTAGGGAGAAATAAAAAACAAGAGATCATGACCTGAGTGGAGTGACTGGAAACCACAAGATTGACAATTTAACTCAAGTTTGTCATTGACAAGCATTATCATTACCATCATCATTATTATCATCATCACTGTTGTCATCAATATGACTACCATAATAAACTACTACCATCAGGATAATTGTCTTCATCATCATTTCTTCTTGGCTCAATATAAGACTAAGGCAAATATTCTTAATATTTTTATCTCATGATTCCCTTTGGCAGTCTGGTGAAGACAGTGAACCCCTTCTTAGAATAATAATTTTACATGTGTAAAATAAACCATAAAGAATTATAAAGGAAAAACAATTACATTGAAACAGTTATCTATCGTGTGTGTGTGTGTGTGTGTGTGTGTGTGTGTGTATCTCAGATAGTTGATAGACCCCCAAGTTAAAAATCCTTTGTCTAGGGCTTTTTCTCCAAGAATTAAATTTATTATCACAAAATCATTATAAGTAATTACATATGTCAAACATAATTGAATACATTTCATTATTTTAAAACTTTTGTTTAATCCTTAGTGATACAGGGATTTGAAGGTTGGTTTTAAGTTTGGTTTATTGATTTTCATGGTTCCCGTAATAGAAAAAAAGTGTTCAAAAAAGAAGTATAGATCCAAGTGGAAGAAGAACATCATTGGCTCTAGTTGGTAAAGCATAATACTATTTTTAATCTTATCCATCAATTATGCAAAGGGTTATTTTTGTTGTTGAAATTTTCCAAGTACATTTTCATCTTCTCTGATGTCAATTTTTCATGCAATTTAATTGATTTTTCTATTTTTACATAATCATACACTCATATATTCTGATTTCTATTATTTTTAACCAATAGGTTTGTAATACTCAGAAACTATTTGGAAATAAATAAATAGATTAGGAAAGTCAATGTCCAAATATTTTAAGTGCACAGATATATGAGGGATTTTGTTTTGTTTTTGTGTTTTGTTGTTGTTGTTGTTGTTGTTGTTGTTGTTGTTTTATAGTATGCCTTTATCAACCTAGAGAGTAAAGGGTAAGTATCTAGAAAGAGGGGTTGGTCAGTAGAGCACAATGCTGCAGAAAGGTAGAGAAAGAAAACAAAAAGATTGATAAAAAAAAGACATAAGAATTGCCAATTCAATGATCTTTAGTGATAATTGAAAAGTATCAGTTGAATGAGGAATCAATGATAAATCTGAGAAACTGGGAACAGTACTGCTATAGGTGGAAATAAGGGTTTTCAGAAGAGTGACTACATGAAGAAAAATAATGGAATGAAATATACAATGCAAATTGTAACCCATCCGTGCCTGCTCATCTTACTTTGCTTACTCCTTCCTACTAAACAGGGGTTGGGTGGGTCTTATTAAACAATATTTGCTCCAACACACAAAACCTGCCAGCTGAAGAGTTACTAATATTTAAGGATTCTGGGAAGAGAGTGGAATACAACATTTTGCTTACTCAGCTGTTGTGTATTTACCTGGATGGCATTTATTTCACCATTGGCACCAAGACCCAGCACAGCAGGGCAGAAGTTAAGGAGTATTAAGATATAATTAATGAAGTGTAATCTCTCTCTGCCTCTGAGAACATAGACTTGTCTTCCAGTTAGATGAGAAAGGGGTTTTTAAAGAGATCTAAAGGCTGTCTGACCTGATTATTATAATGAAGTACCATTGCACTTTGAAATAGGGAAATTATTGGTGTGAATGGCAAAGTAGAAATATATCACTTACTCCAATGCTAAAATTTAAGACTCCAGAGCTAAGTCCCTGAGATTTTACAGGAATACCTTTTCTCTAGAGATTTTCTAGGGATTCTTGGATCAGCCCTGGTTTCCATCAGTTAGCTGTGTGTAACCTCTGTCATTTTGCCTGAAGACCTTCTCCAGTGATCCCTAGACCACCTTGGATAAGACCCACATTGAATTGCCATTCCCAGCCTTTTGTCCAGACTCTACTCAGGTATACTTCCCCAGCTCTTGCATGTGGTAAATTTGGGCTCCTGGGTCTCAGAAGATGCAACATTACTCCTTTCCCATTTGATCCTTAAATGGTCCAATTGCCTTCAATGGGTTTCTCTATAATCTCTGCTAATCTGCTGTATTTAATCCATAAATTAGGATACTCCCTTTCCTTCATATTTATCCTATTTTTGTGACTGTGAATCCCTGGCTGTCATAGTATAAATTTCCTACATCTGAAAACCCAATGTCTAATCCTTACCTGCAGTTCTCCTCAAACCAACTTCCCAAATGCCCCACTCCAAATATAGCTGCCATTTTCACTATGATCCGTGGAATGTCTGCTCCAAACTTATTTACATCTTAAATTTTTTCCTTTCCCACTCCCTCCACTATCTGGTTCTCACCAAGATTTGGCTCCCTCTGGATGAGACAACTACTCTGGCCAGCCTTTCCAGTATTGGTCTCATTTTTGTGTGATGGGTAAGAGTTGAAAAATTTCTTGCTACCAATTGCCACTCCCAAACTCTCCCTCACCAACCATCACTCAGTGACTACTTCTCCTTTGAAGTTCACTTAAAATACATTTATTATCCAGTTAAGATGCTAGTAGTTATTATCTACTGACTTCAGGGTACCTCCTTCCTGATGAATTTAGTACCTGTTTCATTGTCTTTATCTCCATGTCAACTCCTCTCACATTAGAAATCATCTATGTATCTATGTATGTATCTATGTATCATCTATCTATCTATTTAGCTACATATGTAGTATATATGTACGTAATATATAAGTATATGTAAAATATATATTAAATCATATACATACATATGGAGTACTTTCTAGTTCCTCATTTGTGTCATGACCACTTCTTCCATTCTGCCTCAGCTACCTACAGCTATGGTCATACCCTTGTTATTGTCCTTATCTAAAACTCTTCTACTCCCATGTTAACTTTCATGAAATCTGATTTTAAACTCACCCTTCTAGGCTACAATCCTACCCACTTCATTCTTTTACTCTGTCATCACACCTGCATAAGAAACATTCTCTTTTATTTTCTAAATCAACTCCTTTGGTAAACAGTTCAAATCTATACTATTGTACTTCATTCATTTCCCTTAATCCCAGTATACTTTCAATGATCATGCCTTGTTAAACTCAATTCATAAATAATTCCATCCATCTGCTATCTTTGCTTCAATTCACATATAACTGAATAGAACTGAAGAACATAATGAAACTGTTCTAACTGGATCCACTGCAAATTTATACTAAATTATCTTGAGACTTCACTGCTAACAAGTAAATGCTAATAAATTCATTCACCACAGTCAGTATTCCAAATTATCATCTCACTTTAAGCTCCCTATGGCACCTTCTTTACCAGTCTACTCAGCTGAGGACTTTACATCATGTTTCACCAAAAATATCTAAGCCATTCACTGAAAGTTCCCTTTTTCCCCCTTTCTTCATCTCACTTTACTCAGATTTTATTTAACACTCTTCTCTCTTTCATTTCTGTCTCATAAGAAGACATATTCTTTTTTTTGCCCAAGCAAAGCCCTCTACATGCACCCTTGATCTAATGTGGTATTGACTTTTCCAGTAAATGGGCATCTTTCATCAACACTCCCTCATTTATCTTTAGTCTTTCTCATTATATTTGTTGCTTCCCTGTTGTCTACAAATGGCCTTGACTCTTGCGTCATTACAAAGCTTGCACTTTGTCCAAATATTGTTACTAACTTTCCTCTTATTCCTCTACTCATTTTCATAGTTAAACTTCTTTAAAAGGCCACCTACAATTACAGATGCCATTTCCTTTCCTGACAATCTCTTTTAAAACCACCATGGATAATTTAAATAAAACTGATCTTCCCAAAGTGGTCAATGATTACTCACTTCTTTATGGTTATTTTCTGTCTTCTTTTTTGTCTTGCTCACTCTGCAATACTATGATAACATCATTTGGATCTTATTTTTGTTTTTTCTGGATAATCTCTCCTTTCTAGCTTTTTAAGACACATCTCTCTCCTGTTTCTCATGCCTATCAGAATACTCATTCAGGTTTCCTTCTATCAATCTTTCAGGTCACTCATTATCTGTAAGTACCCTCCAAGATTATGTCCTGGTTCCTTTTATCATTCTATATTATTTTACTTGGTGGTCTCAGTTCCTGTGATTTCTAATATCATGTCTATGAAGACAATTCCTGATTTTATATATCAAGTATTTTACTGAATTAAAGATTCACATTTGGTGCTGCTGCTGTTTAATCATCTTCCAGTGATGTCCAACTCTTTGTGACCCATGTTGGCAAAGATACTGGAGTCCTTTGACATTTACTTCTCCATCCCATTTTACAGATAAGGAACCGAGACAAGCAAGGATAAGTGACTTTCCCAAGGCTGCACAGCTAGTCTTCAGCCAGATTCTAATAGAAGAAAAGTAAAATTCCCAACTCCAGGCTAAGCACTCTGTTCACTGAAGCACCTAAGATGCCCACAAGCCTCACATTGCCAGATGTGTTTTGGACAATTTGAATTGGCTGTCTTGTAGTCATCTCAAATTTAGCATTTGTAAAACAGAACTTCTTATTTCCATCTCCCTTCTTCTTGTGCTCCACAATACTTTGTACTTTCCAGCATTTCAATTACTCTAGTGGGAACATCTAGGTCTGGAGTGGGGAAAGCATAAGTTCAAATCTAGACTTGGACATTTACACCTCAGATCCAAACAAGTCATTTAAGTTCAATTATAGGTTTCCTCAATTGTAAGTAGCACTTAACCCAGAGTTGTTATAAGGATCATATGAGACAATATTTACAAAAAACTTAGCATAGTGCATGACATGTACCAGGTACTTAATAAATGTTTGTTTCCTTCCTTCCACACTTCTCCCAGTCACTTGGGCTCAGGCGTCCCTTTACATTCTGGGTCATCTCTGATCATCCTAATGGATATCTGGTCACTGGACGCAGATGGCTCTGGAGGAGAAAATCAGAGTGATGATCTTGAACAGCCCTCCCTCCCTCAAATATAAGCCAAATGCAAGTCATGTAATTATCTCCCTGATGTCACAGTCCTCTTTGAGAATGAAAGATGAATATAAGCTGTGAGTAGTTCAAGCTGCCTAAATGGGGTCTGTAAAGCCAAGCACAAGCAGCTTTCCAGAGGACTGCTGCTGTGAACAGCTTTCAAGATTCTTTTTTTTCCAATAAATTAATTAATTTTTTCCTTGTTAACATCATTTATTTCCCATGAGATTTTGAGTTACAAAATTTCTCCCCATCTTTCCCCTTTCCAACACCCCAAAACAGCCTTCCCACTGTATAAACCCTCTCCCAAACTACTCTCTCCTATGTCCTCTTCCATCACCACTCTGACTTTCCATTAGGTCAGAACGTATCTCCCTACCCCCATGCCTGTATATCTTAATTCCCAGTTGCATGTGGTTAATAATAATACTGATGATTGTATGTATATATATATATATATACATATATATATACATATGCACATATATATGTGTATAGATAGACAGATAGATATAGACAGACAGATAGATAGATATAGATATATTAACATTTGATTATAGAACTTTAAATTCTGGATTCTTTCCCTTTCTCCCTCGTCACCCACCCCTACTGGAAGGACAATCAATTCAATACAGGCTATACATGTGTAATTACACAGATCATCTCCACAGGGAACATATTGTGAGAGATGGTTATATGTTCCTCCTTCCTATCCTGTCCCCAACTTGTTCTATTTTCTACCCTGTCCCTGTCCTGTTATAGAAGTGTGTGTTTCCTGTAACCCTCCCCCCCACTCTTCCCTCCCCTCCATCATCCTACCTCTCATATAAACCCTCCTATATAGACATATGTGCATGTTTACGTACATATACAGTTGTATTCCCTTCACCTATCCTCATACTGAAATAAGTTTCATAAGTTACAATTATCATTTTTCCATGTTGGCATGTAAACAGTTCAACTTTGATCAGCTCCTTATAATTTCTTTTCCATGTTTACCTTCTCATGCTTCTTGTATTTGAATTGTCAAATTTTCCTCCAAATTTTAAGGTTTGTTAAATTGTCAAATGTTCTCTTCAATTCTGTTTTTTATTTCAGCAAAAATGTTTGAAAGTCCTCCACCATACTGAATGACCATATTTTCCCCTGGAATCTTTCAAGATTCTGATTACACTGTATAGTGAATTCTCTATTTATTCAGTAACTAATTAAGATAAAACATTCATGGAAAATCAAAGCACAGCTTTCGCAATAGTATAACTTCACTACTTATCACTAAAATGGCCACATAGTTTTCACCAAAGTGGTCATGTAGTCTTAAACAAAGTACATTCATTTAGCAACACACTCATTCTTAAGGAGGAACAAATTATAGAGGTCAAAAGTGTTTAATCCCTAGGTCATTTTGTCTTAATCTCTTCAATCAAAAAGTCTTCTTTCTTCATAATTGGAGATTAGGTTCCAATCATCCTTAATTAGTATGTCCTTAACTCAATCATCTAAATGTAAAGGTCAAAATTCTATACTCCAAGTAAATCAAGATCTTCTCAGTTTGCATTAAATACCCAAGAAGAAGTCTTTTCATCATATCTTGAGGTTGACTCTCCACTTCCATGGTTTCCCTTCCATGGTCCCCGCTCCTGCCAGCTCCTTGTTGTCCAACTCTTTGTCCAGTTCCTATTCTATACTGAAGCTCACAGTGTCTAGTCCACCTCAAGTTCTTCACAGTTTATGTTCCTGGGAATACAAAGCTTAACAAAGCCGCAATAATATTTATGAACATTGCTGGCATCCTCATCAATTCACTTCCTGTCTGTGAAATCAACATAGACGCAACAACAAGGTCTGAGAAATAAACACAAATCATCAGTATAGTCCCAGGACCTCTGAAATCACCAGCAAGACCCTTCTCCAGGATTTCTGTAAACATTCAACCAGAAAATCCTCTTTTAGGGCTTCTGAAGCTGCAACAAGGTCCCAGGGCTTCTGTAACAATAGCACTGCCCTCTATTAGCAGTCAAATCTGACAAAGTAACATGAAAATGGACACACAAAGTACTGACACCACAGCCATGCCTCTTCCAAGTTCTTTCATCATTTCTCAGTTCTCTTCTCAATTCTCAGTTCAGCCTTCAGTTCTCATTTCTTTTCTTAGTTCTCAGTTCAGTTCTCAATTCTCTCTCCAGCAGTAGCAGCACAGCCTCCAGATGTTTGTTCCCAAAAGTTCTGGCTCCCAGCAGTTCTCATTCCTGGCAGGTCTCTCTCTCCAGCAGTAGCTGCTCTGCCTCCATGATGTATGTTCCCAGAAGTTCTGGCTCTCTAGCTTGAGGTTTTCTTTATATAAGATATTAGGTCTTCCCTGTTCCAGCCTCTTTCTGTTATATCAGCAAGTCTATCTCCCTGTGGGATTCACAAGTTCATCTTAATACTTATTGCAATCAGGAAGATCTTCAAATCCCATTACCATTATAGGTACCCAGTCAGTTGGTAACTCAGTTCTCCCTCTCCTTCTCTCTCTCCTTATCCCTCTCCTTCTCCCTTTCCTTCTTTTCTCCAAAGGAAGGTAAATTTTGATGCAGAAACCTGCCTCATTTACTTGGGGTTCCTGGTTAGATTTCTTTCTCAGAAACCAAACCTTATACCCATTCCACTCTAGAACTCATAGATTGGACAATAGGCCCCCTGCCCAAACACCACCTGATGGCTATCTTTTGGGTCCTCCTGGCTCAGAGTGATTGTAAATAGTAACTGTTTCTCTTTTGACCAGGAAATCTAAGGGTATTCTTGTCCCAGTTTAATTTTTTTTTTAAAGAGTCATCCCTTGACTCACTTCTTAAAGAGACTCATTCACAGAATGGGACTTATCTCACTCAAAGAGAGAACCTGAAAAGAGCTTAGCCTAAAATGGATCAGCATGTCCCATTGCATCCTGGGCCCCCTCCAGTAGTCTTGATGAATGTCTGACCACTTGACCCACATGGCTATGGAGGGGCAAGTGAGGTTGTGACCTTGCACAGTCCTCCCTTCTTCAAATCCAAGTCAACTGCAAGTCATGTCACTATCTCCCTGATGTCATGGTCTCTTTGGAATGAAGGACAAAGACAACAAAACTTGGCCTCACAATCTATGTGTTATCCTTGACTCCTTTCTCTCCCTCTCTTTCTCTCACTCATAATCTCTCACCAGGTCTTGTAGTTTATACCTTCACAATATTTCTAACATTTGTCCTTTTCTCTCTTCTCACAGAGCCACCTCACTGGTGTGATCACTCCTTACCTCAAACTTGGAGAGACATGATATTAATAGCGTGTTGTTTAGCTTCCCTTCCTCAATTGCTATCCACCACAGACCTTCCTCTTCTACTCACCTAATAAAGTAATCTTTCTGTGTCTGACCAGTTTCCCTCCTTCCCCCCTCCCATTCAACAACATCCTGTGGTTCACTATGACCTCTGGTTTCAAATATAAAATCTCCTATTTGGCTTTCAAAGTCCTTCATAATCTGTCTCTTTTCTCCCTTTTTGGTCTTCTTGTACCTTATTTACCTCCATATGTCCTATGATATAGTAAAACTGGCTTCCTCTATGTTTTTTATATACAGTACTCTATTTCCTGATTTCTGTCTGCCATTCTTGTAATGTTCTCCCTCCTCACCTCTGTCTGCCATCTTCTGCTTCTTTCCAGTCTAGAATCCCACCTTTGCTAAAAACCTTGCTTGGTTACCCTCAATATTAATACCATATCTCTGAGATTACCTCCAATTTATGCTATATTTATCTTGTATCAACATGATTGTTTTTGTGTTGTCTTCACTAGAATATAAGCTCCTTGAAGGCAGGGGTTGGTTTCGTTTTCCTTCATGTCCCTATAATTTGCTGACAACTGAAGGACATGTTATGGCTGATTTTTAAACTCCCTCTGGGGGAGAGTAGGATGACACCCATATATTCACTCTATTTTTGAATGGTCATATAATCCTCAAGGGGTGAGATTATAACCTCCCCTTTGGAAATCACTAGTATGCAAAATGGTTATTTTTCAGGTACAGGGATTCTGTGTTAGTATGGTTGAGTTAGTGCTAATTAAGGAAAATAGAAAAGAAACAGACATTATCTATAATGGTCAGTGTCTAACACATTTCAAAAAACCCAAATCTGCATGCTACATTTCTTCTTCTATTACTCAATTCAAATAAGCACATTAGAATAAATCTTTGTAGTTGATCTCAGAGTGGACTGAAATTCTATGTGTATCTGTATATGTACCCACTTATTTATATCTTGTTTGTCTTTATAATGAAAGCTCCCTGAGTAAAGGAATTGGTTTAGATTTTCTTTATATTCCCAGTTCTTAACACAATATCTGACACGTAGCAAAAAACTTAAAAATACTGATTATTTGATGGAATGATAATACTTGAACACTCTCTATTTCTTGAGGCTAAAATAATGTTAATGGAAGTGTGGGATATATTAAATATGGCTACAGGTTGAGAGGAAATAAGGAAGATAAGGGAAGGAGGAAAGAAAATGAGAAGGAAGGAAGGAAAAAGGAAAGGAAGAAATAAAAAAATTAAGGGAAGGAGGAAAGGATTGATAGAAGGAAGGAAAGAGGAAAGGAAAGAAGGGAGGAAAGAGGGAAAGAAATGGAGGCAGGGCGGGAATGAAGAGATGAAACAGCTTGTTTTTTGGCTACAGAGTCTCTGGAAATATTAGTATTACTAAAGTGATTGAACAACTCCAGGTCCTCCATATAATGCATTTTCAACCACCGTAGGTGTCTAAAGAAGCAACACATGAATGGTTGGTTTCAATTATTGTTGAAGGTATCCAATTCTCTTTCTTTTTTTCCTAAAAAGGAAAAAAAAATTCTCATTGCAGAGAGCCAGGGGAATCACAACACACACACACATCCTCAAGGTTATTTTGATCTTCAAAAATGCCTGCTTGCAGGGGAAGAACTCTTCACCTACTAAATTCTCAAATAGAAAAAGAATTCCATTGTATTGTCATCTGGATTGCCAGCTACAGGTGATGGTGTTTAAATTTACAATTGAAAGAAAATTCCACAAAGCCTGTGATCATGTTCAGTCACAACTGCATTTAATCTTTTTATAAATGATTATTTTTATTCATTCCTATTTAAAGAAAAAAAAGGAGGAAATGTTTTAAAGTATTTTAACAAAAAATCAACATAGAGTTGCATGTTTTCCTCTCTAGTGTCTTCCCTGAATAGAAAGTTACAATTTTGTCCTAGAATGCCTAGAATCTGTCTTTTTCCCGGCATTTAATCATAATCAATAATTATTGAGGTGATCATCCAAAAAGAACTTCTGGTCCTATGAAATAGGAATTACTGAGCCTAATGATCTTGATCTTTAAGGAGAAAGTTAAAAAAATGTTTTTAGAAGAGATAAGCATGGTGACAGAAAATGTGTTCCAGGTTATATCCTAACATATATGACATTCCATTTTATTCTTTTAACCAGGATATTAATTTTTATTTTTGCCTCAATAGTATTTTATTTTTTCGAATCAAATGTAGAGATAATTTTCAACATTTAGTTTTTTTGGTAAAATTTTTAGTTCCTAATTTTTTTCCTTCTCTCCCCTTTCTCCCTGTGCTCTTTTCCCTTCCCCCTCTCCAAGACTACAAACAATCTGATAAAGGTTATATGTGTAGAATCACATTAAACATATTTAGACATTAGGCATGTTGTAAAAAAGAATCAGAACAAAAGGGGGAAATCACAAGAAATTTTTAAAATACCAAAAGTGAAAATAGTATGCTTGAATCTGCATTTAGACTTCATAGTTCTTTCTCTGGATATTAACCTTGATATTTCTAATGATCAGTAATTGAAACTAATATCAGTACACAGCTTCTTTAGAAACAAGATAAACACTGCATAACCTTTTCCTTATTAGTTTGTGAGGAATTCTGTCCATAGATATTTCTTTTATTCCAAAATCATCAGGATATTTGAAGAATTACAGTAAAGTTAAACTTGCTCTTAATAGGAATTCAAATAATTTCTCAGCCAGATGATCCATAATTCACTATTGATAAGAAGATATTGAGAGGTATATTGGGTCAAATATTCACTTGAAAAGGAAATGACAATTTTCCATTTCAATATAATGGTGATCATGCTGGTGACTAGAAACTCTAAACTGTAGGGAATGTGTACTTAGCATCAGAGATTTAGAGATGGAAGGGGCCTTAGAGGTCATCTTGCCAGACAGGATGCTTCATTTCACAGATGAGGAAATTCAGAAACAGAAATTACTTGTCTAAAGTAATAGAACTCAAAACTTTCAGACCAGCATAGGAACTCCAGTTCTCTAACTACAATCTGTTGCTCTGTTCACTGTACCATACAGAGTCACAACAAACCTTTTAGGAGTTTGATGTGTACAGTTAACATGAAAATGTATTCAGCATTTTGGAGGTAGCACATAGAAATGACTTTTAGTGACATGTGGTATTGAAAATATATCAGGAAATGCAGCCATGCCCCTGTTGTACTGTCAATGAGAACATAGTCACATATTTGCTTCCTGACTGTTGTTCACAAACTCAAATACTTAATTTATGAGTCTGGATACTTACTTTGCTTTCTGCTTATCACACCTTGATTGATATAGAAAGCAAGGGGTCCATGGATAGAACTAATGGGGTGTATGTACTTTCACAGAGGAAAAGAAATGCATTTTAATTTTTCCTAACCTTAACTTGAAATTTAGAATTACTTTTGATTACTTCAAATTCAATTTTTAAAAATCATTCTAAAAATGAATCCATAGGAGACCTTCCTTGAAGCTAAATACATTGTACAGAGAGGGTTCACCTGCCTCATAACCATCACCAAGAAGTGCTGATCAGCTTCCACAGAGAGACAAATAGGCATGGGAACCCTAGGAATGACATCACTTGTCCTGGCCTCGGTCCAGCCCTCACATCTCTCACTGAGGGAAGAAACTCTTGTGGAGAAGGAGTCAGACATCCCCATTAGTTTGTGCATCAACTTCCACACAGTAAAAAGACAAAACAGCCTAGATGACAAGGTAAGGTACTCTGAAGGAGAGAGAAGAGACAGAGTATTCTAAGCAAGTCAAACCACTATGACTTTGGTCACCATCTTGTCTCAGAACCTGATGGATAGAGCCAAAGATTCTCAATCCAAGACTCTTGGGAAGAGCACTGTTTCAAGCACTCATCTTGGTACACAGCCCATCTTGAGTTACAGCCTGGCAACTGCTATGGCAAGTGCTAGAGCAACTCCTACAGAAGACCCAGAAAGGAAAGCTCTCGCCCTCAAAGTCCTTGATTAAGGGCTAGTAAACAGTTCAAAAGCAAAAAACAAATTATATGATTTTATTATTGGAGAGGATGTTAAAGAAGAAACATTAACATGTTTTGCCACTGTACTCTAATGGCCATAGGCCCTTTCCATCTCGTGACTGCTAGCTTCTATGTATGTTATCTTTTGTATTAGAATGTGTGAGAACTACAAGAACAGGGACTGTCTAGTTTTTGTATTAATATCACCAGTACTTAGCATAGAGCTTTATACACATTAAATGATTGATAAATGCTTTATTAATTCCTAGGATTCATCAGACAGCCACGAGTGCATCACACAAAAAATCTTAATAGCCCCTTTTCTGGGGCTAGAAATAATCAGCAAAAAGTCATTTGTTCTAAGCTCAATTTAAAGGTGACTAAAGAGTATATATTAAGTTCTTTTAATGAGCTAAGTGATAGGAATACAGATATAAAAGATTGTGAAACTTGCCAAAGGTCAGACAGGGAGTATATGAAGTCAAATCTTTACTCTAGGTTCTGCCTACTTTCGACAGCAATTTCCATTCTTTCTCTTGATTATAAAAGGTGATGGAATAAGACAAGTCAAATATTTCAGTTTCAGGCTTGGGTATAACAGAATAATGGATGAAATTATTTAAGGGATGGGAGAGATTCTGAGAACACCTGTATTCAAACTATAGATCATAACTAATTAAGGACTTATAAACTGGAATTTAAAAGTTAATTGTTATATTTCCCCATTGAAGCTGGTATTGTCACCACCTGAGATGACATGAAGATCTGGCATCATACTTATTATAATGAGCTCTATGTGGCCCCTGAAGAGCACCCTGTGGTGCTCACAGAAGCTTCCCTGTACCCTAAAGTCAACAGAGAACAGATCACCCAGATCATGTTTGAGACCTACAACACCCCAGCCATGTATATTGCCTTCTAGTCTGTGCTGTCCCTGTATGCCTTTGGTCACACCACTGGTATTGTGATGTATTCTGGAGATGGTGTGACCCACAATGTGCCTATCTATGAAGGTTTTGGCCTTCCCCATGTGATCCTCCATCTGAATCTGGCTGACCATGATCTGACAGACTTCCTCATAAAGGTCCTGACTTAGAGAAAATACAGTTTTACTACTATAGCTGAGAAGGAAATCATGTGTGACATCAAAGAGAAGTTCTGTTATGCTGCCCTAGACTTTGAACAGGAGATGGCCAATGCTGTATCTAGCTCCTCTCTGGAAAAGAACTATGAGCTACCTGATGATCAAGTTGTCACCATTGGCAGCAAGCAGTTCCAACGTCCAGAAGCTATCTTCCAACCATCTTTCTTAGATATGGAACCATGTCGAATCGACTAAATTACTTTCAACTCAGTTACAAAGTGTGATGTTGAAATCAATAAGGATTTATCTGCTAATATAAATGGTGGTAGGGGTGGCTAGGTGGCGCAGTGAATAGAGCACCGTCCCTGGAGTCAGGAGTACCTGAGTTCAAATCCAGCCTCAGACACTTAACACAAAAAACTAGCCATGTGACCTTGGGCAAGTCACTTAACCCCAACTGCCCTCCAAAAAGCAAAAAAAAAAATTAAATAAATTAAAAATAAATAAATAAATAAATGGTGGTACCACGCTGTACCCAGGAACTGCTGACAGTATGCAGAAGGAGATTACAGCCCTACCTCCTAGCACAATGAAAATCCAGATCATTACTATGCCCAAAGGGCTATAAAAATGTGCATGCCCTTTGACCCAACAATACCACTTCTAGGACTGTATCCCAAAGAGATCATACAAGTGGGAGGAGGACATTCTTTTTGTGGTGGCAAAGAATTGGAAATCAAAGGGATGCCCATCAACTGGGGGAATGGCTAAACCAGTTGTCATATATGAATGTAATAGAATACTATTGTGTTATAAAAAATCATAAGCAGACGGACTTTATAATAACCTGGAGAAACTTATATAAACTGATGCTGAGTGAAGAGAGAAGGACCAAGAGAACTTTGTACACAATTACAGACACATCATATGTGTGACAACTAACTTTGATAAACTGGGCTCCTCTAAGCAATACAAAGTTAGAAGACAACTACAAAAGCCTCATCCAGAGAAAGAACTACAGAGTCTGAATGCCAATTGAAGCAAACTACTTGTTCTTTTTTTGTGTTTTGTTTTGTTTTGTCCCTTCTTTCTGATTTTTCACTCCACTTCACTCCATGATCCTTCTTTACAACATGACGAATGTTTTATATGAAGGTATTTGTAGAACCTATATTTGATTGCATGCCAAAATGGGGGGTGGAGGGGAGGAGAGGAGAGGTGAGGGGAGAAAATTTGGAACTCAAGGGATTGTGGAACTAAATGTTGTAAACTAGAAGTAAATAAATATTTTTTTTAAAAAGATAATCAAGATCATTTTCCCATCTGAAAGAAATACTCTGTCCAGATTGGAGACTTTTTTTTTAGTGATTGACTCAAGACATAAAACCTGGAATCATGAAAGTGACGAGTAATCTAAGTATATTGGAGGCAAACATCTCCAAAGTTCTCTTCAGGACTTTGATTGTACATTTGATTTTTTAATAATCATTCCAAATATTGTATAATACATTGTTACAGAGTTACAGGCCTCTGTAAAGGTTGCCTTCTGCTTGAGCAAAGCTGTTATGTAACAAAAATCCAGAGGGGAAGAGGGGAGGAGGGAAGGTACCAGTATTGCTTTACATGTCAATTATGTAATCCTTTAAAAAAAGCTTTTGATATATTCTGCCTTAATACTCGTTCCTTTTTAAAAAATGGTCAGCCATAATGAATGCCACCCTAAATTCCATCACTATCCCCAGATGTGAATGAAGACTTTACAATCTTCCTGTGAGTTTTATGAAGTTGGTGCCAGTACTTGGGGGGAAGGGAAGAGCTTTACCTGTACACTGATTTAGAAACCATTCAAAAAAAGTGTACACGTTAAAGAAAAAAAATAAAACATAGATTAGTACAAGTTGCAGGTAAACCCTCCACCAATGATTTTTGAAAAAATGTTTTTGGGCAAGAATTTCAACTGGGCAATAATTTGTTAAACACTTCCTCTATTCATTTCTACTATAATTTTGTTTAATGCAGTAGGCTTTATCAAAATCTCTTATTGTCCCTGTACTAGAAAAATAAGTAGTCATTAGAAGGTTTTGAGTAAAGTCCTCTGCCAATGTATTATGACAATATATTATTTACTAAAAGTGAACTGTTTACATTTGTGCTTTGGAAGATATTTGTAATTCATGAAATCTTTCTCTGTATTAGGGTAGCTGGAGAAAATATATACATATACCTATTATACACACATATACACATTCTATGCAAATATATTTACATATGTGTGTATATGTTTATTTGTGTATGTATATATATATATATATATATATGTATACACACGTACACACACACAGAATACACACATGGTGAGTTGAATACGAAGGGATGATATCTAAAATCTAAAATTAATGGGTGAGAAAGGAATGTACCAGAAGAAGGAGAAAAGGAGAAGTATAATGAATACATTATCTCACATAAAAGAGGCCAACAAAAGCTTTTACAATGGAGGGGAAGAGATAAGGGAGATGAAAGGGAATGAGTGAGCCTTACTCTCATCAGATTTGTCTTAAGAAGGAATAACATACACACTCAACTACACATGAAAATCTATTTTATCCTACAAGAAAATAGGCAGGATTGGGAAAAGAGGGTTTGGAAATGATAGAAGGGAGGGAAATTGAGAGGAGGGGGTAATCAGAAGTAAACACTTTTTGAGGAGGGACAGGGTCAAAGGAAAGAATAGAATAAATGGGGGAGAGATAGGATGGAAGGAAATATAATACATCTTTCACAACATGAATGTTATGGAAGTGTTTTGCATGACCACACATGTATAACCTATATCAAATTACTTGCCTTCTCAGTAAGGGTGGGTGGGGAGGAAGGAGGGAAAAAAATGTGGAATTCAAAGTTTTAAAAAATGAATATTAAAAACTGTTTTTACATTCAGTTGAGAAATAAGATATAAAGGCAATGGGGTATAGAAATCTATCTTGCCTTACAAGGAAGTAGAAGGGAAAAGGATGAGAGAAGGTGGGTGGGGTGATAGAAGGGTGGGCATATTGGGGAAAGTGTTAACCAGAATGCATGCCACTTTGGGGCAGGGGGAGGGGAAAGATGGGAAGCAAATTTGGAACTCAAAATCTTGTGGAAGTGAATGTTGAAAACTAAAAATAAATTAATTAATATAAAGGGAAAAAACAATGAACTACAACAAATGCAAAAACCGGAGGAGAGGGAGAAAGGAATTCAGGCACCTTTGCTGGAATCTTTTTCTTCAAGCTAATAGCTTAGGAGCACTGTCCTTTTTCAGGGTAGGCAGTTTATTAACATTAGTTAAATCCTTAGGTAATTGAAAGAATCTGCATCAGAAATGCAGACTTTATTTTCTTTAGGTTTTCTGGCTTTTCTTTTGCATGCTTATTTATTTAGCTGCATTGATTTAAGCTTAAAGGAGGTTTGCTTTGTTGCAATTGCTTGTTACCTGTGACTGTTTTATATTCAGATGACATTTTCTATTTCTCAATTGTTTAGTTGTCTTTAAAACTTGACTTTATAAATATTCTTAATACATCTGACATATTCCTTTCTGTAGACAGATTTTCTTTATGTCCTAAAATGGTGGCAAGCATAAAAAAAAAGTATCTGGAATCTCTCTGTCATCATGTCCAAACTGCCTCATGGGTTTATGAGGGCTTTTTTTTGTTTATTTGTTTTTATTTTCTTTTTGGAGGGCAACTGGAGTTAAGTGACTTGTCCAAGGTCACATGGCTAGTGTTATGCACCTGAGGTCAGATTTGAACTCAGGTCCTCCTGACTCCAGGGGCAGTGTTCTATTCACTGTGCCACCTAGCCACCCCATGAAAGTTTGATATGGTTTTAGGGGCCCCTTGCCTCACACAAATACCTCCCCCATCCATTTGCCAATGTGTAAAATTTTTAGAAAATTATTTATTTTAGTTTGTGAGCATTATCAAAATACATATATTTGGGGGTAGTTGTGCAACACCTTAGCAGTCATCAATCATATAAATCAATCAATCAATCAATAAACACATATTAAGAATCTCTCCTATGCCAGGCACTGTGCCCTTGTTCTGAGAATACAAAAAGAAGCAAAAGATAGTCCCTACCTATAGGAAGCTTGCAGTCTAACGGGGAAGATAACATGCAAACACATCTATCTAAAGCAACTATATTCAGGATAAATTGGAAATAACAGAAGGAGGGTACTTGAATTAAGAAGGCTTGGGGAAGGCTTCCCATAGAATAATGAGATTTTAGTTGGAACCTAAAAAAAAAGAAAGAGTGATGTCAATTTTTTGAGCAGAAGAAGGATAGCATTCCATACAAAGGAGGTAAAGAAAATGATCACGGCCAAGATATGGAGTATTTTGTTTGTAGAAAATCCAAGGGTCCAATGTCACTGTATCAAAGAATATTCTTTGTAAGTAATGTATAAAAAGACTGGAAAGGTTACATTATAAAAAGCTTTTAATTCCAAAGAGAACATTGCTCCTAGAGACAGTAGGAAGCCACTGGACTTTATTGAGCAGTAGAGTGAGAAGATCAGACCTGAACTTTAGGAAAATCACTTTAGTGGAAAAATGGAGGATTTATTAGAGGGGGACAGTCTTACAGCAAGTAGAACCACCAGCAGGCTATTACAATTGTCCAGATAGGAAGTGACAAATGTCTACACCATGGTCAAAGAAGAGAAGGAGTATTCCAGAGATTTTTCAAAGGTCAAATATATAGGCCTTGACAACAGATTGGATATGGGAGGAAGTGAGATAGTGAAAAATCCAGGATGACTCTGAAGTTGTGGCCTCTATAGTAATAGGGAAAGGGGGGATGTTGGGAGGGGAGGATGAAAGATAATGAGTTCCACTTTAAATATATTGTGTTTAAGATGCCTATTGAACATTCAGATCAAAGCATCTTAAAATCAGTTGGAAATGTAAGATAGGAGGACAGCAGAGAGACTGGATCAGGACAGGTAGATTTGATAATTAGTATAGAGATGTTAAGTAAATCCAATGTTGTGAGATCACCAAGTGAATTAATATAGAGGGAGAGCAGAAGAGAGAACAGGACAGAATCCTGAGGAATATCTGCAATTAGAAGGTTTGTTCTGGAAGAGAATCCATCCAAGGAGAAAGAGAAAGAAGTGGTCAGATAGGTACTAGGAGATGATGAATGGTATCTCAAAAAAGCTATAGAGAAGGGAATATCAAGGAGGAGAAAGTGATCAACATTGTCAAAAACTGTTGAGAGGTCATGGCAAATGAGCATTAATTAAAGACCATTGCAACTGGCAACTAAGAGATCCTCAATAACTTTAGAGAGAGCAGTTTCACTGAATTGTAAGGTATTAAGTATAAATGTTTGTGGTATAAAAAATACCCATTATTCTTAATTTAATTAGAAAAGTAAACACAGAGATGCCTTAGATAAGAAGAGGAATTCATTCCCTTTCTCCCGGGAAGAAAAGGGTGCCCCATGAGAGGATGTCTTACCCATGTTGATGCATGAGAGAGAGCCTAGCCCTGTTCCAAGGTTTAAAAACCTAATTAGGACATCCCCTCTCCTGGCCAACTTCCCTCTTTCATTGGTGAAAAACTCACCTCCCAACCTCCTCCCCAATGAGACTACAAGGGGATTGACCTTCACCAGGCGGGAAGAAATGAACAAAGGAAGATAAAAGTAATTGACAGGAGAAGGGGGAGGGTAGACACTCAGGAGGAGGGGTTACATTCCAGACTGAGAAGCTTTTCACTAATTTCGTGTCCCACACATAAACAATGTTTATTTTGTTAATATAGATGAGAACATGAGGATAATTGAAATAACAGGTAAGCAGAATAAGAGTAAATTAAAGCAATGCTTCAGTGGGAAGCTGAGGAAATAGAACACAAACTTCATAATTTTGACTCTGGTCTTTGTGTTCATTGAAAACTTCCATTTTTCTTTAAAGAATGTTAGATGGATTCTTTTCTGGATAAAGGGAAATTCAGAGACAACATGTATAAAGTAAGATAAGTTTAGGAAATACTATTTATTTAACCTGATAGATAAAAATGTTGATACTTTCTAAGAAATAAAAAGAATTATTTGCTGATTCATACTCAAACAAAACTTGTCTTCCAAAGGAATGGGGTCCAAATGTTTTCTTTCAATGGTTAGTGCACCCAGTATCAATGATTATCTGTAGGATCTCTTGGCCTCTTTTCTGGCTCAAACAGCATTGACTACAGCTTCACCATTGTTTTGCTGGTCTCTCAGCCTAGACTCTCAGCTTTTGGAATGTTAATTATGCATCAAACATTTAGAGTCCTTAGAATTTAAAGGAATCAATAAGAGTCTATAATCCAAAACCTTTATTTTGTAAATTAGGAAACTAGTGCCCCAAAAGATTAAGTACCCAACATGACATATTATTTAGTAAAAAAAAATGGGGAATGAGACAAAAATCTTCCCAGCTCCCATCTTCCTTTTTTTCCCCCTATGCTATTCTAGTTGTAGCCACTGCCCTTAGGGCCGATCAGTCTATTGCAGAGGTGCAGTTGAAAAAATGGTCAGGAAGGAAGAGAGTCAGAAAGCAGTCAGTGGGATAATTTTTCACCTCCTCAAAACTGAAAAAAAAAACCCACCATAATTATAGTAATTAATATTATTATAACCATAGAGAATCCAGAGTCACTTCCACTTCCTCCTTCCAAGGAGGCCTTGGGAAGAACAAGTCTTTACTGAAGCTTGGGAATCCTACACACATGGAGTGGGTATAGGATTATAGTTATGTCTCCCAAATAAATTTCAAAATCTCCTAAACAAACTACTTTTATTAAATTACAGAATGCCAAGCTAAAAAAAAAAGGAAATCAGGATTTCAATTTCTTTATTCTAATAAGATCCTAAAAGTGAATGCTTTGATTGATGCATTAGGGAGTAAAACTCTTATTTTAAAAGGTTTGATCTAAGCATTTAAGCATCAAGTCTTTAAAAGGCAATTTAAAATGTGTGATATTATGTTATATGAACACTATACCTGCCTTCAATTATTGCTTGCTGATTTTCTTGGCTTACACCAATGTGAGTGTTTTTGTGGGTTAAATTATGTTTTAAATATTACCCATTTTAAATTGTAGTATTCATAAAGTTAATCAAATTTTCATGAAATGTTAGCAATGATTTGTTTAAGATTTATTAAATAATGTAGAAACTTAATTCAAATAAATAGATTCAGTCTCTTTAATATTTTATTATTATTTAATGTAGGAGTTAAATTTGTAGAACATGGAAAATATTTATAACCAACATAATGTCAATCTCTGAGACTAGCATTTATTAAATCTGGATGTGCTTTATTAATATTTTTCCAGTGGTTTTAAAATTAAATTGCTCCACATATCAGAACTCCTCATGAATATTTGGAAGAGAAGAAATAAATTTCATATCACCATAAAATTATACCTTCTAGCAAATAGAGAGAACTTATATTCGAATAGGAAAAAAAATGAAAGTTTATCTTCTGTCCTTTACTCCAGAATATCCTTTTAAAACTTTTGCTATATTTAGAAGCAAAATACAATCTTGTTACCTCCTCTTTATAGATTCTATATTTCTCTCTTAACTTATGACTTTTCCCCCTCAAAGCCTTTTAAGAAAAAGCTCTATTATGTATTGTCCATTTGCCCCTAAGGCAGAAATTGGTTGGAGGTGTCATTGGAGGTCAGTTCAACTGAGATGCTTCAAACACAGGGCCTCCTGATTCTCTCAAAGTTCTGTTATGGAACTTAAACTTAAGAAAATGTGAGATACAATGAAGTGATATGGTTCCAACTTCTACATTTGTGACTTCCCTAAGAAAAAGTATTCAGGAGGCATTACCAAGATTTCTGATAGCTAGAGGATTGATGATTTTTAAGTAAAAATTTGTCTTGTAAGAAAATGCATCTTCCTCCCTTCATTTTAAAGGTGGGGAACTATTTGTAAAAAAAAAATCTCATATTGTCAGACTCAGATGATCTTATTGACTAAAAAAATCGAACTGCTTTTTCTCCATTTCTTTCAGTCCTTTTATATTTGTTGTTGTTACATACAATGAGTAGCTTATTGATATGTTGAAAAGAATATATTGAGAAATTAAAGTGATAATTTCAATATTCTGCATATTGCTGAGAAGTGGTAGAATCTGACACCCCTAATTTCAACATCTAAAAGAAGCACTATTCAAAACAAACCATCTCTTTAAATAAAACTGAAGCCTATACAAGTGTGTCTATTTGTATTTTTAACAGGTCAAAGAAAGTTCTGACAGATTCAGGAGGCATTCTTGAATAGAAGAGAAGTCAACAAGAGTTAGAAAATTGGGTTTCGAATCCTAGTCTTGACACCATTAATGTGAGACAAATAGCCAAGGAGGAGCCAATTATCTTCCTTATGTTTCAGCATCCTTATCTATAGATTGGTAATGATAAAACTTGTGCTACCTGCTTCACCCTACAATTGTGAAATACAATGTGAAAACCTTAAAGTGATGTAGATGTAGGAAATTTTGTTATGTCAGGGTACCTAATATCTATGCTGTTCCAATTTACCTGCTGATTCTTTGTCTTCATGAACTTGATCAAACTATTGCAAGAAAAGAAAATGAACAAACTCACATACAAACATCTAACTCTGCCAGGTCCCATATGTTTGAATTTTTCTATTCTGCCCTTTTTGGAAGAAGTTTCCTTCCTTATCAAAGTATTAGAGATTGAAAGGGGATACCAAACTAATGGGATGGACAGGATAATGTGATTAAAAAAACATTAAATTGAAAAGAAATACTTCATAGGCATCTCAACGAGGGATGAATAGAATGAGTGGCAATTTAATGTGTTAATATATCCGATGGGTGGGTTGATACTATTAAAGAGAAGAATTGTGAAGAACCTAACAGATTTCTGGAGGCCTGTGGGTTTAGAAAGAGACAAAGAACAGAAAAGAAATGGGTATTAGACAGTCAGGACACTAGATAGTCAGTCAATATCCAGTCAATAAGCATTTATTAAGCATTTGCTATAGATCAGACACAGTACTAAATATTGAGAGAGGGAATTATATGACCAGAATATAGCAAAAAGTAATCAAATAATTTCCATGGGTATCAAAATGACAACATTTTTACTTTTATATACTAATAGGATTTTGAGTTTGAAGGCATTTTAGATATCTAGTCCTGTCCTGAAGGTCATCTTCCTAAACCTCATGGTCATCTCAAACTCAACACGTCCAAAACAAAACTTTATATCTTTTCCCTCAGAATCACACCTTCCCCATCTTCCTTCTTTCTACTAGATCACTTCCATTCTTCCAGCTGCCCATAATCAAAGCCTCAGAGTCATTCTTGACTTCATTCTCCTTTATGCTCCCATATGTCTTTTATGTTCACTCATAAATATTTAGCAACCAGATCTCTTAAAAAAATCCATTTACAAAATAGTTTTAAGTTCAATAGGCATTATTAACATACTATCTATCTCTTTCTTAAGTCCAGTATAACAATAACTATCCTGGCCCCCGATACCTGAAAGTTAAGTATTCTACATTTTACTCCTTTCCCAGGATTGTCTGGTACCATTAATTGAATTTGGGGATATCTAGGTTCTCTGCCTTTGGCTCTATCCCCTACCAATGATGTTCTTCCAATTGAAGGATGGTACTTCTCAGCCCAGTTCCATTAATCATTAATATTTGGTTTAAATTTACAAAAGAATATTTGTAGGATTATATAAACATCCTCACCAACATATGAGAGAAACTACCTCCTCCCATATAGATACCACTACATACTCTCTGGAGTATTTTAGGAATTTAGATTATAGTTCAGTTCTCAAATTACCACAATCCCAAACCTTAAATTCAAAGTGACTCTTGGATTAGAGTCCCAAACATCTTGAGTTCTCAGGGCTTCCATTCTGAAATGGCTGGTTGGTTTCTGAAGTATAAATGCTTGCCCTGGGATTTTAACAATCAACTGTTGTAAACTGGTCAGACCTGGCTGTAGCACAGCACACCCCCACAAGCCATGCCCCATATCTAATCCATTAACAAGGTTTGATTTATAACCATACTGTTGCTCCACTCCCATGTCTACCACTACAGTTCAAGTATTTATCACCCCTTAACTGGACTATGAAAATAGCTTCACAATTGGTCTTTCTCCTCTAATGTTCACCAATTGGCAAATCATTATTCCTAAAATATCTGAAGTCTAAATTTATGATCAGTTCAATTCAATAAATATTTATTTGCCATGTGCAATTACTGAGCTCAGAATTAAACTTGTAATGATCCTGCTACACTTCCACCTCTAACTTCCAGACAAAGCCCCAAACTTTCCATAGCATTCCCATAGAGTAAAATCTTTAACATCATGAATTCTTTCATCTGCAATTCCTAGCTCAGACTTGAAGCTAAGATGTTCATTGGAAGCTTAGATTCTCTCCATTTCCACCTTCTCTAATACCCTAATTTTCCAAGTTTCTTAGTATACGGAGAAGATATTTAATTCCTTATCCCAATTTCTACTTCAATGAGAGTGAAAAGATACACACATATACATAAACACAATACAAGCATTGTTTAGTTCCACTTCTGTTTTGGAACTAGAAAAAATGAGGTACAGGGAAGGATTGTAGAAAGGACATTACTTACGTAAGGTCAAGCAGCCATTTGTAAATCTGAGCACAAATGACGTGAAACTAAAGAAACAGGAACGTTTTCATCATAACCTTTCCATCTCTAGTACCTAGAACAGTGTTTTGCATATAGAATGTACTTAGTGGGTATTAAATCCTCTGCATGATCTTGAATTGTCACACATCATACCAACTACTTTTCTTTCATCGCTCCACTTTTTCCATGTCTTTCATGTAACCTCAGATCATGTGTCCTAGCCTTTTTTTAAGGCATAGATTTTTAAGTAAAAGTTTACTTAGCCAAAAGAGGGAAGGCTACATTTATACAGGTATTCTAAATGCAAATTTATACATCAATAAATGGGATTACACAATTATTAGAAAGCAGGTAACGCACAATAAGGTAAGGCAGAATACATAAAATGAAATATATGATAACAGGGACACAAAAATTCCATTAAACCTGTTTTCATAAAATAGATATTGAATGATTCTTCTGATTTAAACTTTTAAAATAAAATTCCTTAGAGTATATAGTAATACATGCACATATATATGTATGTATTACATACATATATTCCTAATACATACATACATATTTGTTACTAATACAAATGCAAAGTTTACTGTTCACAATTTCCACTCAGTATACTTTTTCTCCTTTAAAGTTATTAAGTCTATAGATTCTGTGATTAAAAGTTTGCTATCTCAACCATGAAGGAGCTATACTGTGTTTCTTTTGCAAGTACCATTTAAAGGATCATAACTCATTCTTTAGACATGAATGAATTATAAAGGTCTTTTGCATGGGTGAAAGAAATCACCTTCCACAAGTGAGATATGATATTTTTTATTAGAGGGTTCATTTCATTTTATTCCAAATTAAACTGCTTAACTTAAGATGCTGGTGCCTTCCTCTTTTGTGAGGCAAGAGGGAGGTATAAATCAAATCCTGATTTATAGATCAAATTGTCAGATATTTTACTGTGCTCTATGGGTCCTCTGGGCAGCATGACTTGTCTAACTCTATACTGGTTCAACAATGAGATGTTTGACTGACAATTAGAGGTAGATTCTTGCAGACAAAAAGGTATTAGTTTCCAGCAAAAGGTCCTCACTAAATTAGCATATATGAAAGAGAAATTTTGCAGCAGATTTTGTTTTCAAAGTTACATTGATGATTAAATGTATGCATTTAGGGGGAAGG
This sequence comes from Pseudocheirus occidentalis, assembly GCA_028646575.1. Classification (NCBI taxonomy): domain Eukaryota; kingdom Metazoa; phylum Chordata; class Mammalia; order Diprotodontia; family Pseudocheiridae; genus Pseudocheirus; species Pseudocheirus occidentalis. Next base: position 77,233,065 of record CM053593.1, on the reverse strand, counting down.
AGGATTCTTTTTCATAGCAGCTAATTTTAAATAGATTTTTCCACATATAATAGAAATATATTTACTTAAAATTCATTAAGAATGTCAAATTAATAAATTAAAAATAGAAAACATCACAAAGCTTAAATGTAAATTGTAAACTGTGATTAGAGAAACAAATAACATATAATAACTTCAGTGACTGTATAGCATATTTTAGGGTTTTTTTAATGAGTATAATATCAAATAGTTTTTCCCTTAGAGGGCTACTTAATCAATACTGTAATTTTATCCTCTAAAGAGATGCTTTTAATTATTATGCTATTAATCTGATTTATTACTGAATAGGAAATTCTTATTATAAATTTAATTTCTAAAATAACTGTCATTTCAGATTAGATTTCTGAAACAAACTCTGGGTTTCATATGTGAAGGTTGAAGATTAAGTTTAAATTAATGAATATAAATAAGGAACAGCTATTAAAAAATTTATTCAATACAGTTTGAGTTCTCATTTTATTTAGAAAGTGATGATTTTTTTATTTCCAAAGTCAAAGCCTTCCGGAAAGCTGTCACAGAGATGTATTGAGTCTGCTTTGGCCATTTCCAGAAAATTCTAGGTATATTCATTCTATTTGCACAAACTTGTTAAATAAAACTATAGTATTTGACTTCATCTCAAAAGTTTGTTCATAAATATGTCAATAGTCATTCTATCCTGAATGTGACCTCTCTTAGAAGTAAAAATGGGTTTAACCTGATGGGCATTTGGATATTAGAACCTGAGAATAGAGTACTTTAGACTGTTATAATTAAATATTAATTAATATTATAATAATCAATCATTCAAATTATAAATATTAAATTAAATTATATAAAATTAAATATTAATTAATAAATATATTAAACATAAACATTAACACCTATATTACAGGATTGTGAGAATGCTTTGCAAACTTTCAAGCACTATATAAATGACTATTTTTAAATTTGTTGTTTTTGTTGTTGCAATTAATGGTTCAAAAGAAAGCTCTAGAAGATGTGTAATGGATATTTCATTAAACCACTTGAAAAATCTCTTATACTATATGTATGAACTTAATTGGGACATAGCTGTTAGATGATAATGTAATTAGATTCAGTAATTGTAAAAAGCACAGACTCAACAACTAGTCATTAACAAATCAGTGTCACCTTGAAGGAAAGCTACTAGTGGAGGATGACAGAGAATTGTCCATGGTCCTATGCAATTTAGCATTATAACAATGACTTAAACAAGCAGTTGTCTTATTTATCACATTGGTGAATAGTGTTAATTATAGGAGGTTAACTGAAATACTGTGTGATAGAATAGTATCTTCCAAATATAAAGAATGATGGACCAACTGCATTAAAATATAATTTGAAAGAGGTAAATATAAAGTTTTCACATAGGTTAAGAACTTAAATACTAGAGTAAAAAGAGGAGGAAGGGGTAGAGCCAAGATGGTGGATTAAAAGCAGAGATTTGCTTGATATCTCCCCCAAATACCTGTGAAAATGACTCTAAACAAATTCTAGAGCAGAAGAATCCACAAAATGACAGAAGGAAATAAATTTCCAGTCCAAGATAGCCTGTAAGGTCAGCAGGAAATGTCTGTTGCACCAATCTGAGAATAGAGCACAATCCTGCATAGGTTTCACCAGCACAGATGGGGCTAGGTAAAGCCTCAGAAAACTGAATCACTGGCAGTTGTGGTGGTTTCCAGACTTCTTAACCCACAAATGCCAAAGAAAACATAGAAGGTCAGGAGGAAAGGTCTGTCAGATATAGTTGAGAGAGAGGAGTGTAGTCCAGGCTGGGCCCTGGGTGGCAACAGCAGTGGTTGCTTCCAGAGCTCTCAGACCACAGATAGTGGGGGGATTAAGTGGCTGATCAGAGGTAGATTTCAGTGATATGGTGCTGAGGCAGTATTCTCTTGCTTTGCCCATATTTCAGTCTGGGTCGCAAACCTGATGGTGGCCCTGGTGTAAGGAGAAGTGTTGGCATGGCAGAGTTAGTGGTGAATGTGAAGAAGGAATCCTTCTCATAGTTCCAAGGCAGAAAAGAATGCATGTGGTTACTCACAGGCAAAGAGAAGACTAAACACCTCTCCTTTCATCATTCAACTTTGGAAGAAGTGAAAATTTACAGGTCACTAGAAATATATATGAAAAAAGCTGCACAAAATCCCTGAAGTTTGGGACAGTCGCCTTCCACATAAAAGAAGCGACATACTTTAATAAAGAGCAAATAAGTCAAATAATTGGCCCGGAAAATGAGCAAACAGTAGGGGGAAAATCAGACTACAAAATCTTACATTGGTGACAAGGAAGATCAAAACCTATAACCAGAAGAAAACAACGAAGTCAAAGATCATATATCCAAAGCCTCTACACACAAACACACACACACACACACACACACACACAAAATGAATTGGTTGCAGGCCATAGAAGATCTCAAAAAGGATTTTGAAAATCAAGTAAGAGAAGTAGAGGAAAAACTGGGAAGAGAAATGAGAGTGGTGAAAGAAAATCATGAAAAATGAGTCAACAACTTGCTAAAGGAGAACCCCAAAGATGCTGAAGAAAAGAATACCTTAAAAAATAAACTAGGAGGGCAGAGCCAAGATGGTGGCATAGAAGCAGCAAGGCTTTGCAGCTCCCACACAACCACCATAAACACCTATAAAATATGACCCCAGACAAAATCTAGGACTCTCAGACTCACAAAAATACAGAAAACACATTTCTCACTGAAGGCAGCTTGGCAGCAGGGGCTTATCGCGGTGGGCCGGAAGTGGAGGCCAGCCCACCCTGAAGCCGAGACTGCGGCCAGGCCCAGGGCAATAGGAGGGAGCTGAGTTGAGCCGAGCTGAGCTGTGCAGCAGCCAGTCTGTAGGAGAGAAGATCTACAGCCTCCAGTATCTCCACATCTACCAAGGCGTGAAAAACAGGGATTGGAGAGGGGCAGCGGCAGGAGGGGCTCATCCAGCAGGCAACACCCCCCTAATAGCTCCGGCAGCTTGGAAAACCTCAGCAATTTGGAACACATGGTGCATGGGGAGGGAGGAAGGGAAAGAATGTGGAACTCAAAGTTTTAAAAAAGGAATGTTAAAAATTGTTTTTACATGCAATTGTGAAATAAGACATACAGGCAATGGGGTATAGAAGTCTATCTTGTCCTACAGGATAATAGAAGGGAAGAATATAAGAGAAGGGGGTGGCAGTGATAGAAGAGAGGGTAGGTTAGAGGAAGGAATAATGAGAATACATGCCATCTTGGCGTAGGGAAGAGGAGAAAGGTAGAGAAAATTACTCAAAATGTTCTGGAAGTAAATGCTGAAAATTAAAAAGTAATTAATAAAAAGAAGAATATAGGAAACAGTTATTTTTCAGGGGAAAGCATTAATTCAGTAATATGATGTGGTAGCCAAAAAAAAGGGTAATGGTATCCTAGATTTCATTATGTGGTGTTCAACAAAGAGCAAATAATAGTTAGGTCAGAACACATCTGGGTGGCATATTGAGTTCAATTGTGAAAAACGTGTTTTCAAACAGATATTAATAAGCTAGGAACTATTTAGAAGATGGAAATTAAATGGGTGAAAGGATTGTTTATCCTTCTTGCTCACCAAAAGTTCCTTTTCAAGACTCCTTTCCCAGATCTTTACCCAGGATATACCCACTATCTGTGGGTGTTTCCCAAGGCTCTTTCCTGGATCCTACTCTCTTCTTCTTTTGTATTATTTCACTTGGTGATCTCATCAACTCCCATGGTTACAATTATCATCTCTATACATGTAATTCTCAGACCTAATTACTCAACACCTACCTCTCTGCTGACCTTGAGACAGTCACCAACTGTCTATTGGAAATCTTGAATTGGATATTCTTTAGAAATCTTTTGTTCAACATGTCCAAAACAGTACTAATTATTTTTTTTTCCAAAACCCTTCCCTTTTTATAACTCACTCATTGCTGTCAAAGGCACCACCATACTCCCATTCACCCAATTTTAAATTTTAGGCATCATCCTCAACATTCCAAACATTCTCATTCTCATATCCACCCCTCCCTACTGCTTAATGAATCTGTTGCCAAATTTCAGTTATTCTACATTTGAAGCATTATGTATATAGATACATATATTCATATCTGTGCATGCATGTGTATATGTGTATTATATTTGTATATACATTCAAACACCTGTATGTATACATACATATACACATAAATATACAGATATACACACATACATATATGCATACACACATGTATATTGGTGTGTGAGGGTTTGTGTGTATATATGCATACACATATGTATGTTGTTCAGTTGTTTTGTCATGTCTGAATGTTTTTGACCCTATCCAGGGTTTTCTTCATAAAGATACTAGAGACATTTACTATTTGCTTTTCCAGATACTTTTACAAATGAGGAAATTGAGGTAAACATGGTGAAGTGAGTTGCCCAGAATCACACAACTTGTAAGTGTCTGAAGCCAGATCTGAACTCAGGAAGATGAGTTTTCCTGACTCCAGGTTTAGTACTCTATCCACTGAGCCTCCTAGCTGTCCTTTACATTTAGAGCTGTTTATATTTTGTGTCTACTCTTTAGTTATGAGCTCTTTAAAGGCAGAGATTCTTGCTGAGTGACTGACTTACGGTATCATATGCTACCTGGATGTAAATGTTCTAGAAAAAAAATAAAATAGGAAACATGTAAAGCCTATCGATAATATCACAGATTTCATCAAAGTAGGAAACAATAGTTACTCCTGAAAGGGTCTTCTATCTCTACTATACTTTTGGTTCCATTTAATTACTAACTTTGTTTTAGTTCTCCATTCCATATTTCTCCCAGTTATTAATATAGTGTTCTGGGGTGGCTAGGTGGCACAGTGAATAGAGCACTGGCCTGGATTCAGGAAGACATTAGTTCAAATCCAGCCTCAGACACTTAACAATTACTAACCAGGTGACCTTGGTCAAGTCACTTAACCGCAACTGCCCTACTTTCCCCCTCCAAAAAGCAAAAAAAAAGTATTTGTGTATAGGTGTGTATATATATATATATATATATATAGAGAGAGAGAGAGAGAGAGAGAGACAGAGAGAGACAGAGAGAGACAGAGAGACAGAGAGAGAGAGACAGAGACAGAGACAGAGAGAAAGAGACAGAGAGACAGAGAGACAGACAGAGAGAATGTTCTGCAGGAATAAGTGATCCAGATGTGTTTAAGTTGAATTAACAAAATAGAAGCCAATAACAACTAATGCACTTGCTACATCTGTGTTGTGTTTCTTTCCTATGAATATTTTATTTTTCTCTATGACTACACTTCCTAGCAGAAAAAGTGCTGCATTTTATTCATATTAACATATTCACATATGTTAATATATACATATGCATAGATGTGTGTGTGTGTGTGTGTGTGTGTGTGTGTGTGTGTATTCCAGACATTCCATGCAGCTAAAACCAAAAGAGTGTTGGGCCTGGAGTAAGGAAGACCTTGGTTCAAATCCAGTCTCTGAGGCTTATTAGCTGTGTGACCCTGGGAAAGTCATTTAACAGAAAGGTACAAAGAAAGAGAGATTGGAGGGAGAGGAGAGAGAGAGAAGGACAGAAGAGAGAGACAGAGAGACAGAGAGACAAAGACAGAGACAGACAGAGAGACAGAGAGCTTTGGAAAATCTCAAACAATTGTTATATAAGCATGAACCAGGCAGAATGGAGTTCAATTCCAGATCTAATGCCATTGAATAAGGTCAGAAAACAGGAGTCTGAATTAAGGAAGAGCTGATCCAAAATTAAAGGAGTCTCATGTAAAACAGAGTCTTGAGAACAAAACAAGAGAGGGGTTCTGGACCTTAAATAAGGATAATTCGACTCTGTTGAAGAATCCAAAAAGCACTATTACACTACTTCTGAACAATTCCCCCCTGCTCCTATTGTGCTTGATCCCCCTAAACAGCCCCCTCTCCCACCCCCATTCACAACTCCTTCAGATAAATTTGATGCAGCTGTAAATCTGGATGGGATTACTCTATAAATTGTTATGAGAAGAATTGATGAATGAATTTACCATATAGGGAGAATTCCTTGAATACGATGCCATTCAATGACATCTTCCAGTTCATTGGCTCTTACTTATGTCAAATACTTTAAAAATTTGAGTTATCTAACCATGTTCTAATCTCATTTTGTCTCTGCCCATCTAACCTGCTGTACAAAAAAAATCTGTTTAGAGATTCTCAGTGATACTTAGTAAATCATACCTATTCAGCATACCTTTAATTGAACAAAGGTCATAGCAACATTACAAGGTTATGCATTAACAATTTCTCATGAATGTCTTTGAGATGATTAATATAATTAGTTTGGGTAATTATGGGATTGATTCATTCACAGATTGTGCCAATTAGCCTTTTAACAGTCTAATGCCAGAGATGAAGGGCTAATAAATTACCTGACTAATATTCATGAAACTTTTTTTTAATATTTGGCTTGATTAATAAATGGTCCTCTGGATTAGAAAAGAGTTAAGTGTTAATTTTTTCCCCAATACATGTTCAATAATCATGCTGAGCTAAGGAATGTTTTTTTCCTCAGATAGTTTATTCATTTGAGGTTTAAAAAAAATCAACTTATTTTGAATTCTTGTTGTTTAGTCATTACTCAATGCAATCCTAACTCTTCCTGACCCATTTGAGGTTTTCATGACAATGATACTGGAATGGTTTGCTATTTTCTTCTTTGCCTAATTTTAGAAATTGAGGAACTGAGGCAAACAGGGTTAAGGGACTTGCCTAGGGTCACAGAGCTAGTAAGTATCTGAGTGTTGATTTAACTCACAAAGAAGAGTCTTCCTGACTCCAGGACCAGAACTATATTCTATCAATGATTAAATGTATTATATGAATTTTTAAATTCCTTATGGATGTGAAGTAGGTAAAGCAGAGGTATGTCAGCCAGTAGGAACTTTGTGTGCTCTGAAACTATATAGGGTTTGTAGTTTCAAAATCTGGCAGAGATTCTGAAATTCTGGTGAACTGGATTCTAGTAATTCAACTGACCTACTATGGTGTGACTGGTCTTAAAACTCAAATAGTCATAGGTGGCATAGTATTAAAGACTGGAGCTACTTTAAATAATAATGATGATCAACTTTACTTGGAGGGTTACAATTGTGTTCCTAGCTGTTCTGGAATGACAACAAAACAAGATGCACCAGAGGAAATGAGAAAAACCAATAAACCAACTGCTGAAAATGTTAAAAATGCATGTGGCACTAACCATTAAATTAGGCAAGCTACAAATGCTCTGGAAATGGAATAAACATTAATACTTTTATTAGATGTCAGTTGCTGTTTGTTCTTCTTTTTCAAAGAGGACCATGACATCAGGAAGCTGATACCATGGAATGCAAGTTAATTGGATTTAAGTGATGGAGAGTTGTAGGGGGTCACCAGCTTCTCTTTCAACTCAGAAGCCTTCTGGGTTCAGTGGTCACATGGATGATGACAAATGGAGATGGCCACTGGAGGACCTTGGACTTTTCAAACTAAGGTATTTACAAGGTCTTGGTTTGACTGAACCAGGGCCTATTCAATGATTTAGGCTTAATAAGAAATGAGACAAAGAATGGCATCTTTAAAAGAGAGAGACAAAGAGAGACAGACAAGAGAGACAGACAGAAAGAGACACAGAGAGACACACACAGAGAGAGGTATATTTGAGGGGAAGACCTTTATTCCTCAGATACCAGTATTAAATGACTGAACAGATGGATGGGTAAATGAGTGAATGAATGAGAAAGTATTCATTAAGCACTCACTCTCTGATAAGTACTTTACTAAGTTCTGGAACTGCAAACATAAGAAAGTAAGATAGCTTCTGTCCTCAAAGAACTTATATTTTAATAGAGGAATTTGCTACTTATAGGGGAATGGTAACTAGAAAGAAATAACACACTTCAGTAAAGGGATAGGGACAGGGACAGGGCAGAGAATAGAACAAGGGGGGGCAAATGATCAGACTGTCACAACATGTCCACTGTGAAGATGTCCTGTGTAATGACACATGCACAGCCTGTATTGAATTGCTTGTCCTTCCAGTGCGGGTGGGTAACAAGGGAGGAACTGAAAGAATCTAGAATTTAAAGCTCTGCAATACATGCAACTTGGAATTAAGATATACAGGGTCTGGGGTAGGGAGACCCTCCCTCCCCTACCAGAAAGTTAGAGGGGTGCTGGAGGAGAGTACAAAAGAGAGCAGATCAGCGGAGGCACTTTACAATGGTATCACTGTTTTGGGGTTGGGGTAGGTGAAAATGGGAGAAAATTTGTAACTCAAAAATCTCATGGAAATGAATGATGTAAATAAGAAAACAAATAAAAACTTATATTAAAAAAAGATGGTTGGAAGTGAAGAAAGTAGGGGCAGAGTGACCAGGGATTGAGAAATGGTTGTGGATGTGTGAGTGGAAGAAAGTACACATATATGAGAGATTTGGGGAAGGTAGAAACAATATCGTGGCAATATATTAGGTCTGTGCAGAGAGCCATGAATTGAGCATGACATCATGTTTGAAAACCTTGGTGACTGAAAGGAAGAAGGTGTCCTTGACAGTAAAAGGGAACTTGGAAAGATGTGGGGTTTTTGCTTGTTTTGGCTAGAGGGAAGAAAATGAGTTTTTCATTGGCCATGTTGAACATGAATTTTTAAAATAGAAAGCATCTGAAGTTGGAGAATTAATCTATGCTATTTCATGGAAGCATAATGAAATGATAAAGTACTGCACAGGTATTAATGGGAATTGGAAGTATATTATGACAAAACAAGACATTATGATCACAGAGATCTGGGGTGTGTGTGTGTGTGTGTGTGTGTGTGTATGTGTGTGTATGTGTATGTGAGAGAGAAAGAGAGAGAGAGAAACCGTGGCCAGGCCCCAGGGCAGGAGGAGCCGAGCCTCCCAAGCCAGAAGTGTGAGTCTACCCTGGGGAGCAGATCTACAGCACCTGAAGGGATCTTCATATCTATCAAGCCAGAATTAGAAATGGTCAGTGAAAGTGAAACTTTGAAACTAAATTTGGGGGAGGAAAAGCAGTTCAGCCAATATGCCCCCAGGGCAAGTAAGCAGTGGGGGAAGGGCAGGAACTGCTGTAAGCAGCATCTGCCTCTACTGTGCTGCTTCAGAGTCCCTGGCCTGCGGACCCCGCAGCAGGGCTGAGTTGATTGATCAGGGCCAAGTCCTCTTGCATTGAGCGTCCTGGATCCAGATAGTGGTCTTGGGTGGTGTTAGTGGGGTGCACTCTAAGCAAGCCAAGGCTGGGGGGGACTGCAACACCCCCCTAATAGTTCCAGCAGCTGGGAAAACCCCAGCAATATGGAACAGAGCTTTCCCCCTGGAAGCAGAGTTTCACAAAGCTAAAAAAACCAACCAATTAATTGACTGGCCAACATGAGGAAAAGGAAGCAAAATAAGAACAGCAATAAAACTCTAGAAACCTTTTTTGTGGACAAAAGGGATCAAAGCATGAAACAGGAAGAAGACAACCCAGTCCCAACTCCCACACCAAATATTTCCAAGGTACTTGAAGAATGCCTAGAAGCGATAGATCAACTGTAAAAGGACTTTGAAAAACAAATAAGAGAAGTGGAGGAAAAATTGGGAAGAGAAATGAGAATGATGCGAGAACATCATGAAAAGAGAGTTAACAACCTGACTGAAGAAAACAACACTTTAAAAAATAGATTAACTCAAGTGGCAAAAGAGGCCCAGAAAGCCAATGAGGAGAAAAATGTCTTAAAAAGTCAAATTTCCCAGATGGAAAAAAAATCTCAAAAGCATTCTAAAGAGAATAATTCCTTCACAATTAGAGTGGAGCAAGTGGAAGCTAATGACTTTATGAGAAACCAAGATACTGTTAAACAGTTACAAACAAATGGAAAAATAGAAATCAGTGTTAAATATCTCCTTGAAAAAACCACTGACCTTGAAAATACATCCAGGAGAGACAATTTGAAAATTATT
>CM053593.1:77195425-77222524 GCA_028646575.1 Pseudocheirus occidentalis | reverse complement strand
GAGAGAGAGAGAGAGAGAGAGAGAGGGATTTTTTTTTTCTGGACTTGAAAATTTAATATAAATTCTACATGACCCTCTATAGCATATATTTTGATCAGTCCTAGATAATGCTTAATGGGCACATTTTCCCCTTGCTCATATTACCTTTGGAGAGTGAATATTGAATTGTTATAATGTTAAGTTCAAAGGGAATATGAACTTTTCTTCCATCTTTATATTTATGAAAAAAGAGAACATTAATTCCAGCATCATTTAATGATGTCAAGCATGACTTTCAAAAAGATACAACATAGATATAGAAATGACTTCAAGTCAGGAAAAAAAAAAGATCAAAATCCTACCTCTGCACCATACTACCTTCATGACTCTGGGTAAGTCACAGAACTCAGGCATTTCTCTAAGACTCAGTTATGGATTAGGTGCAGTCAATCTTCATGGATAGAGGGGGTTCCCTTATGAGCATTTTACTATACCAAAAAAAAAAGAAACAGATCCAAAAACCATAATAAATTTGACAGAATCATCTCCTCTGAAGACATATGGCTTTTATCCTTCAGTTAGCCTTCCTTAAGACTCATCACAGTGGGGGGGGGGGAACCTATAAGTCTTCTTTTGTAATCATATCCCTAGGGACAGTGAACTATTCAAAGTCTTAATAATAACAGCATTGAGTATCAGTTGAGCTCACCAAGAGTATACTCCAAACCCAAGTGGATTTTATTGAAAATGGCAGGGATCTATGTGGTGTTAGACATCACCCATCAACACATAAAATTCTCTCATTCTATTTTCAGCCCTTTGCCCTTTGTCCCAGTTTGTCCCTGTCCATCTCTCTTTCCAGTCTACAGCAACCTGTGGATCAAATCTCTGCAAAATGAGTTTCCAACCGTTTATTGCATGCTACTTAACTATAGGATGAATAACTGCGTGTCCTTAGAATTAATCTTCCCTGAAATCATGGGGTTCCCAGCCAATTAGGTTATTCTGCTTATCTGTTTCTTTTGATACACGTATCATTAGAAACACTTTGTGAACCGAGAGACCATGCCTTCCTGATAGAAGAGAAACAATTTAATCTGCTTACTGTAACTGCTGAAGTGGAGTCATTTGTTACCTGTACTCCAGAATCCTAAGGAGGAGATGATATGGCTAAAGCATACCCCCTTGTTGTTTAACAGGATATAAGGTAATGGGAGATGGATATTACACACACACACACACACACACACACACACACACACACACGTGTGTGTGTGTGTGTATGTGTGGTTCCCTTCTGCAATAAAATAATATTGCTCCCTTTACAATACTTAATAAGTTGTGCCTTTTGGGTCTTTGTAGTGGATAGTGTAGAGATTACTTTGGTAGTTCTGCAGTAAGAAAATTTACTTATGCTACGGTCCCTACCTATCTCTTGTCTATTACCTACATACTACTCAATGAGTGTGTACCATGATAAGGGTCGTTGAATTTACTTTGACTTAAATGTGTAGGGATGAAGAAAATGTAAGTTACTGTGAATGAACACTGATCATATCCATGCTTTACAAACATAATTAGAAGGTCACACTAAGAGTTTCTATGCCCTGCTTGACTTGAGTGCTATGCATCAGAAGAATCAGCACTATAAATTGCCTTTACTTAGTGGAAAAAGGTTCCTGTGTATAGTGTGGGTGTATGTTTAAATAATTTAATTTAAATCAAAAGTAAATTGTTTAAGAATACATTAAGCATGTGAAATATGAATAAATCAGATGCTACACATATTTTATAATATTTTTCAATAGAAAATGGTTAGAATATTCCATAAGGTTTTATATGAATGTCCTTGAAATAAACCTTTATTTAGTAAGCTTATTGGTTGCCCAAATTTCATTTGTAGTATTTTTATTAACACCCTTAATTTTATTAATGATCAATAAGGTTTTCAAAGAATAATTTTGATGTGGATATTTTATAAACAGAATTAAAGGCTAATGACTAATGAGGAGTATTTGCACATATACTAGGACACTTCCAGTTACGATCTACCAGACTAAGTGGCAATCTAGTTTATCTTCCTTCCATAGATTCATGATGTTGTCAGTGTGAGGATGACTCCACCCATACAGAAAAATAATCCTTAATATCTTCTCATTTTCTCTGAGTCATTCCTTTCATCATTCAGCATGAATTTACTAAACCCTTAGTGTGTTAGAAAGATTTTTAAAAAATGAAAATAAACATTTTCTACCTTAAATGAATTTACTTTGTAGCAAGAGAGGAAATAGCCTGAGCACTGAAGATTAAATACAAAATATTTAGAAAGAAAAAGAGAAGAAGAAAGAGGAGGACACTAACAATTAACCTGAGCACTGAAGATTAAATACAAAATATTTAGAAAGAAAAAAAGAAGAAGAAGAAAGAGGAGGAGAACATTAACAACTAAAACCATCAAGAATGTGCCTTTTGGAAAAGTTGGTCCAAAAGCTGAACTTCAAAGGAAGGTAGAGATCCTTATAAGGTAGAGCTGAGAAGGTTCATAAGCATAGCCTATGGAAAGACAGGGAGGTGAATGGCCAGTTCAGCTGAAAAAAAAAAAAGACATGAATTAAAAGTGTGATGAACCTACAAAGATAGACTGGAGACAGACTGTGAAAATATTTAAATGCCAAGGAAGTGAGTTATTTTATAAAATTTTATTCCAGAGGTAGTGGGGAGCCACTTGAGCTTCTTGAGCAGAGAAATGACATGGTCAGATTGTTGCTTTAGGAATGTCAATATGGCAGATGTGTGGAGAACAGATTTGAGAAGGAGGCCAGAGGAAGAGAGATCTAGCATTATCTTTCCTAAATCCATAGACTATGAATCAAGTGTGTTGACTCCTTTCTTTTCTTTCTTTTAATATCCTTGAGTTATCAAACTAACATCTGGGTAATTCAACTGTTACATCCTTCTTTTGCAAAACAGGCAGATTTACTCTGGAATTTTTTCTTATATGCAATTTGTATATGTCCTTATGCCACTTGTTAGTCTTTTCATTTACTTTTCTCTTACAGTTTTGATTATCCAAAGATCATGATATTTCATGATTCATAGGCATATAGCATCACTCAGGGAATGCTGGTGTTATGGAGAAACAATTTCTGAATGGTAAGCAGCTTTGTTAAAATACAGATAATTATTACAACAGGATGAAAAACTTATCACAACTGGAGACAAAGAGACTGGAAAGGAAAGGGTCTTTTTCAACTAAGGGCAATGCTACAGTCCTCAGGTACATATGGATACCTCATCTATTGCTGTAGCAAATTTATACTAAATGAAAAGCTAGCAGTATGACCACATATTCTCACTGCCCCCACTTGGGAAATTCTTAACATTTAGGCAAAGGTTTGGCATTCTGCTTTTATTTAAGTTTAAAAGCAGAGCCTATTATGTAGTCATCATAGATATTGACAGGCACCAGCAAGAAAAGTCCAGGAAAAAGCAAACCTCTTCTTAGCCCTTTCTTTAGTTCTTAAAAGGGATACATAAAATTGGTCACTTTAATCTTAGGCTTCTTCCTTAGTCAATAAGGCTAATGGTCCTTCTTTATCTCTCCTTTGTATGCCACAGCTCCACCCTTTTCCTTTTTCCTATTGTCCCTAGGCTAGCAATTTATTTTCCTATCAGATTTTGAAGTCCCTGGTCTATCATCTATAGTGTTATGTTATACAGTTTCATCCCTGATTCTACCTAGTTCAATGACTTTATGCAGCCTCACAATGTATGACCAAATCCCCGAATCTGAACAGACTTCCTTTTGTACCTCTGGATTGTCCAAGCTTTGTTCACACTTCTTGAGCACTTCAGAGGTTCTCAACTGACAAATGTTAGGATATAGCAGCATATGCCTTATTTTAGGTGAGTTTGAGGTGGTTTGATTAATTCAACATACCTCCATTTTTACCTACTATTCATTATATAGATTACCTTTTGCCATTATTGAAGTTTTCCCTTAAATATAGTAAGACTTTTCTGCCTAAAAGGTAAGGAAGGGAAAAAAAAGTAGGGAAGGATCCTAGCCTTGGGCCACCCATTCCATTAGGTTTCCATCCTATAACTGTGGACTGGTTGCCTTGCTCCTGGGCAAATATAATTTATGCTTTTACTTTATTTCCTCTACAACTCTTCTTAGCTCTTGCTGTCTAGCTTCTGATATCAACATCCAACTGAAACTGCTCTCACTAAAATTGTCAACGATTCTTCAATTGCAAATCACACTTTTAGTATTAACATTATGTCTGTATTTTTCCATACTTTTGGCATCTCTTTAAGATATGAATGTTGCGGCTAGCAAGTCTGGGCCTAGCTACCAGCTGAGTGAAATAAAGGGACAGAGAAAGAGAGCTTCTTGCTGAATAAGAAAGAGGGAGAGAGATGGGGATGTATTCCATAGTCTGTTTATTGCAGACCTATTTCATACAGAGCCAAAGATACATGGAAGATGCAAGGTTTATATATCCTTAGCTGAATGCAAGGAACCACCCTTGATCTCCATCTTTCCCTACCCCAGCCCAAAGCCAATCACTTGTTAAGCTCTTTATCCTAGGACCATGTCCAGAGGCACAAACAGGGTGTTACAATCAAGACTTGCAAATTAACTCAGTACTTTCTTTAGATAGTCATGAAACCAATGAGAGCATCCACTGGACAAGATTATACTTTCCTTGCATATCTGTGACCTTTGTAGAACTGGGGAGCTAATGTGGCCGAGGACCCTGAAAGTCTTGGCCTACAACACATGACATCAAGTGATCCCTTGAGGTTTTCAAGATTTAGTAATTCATGAGTTTTTTTCTTTCTGGAGTATTCTTGGCATATTCCAGTTATACTCCTAAAATCCATTTCCTCTCACACTCTAGGGACTTGCACAAGATTTAAGTTTCCAATATTTTTTGTAATTTCTATAACAAAATGAACTGAATTGTAAGTAAGTTCTAAATTTTAACTTTTTCATCTCCTTTTAAAAATATTTCATATGAATAAATGGCTTTTCTAGCCCATTACACAGCAGATGTATCAGCTCTATTCTCACTAATCTTGAATTATTCCTCATCTACTGGTTATTTCCCCACTGCCTATAAACATAGCCATATCTCCACTGTCGTCAAAACCTCTTACTTGATCTATCTATACCCAATAATTGTCTTCCTATATCTCTCCTTCCTTTTGCTGCTCTTGAAAAGATGATCAGCAATAGGTATCTCCATTTTCCTCTCACTTTCTTCTTAATTTTTTCCACTCTTAACTTCCCACTTTTCATTGAACTGAAAGTGCTCTCTCCAAAGGCACTAAAAATCTTTTAATTGACAATATAATGGCTCTTTCTTAATTTTCATGCTTCTTCACCTCTCTTCAGTCTTTGACAATATGAATCACTCCCCCATAATATCATCTCTTTTCTAAGATTTCTAACTCTGCTTTCTTCTAGTTCTCCTCTTATCTGTCTGTCTATTCCTTTTTTGTCTCCTTCATTGCATCATCATCCAGGTCATGTTATCTAATTATGGGTTTCCCCCAAGGATCTGTCCTGGGTTTCTTCTCTTCTCCATCTATACTCTTTCACTTGGTGATCTTATCAGCTCCCAAAGATTCAATTATCATATCTTTAGGGATAAATCTCAGATTTATATTTCCAACCCTGACTTCTCTCCCAACCTCCCCTCTCACATCTCCAACTGCTTATTGAATAACTCAAACTGGATCAGACATGTAAAACAACATGTCCAAGACTAACTTCATTTTCTTTATGCTTCCTACACGCCTGAATCTTTTCTTCCTCCCTAACTTTCCTATAACTGTCAAGTGTACAACTCCTCCCTCTTTCTACCACCCATATCCAATATTCCGTTTTCATCTTCGGGTGCAGGTCTTCATCTCCTCACTCCTGAACTATTGAAACAGTCTTCTCATTAGTCTACTTCATTCAAATCTCTTCCCACTCCAGGCCAGCCTTCCTATAGCTGTTATATCAGTCTTTCCAAAGCATAAAACTGAGCGTGTCATGCCTCTATTCAATAAAATCCAGTAGTTATTACCTTCATAACCAAATATAAAATGCACCATTTCACTTGTTAAAGGCGTTCATAACCTAGATCTTTCCAAACTTCCCATGCTTCCCCTTTTTCTCCTCTCCACATATTCTGTGGTCCCATGACACTAGCCTACTTACTATTGCTCAAAAATTACAATCTATTTTCCCCCTCCTTACCTTTTCCATAACTGACTTTCATATCTGCAATTTTATCTCTTTGTCTGCCCCTTAGCTTCCCTAACTTCCTTCAAATAGCAGCTAAAGACTTAACTTCTATAAGAAGTCTTTCTAATCTTTGTTAATTTTCCTTGCCTTTCTTCTGAAACTACACCCAAATTTACCACATATGAATTTTGATTGTGTGTAGTTGTTTGCAAGGTATCTCTCATATTAGATGGTGAGCTCCCTGAAAGCAAGGTTTGTTTTTGCTTTTCTTTGTATTATCAGTACTTAGTACCATCCTTGGCATAAAGGAGGTGTTTAATAAATGCTAGTGGATGGATTAATAATGATTTTCTATGCATTTCAAATCTAATTTTTAAAATATATTTCCTGAACAAGGTTGTCTTCTGGAACAATATTCAGAAAAAATAAAATCCAAATGTGTAATTTTTCTGTCATTTTTTAAAAATAAATCTCACTTTTATTCATGCAAATGAAGGCACAATAGTTAAACTTTAACGACTGATATACAAAACAAATTCACGCTTTACATTAAGTAAAAAGTTTTTACTGATATTTTCTTTTCCCTCATCTCTCTACTCTACAATTCAGGCTTATAATTAGTTTTTTTATTCTTTTAATTTTCTTTTATTCTATTTTAATTTATCAAACAACTAATTTAAACAACAGCTATGTAGTGAAGTAGATAGAATGTATTTGGATTCAGGAGGAGATGAATTTAAACATGCTTCAGACAATTATTTTGTCACCCTCTCTCCAGTTCAGTTTCATCATCTGTAAAAAATATAAAATCAACTTACAGAGCTGTGATTTTAAAATGAGATAATATATGCAAAGAGCTTGGCAAACTTTAAATCACTGTATAAATGTTAGCTGTCATTGTTGTTCATGACAATCATCACGAATGATAGTGATAAACTAAATACATTTTTAATTTAAAATTTAAGTTTAAAAGTATTTTTTTTTATTCTTAGGAAAGGAAGAGAGAAAAAAAAAACCTCCTCTTGACCTTAAAAATTCCTCATATTGTCATCTTTTCCCTGCCCCTTCATCAATAAAATTGTTGATTGAGTAAACAGTTCTTGTATTCTCTACATACCTTCTTCAGTTTTTCGTAATCTGATTGATATGACCATCACTGCCAAAACTACCTTTCCAATGACACTATTGTTCTCACTGCCAAATTAAATATTTTTTTCAATTTTGACACACATTGAAAAATAAAATTTGACAATTTAAACTACTGAGACAAGAACAGCATTTCCCTGACACCCTTTTTCTCTCCTAGTCACAATATGAGGAATATTTACCTTAAAGAAGACAAAACTATCCTCAGAGCTGACTTAGTCCAGCTTTTTGTCTCCTAGTTGTTTCAAGGCATAAAATGTCCTAGCCATGTGGTGCCTCAGAACCTGGGACTTAGGGATTTCCTTAACTGAGGTGATTATTCTGCTTTGCTCACCAAACACATACCAATGTGGAGACTGATGGGGTACTTGGGTGCCTGTGCTTGAACCCCAGTTCTAAAATCACATCTAGTTCCAAAATCACATTTCTTCCTAGCCTCAGAGCATAATCTCTGCCCATTTCTCCCTACCCCCTGCACCATGCCTAGCAATCATTCATGACTAGGCCTTACTCAAATGCTTATCTACCCCTGGTACAATAACAAGTGAGAATTCCACAAGATTATCTTATAAGTAACTCCCTAACTCATTATATACAACCTGAACTTCACTGGAGTAACTCCCTAGCTCATTAACTACATCCTGAATCCTTTATTTATGCCTTACCCTAGGGACACATATCCTCACAACATCCATCTTGCCAAACATGACATTGATGGGTGGCAGTTTGGGCAGCCCTGACCACTAGGTGACTTAGTGATATTCCAAGCCTAAAACCACACCACCAAGCAGCCCCACCTTGGGCTTTTCCCTGTGAATTCTGGGCAATACACCTGTGCCGTATATATTAAAAGTGCATGTTTCTTTAAGAACTGACCCCACCTTAATCACTCCCTAATCCTGCCCTGACTATCCTAGTTAACATATTTGGCACAGGTTTTATGATAGGTTATCCTATATAAACTTTAACTGTACTCCTTTAAGGTTGAAGTTTCCTAAAGAACTCTTGTCCGCTGTTTAGCATAACAATAAATCTTTGCCACCTTAACTTAGAGAATACTTGAGTCTGTAAATTCATTCCAGATTGCTGTCCAGGGACACTGGTTATTGGAGTTTCTGGACTTCCTTAACCCTTGACCCCTGTGTCAGAGACTATGGCTGGTGCATCCAGAGAATACAAGTACCATTGTGTACTTAATACATACCATTGTAGTGTTATGTCAAAATATACTCCCCTTTATTAAATGTTCAATGCTTTAAAAGTGCTCTTTTTTCAATAACATATATTTTTTCTATAACTTACCTTCAAAAATTGTCCCTTCTTTAATCTTCTCTTAGATTTTTAGTTCCAGGGTATTATTCACTTCTGGTTCATCTCCTTACATTCTGACGAATCTTTCTTGCTTTCCTTTGATGACTTCTAATCTTACTCTTATCTTGTAAATTAAGGCATTCTACATCTCTAAAGACTCTCTCCTAGGCACTCTTTTCATCTATTTCTACCCCTTCCCTAGGAAAATTCATTCATTTATATTATTTAAATTATTATTCTATGAGGATGATTGGCCAAATTGTACCTCTACCCTGGAATCATCATTACCCTACTGTAGATCACTTTCAAATCATTGCTACATATATATGTCCTTGAAGACCCAACATCATTCTTCAAATTCAATCTATCCAATATAAATATGTGCAGTGTAATAGCCTGACCCTGAAAGTGATGTACTTCCTTACAGATAATTTTAAATCAGGAGTCTAGAATTACTTGTATATTTTAGAAGAGAATTTTTGCTCAGGTAAAAGTTGATCTAGATGGCATTCTAAATTTCTGCAACTCTGTGAAACACAAAACTGAAACTGTCATCTTCCCTCCCAATACTTCCTTACCACTTTCTTAATTATATTAATGGCACCACATTTTTCCAGGTAAGCAGGTTCAAATCTTTTTAAAACATTTTTATCACCTTTACTTATATCATTTTATAGTGGTCAAATTTTTTTAAAAGGCTAATTTTTAATGAATATGCCTTTGAATCATTTTTTTAATCCATTGCTTTCTTTCCATTTCCCTCTGCTACCACTCTAGTTCAAGGTCATCATTTTTTAATTTAACTATTAAAATACTCTCCCAGCTGGAATTCTTATCTTTAGTCCAGCATTAGTCTCATCGGTTCTCTTCATACCTTTCTGTGTAATCTCGTGGTTACAATGTTTTAAGCAGATAATTTCCCTGCTCAAAATCTTTCAGTGACTTTCTATTAACTTATCAAATAAAACACAAACATCTATCAGTAACCTCTACAATTGGGTTTTCATTTATATTTCCTGTCTTATCCCATACACTTTCCTTCTTACATTCTATTTATTATTCAGATGAACTAAACAACTCAATATTCTCCACAACTACATTCCTTTGCCTCCTATTCCTACAAGGATTTTGATTGAAATCTTTAATTTCCTTCAAGCCTGAGATCAGATTTCACCTCTTGCATTAAGTACTTCCCTAAACATGAGTAATTTCTGCCCCTCCAAAGTGTGTGAACCTCTTTCATAAAAGCATTCAATTTAACAATAAAATTTTAGTATAGATAGGGACTTTAAAGATAACATAGTCTAACTCGATTATTTTACAAATAGGGAAAAGGAGGTCCGAGTATAAAGGTAACTGATTATTGATTATTATTAGGATGCTTTCAATAGATATTTTTAATAAACAGTATAGGAATTAAGTCTGCAACATAAAATCTAAATCAACTTCCAGTGTTAGATAAAGTTTCAGCAAATCTTTATCTGAAATATTTGCAAACTCTTCACAATTCTCAAACGAATTCAGTATGTTACTTTTTTTTCCTGACATCCTTCACAGAGAATACAATGCCTTATAAATTCTTTTTGGCCTGACCAGGTATCTCCATTTGAAAATGCCATCATGCAGAGCAAGCTGAAGTATGTTATGGCTGTTTTCTATTTTCTATGTATTCTTTTACCATGACATTTAAGTGTCTCTGGTTAGAAAATTCACTTTATCAACATGACAGCTTGATGGTCCATAAATACCTTGACTCTTTGACTATGATGTCAGATCTGCTGACTTTGCTATTAACATAATTCTTTATTACTCATAACAATGGCTGGTCCATGAAAAGCAAATCAGTTTCTGCTACTGCACCATCATCAGCTAGTCAGCTATAAACATTGTTAGAGAACAACTTTTTTTTTTTTACTTTTTAGCCAAATTAGGTAGGATTTCTTATGGATGAGCAACTAATATATTTACATGACACTTCATATTCTATCATTCCACATTTTGTTATGCCATTATATAAGATTTAGATTACTTACAAGAGTTATTTTCCTCATTCTGAATTCATTTCCAATATGATATTTGACATGCAATTGAGTACTTATTTTTTTATTAGAAATGGGTTTAAACTAAATGGCAAAATTAGAGAGATCTAATTTCAGAAATTTAAATGTAAAAAGTTCCATACTTTGATTTTATTATTAAAATGTTATAAGAATTATAAAAAGTGATTATAAAGTGAAACATAAATATGTACAAATCAGTTTTCTTTCTGATAAAATAAGCTAGACTGGAATACTGGTCGTAGTATTCTGGAAGATGTAATATTGGAGTCTTTGCCTCCCAAGATTCTATAATTTACCTAAAATTATGTGTCAAGATGTGGAACTTGAAAATTTGAGAGACTTATAGGAATCTAGAGATGTTAGAAATATAAAATGAAAGGGCGGCTAGGTGGCGCAGTGAATAGAGCACCGGCCCTGGAGTCAGGAGTACCTGAGTTCAAATCCGGCCTCAGACACTTAACACAAAAAAACTAGCCCTGTGACCTTGGGCAAGTCACTTAACCCCAACTGCCCTCCAAAAAGCAAAAAAAAAAAAAAAGAAATATAAAATGAGGAGAGTAGAAAAATGTATAGCCTCTTCTTGGTGATTGGGAAATGCTAGAAAGTAAATCTTCGGTGTCTGCTCAATGATAATGAAAATAAATGTAAATTAAACAGGGGGCACTAAATTAAAAATCTATAGCATTTGAAAATTTTTTGGAACACATAATTCATGTAAAAATATGATTAGTTTGAACTCTTACATTTCAAATGTCCATCAATGATTGTTTGGGAATCTCTTCCATAAAACTAGGACTGAAATGTTAGATTTGTTATTTTTTTATTTCTTTATTGAAATAATAGTTAATAAATGAGTGTTGTGACATGATAAAAGCTTGTGAAAATAGTACATATGCTAGAAAATACTCAAGAGAACAAAAGATAATAAAGATGTAACTTTTACATAATTTCTCATACGTTGTCTTTGAAAATGCCATCATACAAAACACTCATAAAGTAAAAAGGAAATACTATTAAAGCAACTACTGTCTCCTCCCCCCAAACTAGGTGTTTTGAGAAGTACCCAAGAAACATAATATATAATTCTTGAAATCAGAATGTATAGAATAGATGGAGAAACAAGACTAGGATATTAGAACCAATTCATGAAAAATATAAACAATTGTACGATTTTGCTAAAATTATACAGATTGCATGTGTTATATAAAAAGTAAGTAGAAAGAAAACAATGGATTAGACTAAATAATCTTTTTCATTGAGAAACTGTTACTTGAGTTGAATATGAAGAGTAGTTATTATTTAGGTGTTGAGATAAAAGAGGGTAGTATAATCCAGTTTAGGACAAAGATTAAGAGGAATATTATCTATCTTTAGGTTTCTAACAGAACAATCAACCAATCAACAAGTATTTATGTGCTAACCATCTAGCAAAACCACATTTTTAGATCTTAATGTTTAACTACATGTATCCCTACATCATTCATATACGTGTGCATGTATATATATATATATGTATGTATGATATGTGTCTGTTGGTATGATATGTGTCTGTGTATATATGTGTGGTATATGTATTCATGTGTGTATATAAAAATTAAGGCTGAGAATAGTCCAATACTCTTTATTGTTATACAGAGGCAGATACAGAATCAAAACTCAGATCCCTTTACTCTAAATCTAATGGGCCTTTTCCCTAAAATACAAAATTCATTCTTGGATTAATATTTAGTTCTCTTCATTTTTAAATATAGAATGAATTAAGTAAAACCAGGAAAATTATGACTACTATAATATAAAATAAAAAGAATTAAACAGCATTATGAAATTATAATAACCCATCATATCCCTAGAGAAGAGATGAGGAAATTCACAATCCTTTTTTCAAGGAGATTTGGGGAGTTCTCTATGAGATATCACATAGGTCATAGGTCATGGTAACTGTTGAATGATTTTGATTAATAGTTGGTTGGGGTTTTTTTGTTGTTGTTGTTGTTCCTTGCAAGGGTAGATTAAAAAGGAGAGGGTGACAGAAGAGAGGAAATGTTTAGGAATAATGGAGGTATAAAAGGATAGTCATCAATAAAATATGAATACAAGAGTGAATATAATAACTTCAAATGAACACAGGGAAAATATCATGAATCAATTGAAGAAACAGAGCCAGGACAATAATATGCTGAATGATCAAAAGAGTTTAGGTTTAAGCAATGTTTTTTTTTTTTTTGCAGGTGACAAGGTAGGGAAATCGGGGTTAAATGACTTGCCCAAGATCACATGGCTAGTTTTTGTGTTAAGTGTCTGAGGCCAGATTTGAACTCAGGTCCTCCTGACTCCAGAGCCAGCCAGTGCTCTATTCACTGTCCCACTTAGCTGCACCGGGTTTAAGCAATATTAAGAAGCAAAAAAAAAAACCTCAAATTGATTATAAAGACCAATATACCTTAATTTCTCAAGGGGAAAAAAATCAGTAAATACACTTTCCATGGACAGTATTTTTTTGTTTGTTTTTATGGAATCTTTTTTGCATAAGGCTGCAAAATGGCATAAACTCTCATATATGGTCTTACTTGTTAAATTTGGTTAGATCCGGTAAATTATTTTTCTTCGTTTCAGGCAACGGTAAATGAAGGACATAGGAAATGAATGATTTGCATATAGGTATGTATTTAAAAATGGGAGTCAGACGTGACCACACCACCATCAGCACAACAATAATTTTAAAAAGATTAATGAACTTCTCACCTGAAAACCATCCTGCTATGAAGGTAGTGCAAATTTTATTATATTAATTTTACAGATGAGAAAAATGAAGGAAAGATAAAAGTCACTTGCTCTTGATGACAAATTATTAGTGATTGGAATCAATATGTACTTTTTACTCTTAATATATAGCTTTGCTTCCAGTAAATCATGTTTCCACAAATTAATCTCACCAAAATTAATCCTTCTTTTTTTCTTGACATAGAAACTTTGCAATTTTTGTACCTTTGGAAAAAGGAAAAATGTTAAATCTGAGCTAAACTCTAAAAAAAAGTTTAGGACCAGCTCTCTGGAGGAAACAGGTAATAGCTACCATATGTCCTCCTTTCTTTCACCATTTTTATGATTTGTGGATCAGGGAAATATATTGCAGACATTAACTCCATATAAATGTGACAAGTTATTTATTCATAGCAAAAACATGTTAAATGCCCTTAAAGAAATTAACAGCTTTTATGCCTTCAAAAAAATGTACTCTGAACTCTAACCTCACCACATGGCTATAATAATTTAAAAAGAAAAATCTTACTAATTCCCCACATGAGCACCTAAAATTGTTAGATGTTAATAGTACAACCTGATATCTCTGCAAAGCATCATGTGTTTTTAGATAGCCAAGAATTTTGAACTGAGATTTAGAGTTGAAGATAATATCACTCATTATAGAGGAAATTAATTTTATATACCAAGGAAGTTGTACAAACTGAGATTTTAATGACCAAATTTAACTAAGATTCTAATATGCCAAGTAGAATTATCTATGTATATAAAATAGACTGGTATAGTGGGCATTTTGTAATATATTGTGGAAATTCTGCTAAAAAATTGCAGAAAGCTTAACCAGGTGGTAGCTTTTTTTTTTTAACTGTTTACAGTATTATTCTTTTGTTTCTTGCCTTTGGCCACTGTTTTCTACCAGATGTGCTTTTTATCTTTCCTTTTAATTAAAAAAAAGTCTTAATATGATCTATACCAGGCCTGGGATTTTATGTGCCTGAGAAAAGCACCAGAGGTTTATGAACTACTTAATCATAATGCTAAAATGTAGGGAAATTAAGAAACAATCTGTATAGCCTTGTTAAATGAGTTTAGTGTAGCATATACAAAATGTTTATCCAATAAACATCACATTATTTGTAGAAAGTGCTTTTCTAGAATTATAACAATCTCTTGGAAAGAAAGGACTATGTGGAACCTTGTAGGAAAATAAAAAGGTTTCTGTGTCAAATAATTATTAATTATTAATAAAATAATGATTTTGGTATATATTAACCTCGCTAATACCAAATGAAATAGACTTCCAAGGTAAATATCTTTGGGTCAGCTGTATGAAATGTGACTAATAATGAAGCTTTTTTAGGCTAATAATTATGGTATTCCTATATTAAAAGTCTTCAAGACCTCCCTATCATCTATTAAGTAACATTTAAGTTACTTTACACCTATTCATTGATGTCCACAATCTGACCTCATTTATATTTCCAGTGATTTTTTTTTATCATTTCTCTCTGTGCCCTCAATGCTCCAGTCAAACGCTGCCATCCTCTGATCAAAAGAATACAGGCTATATTCATACTTCTAATATCTCCTATTTTAATGTTTTGGAATCAAGCTTCCTATCCATACATGTTTACTGATCATACTCTCTCAAAAGTAACTTCTTAACAGTCAACTGAAAAACCTCTTCTTTCTTTCCTTCCTCCCTTCCTTCTTCCTTTTCTTCTTTTCTTCTTTCTTTCCTTTGTTTTTTCCTCTGTCTTTCTCTGTCTTTGTCTCAGCCAATGTTCTTAGCTCCTGTGATTGATTTCTTGCTGTTATACCATTTTTACCATATGTGTTCCTTTCTTTTCGCTTCTGTAAATCCAAGCTTGAGCAGCTTTCTGAAGTACTGCTGCTATGAAATGCTTCAAAGTTTACATAGTATAATGAGCTGTCTATTTATACAGCAGTAGATTAAGGCAAAACATTCAGAAATACAGGTACAGAATTCACAATGTTATAACAACAATTTATCACTAAAGTGGCCATGTAGTTTTCACCAAAGTGGTCACATAGTTTTAAGCGAAATATAACATTCAGTAAGAACTTAACTCAATCATCCTTAAGGAGACAAGCCTCCTTAATGAACACGGAGTACAAATGTCAAGGTTCTCCATCCCTAGGTCACATTGTCTTAATCTCTCAGTCAAAAAGTCTTCTTTCTTCTTAATTGGAGATTAGTTTCCAATCATCCTTAACTCAATCCTCCTGAAAAGGTACAGGATACAGAGTACAAATACTCCACCCCTAAGCCACAATGAATCATTATCTTCTCAGTTTGCACTGTATACCCAGTAAAAGGTCTTTTCATCTTGCCTCTAGGCAGGCTCTCAGCTTCCATGGTTCCTCTACCATGGTCCCAACTCCTGCCCAAATCTCCCAACTGTCACCTGAGTTCAAAGGCATATATCTCTCAGTTCTTTGTTTAGTTCCTTGCACAGTTCCTGTTCCATATTGAAGCTCACAGCATCTAGTCCACCTCAAATCTTTCAGTTTCTACTCTTGGGAAGACGAAGCTCAACAAAGCCACAATGACATTAATTTATTGTTGGCATCGTCATCAATTCACTTTCTGCCAGTTAAATCAACATAGACCCAACAACAAGGTCTGAGAAATCAACACAAATCATAAGTATAATCCAAACACCTCTGAATACATCAGTAATATACTCCTCCAGGATTTCTATAAACATACAACAAGAAAATCCTCTTTCAGGACTTCTTAACCAGAAGTAAGGTAACAGGGCTTCTGTAACAACAACACTGTCCTCTTATCAGCAGAGGAATCTGACAAAGTAACATCAAAACAGACAAAGTACCAGCACTACATCCATGCTTCCTCCCAGTTCTCCTCTCTTCTCACCTCTCAGTTCTTCCCAAATTCTCTTCTCTGTTCTTCTCAGTTATCAATTCTTCTCTCTCCAGCCTGGGCCTTTCCTTATATATGATCATTAGATCCTCAGCCTCCACATTGCTTCCTCCCAGAAGTTCTGACTCTCTCTCAGCTTATGCTCAGGTTTTTATCCTGGTCATTAACTCCTTCCTGCCCCATCCCTTCCTGTTGCATCAACAAGTTCCTTCCACTGTGGGTTTCACAAGTTCTATATCTTAATACTTAATATAAGCATGAACTGAAACAAGGTGCTAAAGAGCTAAATAGCTGAAACAAAGTGTTAACTACTTCTTTGCTCACCAATACAAGGGCCAGGGAAGATCTTCAAATCCCCGTTACCATTACAGCTTCAGAGGCAATACACTCTATTTGTTCTTGACCTGTATCTATAATTTTTTCTCCTCTCTGATTCATAATCCTCTTTTCATATCTTTAATATGGGTGTTTTCCAGAGATTCTTTTCTATTTTTCCCCCTCTTCTCTCTGGATATTATTTTTCTTTTCAGTTTCATTCACTTCCAACACTTCAACTATTACCCTTATACAGATAAATAAATTATTTTTATCCACAGTCTTGAACTCTATTGTGAATTCTAGACCACCATTTCTAATCACCTTCATGATATTTTTCACATCTAGTTCCTACTGACATCTAAACTTAACATTTCCAAAATTAGCTCTGTTAGAGTTGATAGAATTAATTGAATCACCTATCTCCACTTAAGTAACTGGCATGAAAATATGGCTTGTTAACTTAACCAGGTTGGAATATCATTGAATAAATTGATAAATCAAATAATCAATGGTTTCAGAGTAGCTTTCAAAAATCTTTATTTAATTTACGTAATGTTGATCATGAATTCTGTATGATTTGTTTGAAGGAGTTTGTCATGCCCTGTGGATCTTACAGAAAACTAGAAATTTAGTCTGAAATCAGGGATTCAAGTTTCTAGAAACTTAGGAGTTGAAACCTTACAACAAAAACTCTGAGAAAGAATCACCTTAGGGGAGAGGTAAGCATAGCTTGGCCTCCTCCCACTTTTGAAGGCCTAATAAACTTTGGAGGGTGAGAGGATTTTTGGTCTTTCAATTAGTATCCTTATCCTAGCACCAGACTCAGCATAGTTGGCTATCTTTATTGGAATCCAAGAACAAACCAGACACACTGTGGAAAGATAGCTTCAAGAAAGAGGAAACATCTCAGCAGAGATGTTACATTATGCTACCATGAATATGCAATGAAGAGGAGAAAAAGATTTCCAGCAACCAGTGTACTTTGCCACATGTGATCTCTAAGTTATGACATGTGTTCCCTTGGTATTTGTGTGTATTGGTACAAAAATGTGTCATAAACTTTCAAGGGAATGTTTTGCAGCAATTGGCGTCATTATATCACCTTATCCTTTCAAAATGCTAATTAAAGCTGCCTGATTATTGATATCAACTGATAATTGGGGGGGAAACACTCATGTGGGTTTATGAGTTGTTACATTTGGAAGTTATTTCCAACCCCTCTGAGAGGATACTAGAGAAGTGAATTATGTTATATCTTTGTACACAGTCCATATGACTTCCAAAATTATCTAATTTTAAACTCTCTACATGCTCTGAAAGTAGTTTTCCTACTTTCATGAGTTTTAACATAGTTGAGATACTCTTCTTCTACTCTTTCCCTGTTGAATTCACATCCAACTTTTAAAATAGAATTCAAATTCCACCTCTGTCTCGAATTCTTAAATGATTCTTTTTGTTGCTAAGTCTATTTTCCACATCACCCATTTGGTAGCTACAGTTGCCTGGGGCTGTGACCTTTTAGAATTTCCAGTTGTATGGTCAGTAATGACAACCCCAGAATTCATCTCGGGGCTCCCAGGTACCAAGTCCCTCTTTGTTTTTGAAGAGCAGTTTTAAGGGTGCTGTTTTTTCTTTCAACAGTAGCTTGACCAGTGGGGTGATAAAGCATGGTGAATACCCCATTGAAGGCAGATATAATTCAGAGGGCCACAATTTACCTCCCTTTAAGAAAGTTGCACTAAAACTCTTTTCCTCACATAGAAGACATTTCTGATCTAATTTCAGTAATTGATAGAATATCAATCAGTTGTACCAATATATCCTGAAGTACTTTCCACCCCTCCTTGCCTCCTTCCTGGTATAGAAATTCCTTACTTAATCAAGATAAAGACTCTTTAGGCAATCTGCCTGAAATTAAAGTTCATAGTAAGTTTGAATCCTTTTACAAATTTTAAATTTCTTTTTTTTTTTTGGAGGGCAATTGGGGTTAAGTGACTTGCCCAAGGTTACACGGCTAATTTTTGTGTTGTGTCTGAGGTCGGATTTGAACTCAGGTCCTCCTGACTCCAGGGCATGGTGCTCTATTCACTGTGCTACCTAGTCACCCCTACAAATTTTAAATTTCACAAATTCCTAAGTACAAAAGGATGTTTACCTTTTTCTAAATGAACTTTCCCAATTAAAGTAGCCTTACTACAATAACAAAGCTTACCTGGCCTTTAAGAAGTTAATAGGAATACATTTTAATTTCTATGGTCTAATACTCTTAGCATTTTAAAAGAAAAGATTAGGAAATGCATGAAGATTTTGAGTTAATAATACAGGTCACAGAGACCCTGAAAGCAGGGTGTAAGGATCCCCAAAGACAACCAAGTACAGAGGCCTACCTCCACAGACTCCTACAGGGGAGGGCAAGAAACAACACAGGGTAAAAAGTTCACTAAGATAGAGCAAGATGCTTTTTCTTTTAAGTATTGGAGACCAATTTTCTTATCAGGCTTGTTTAGTAACAAATCACTTTTCTAGATTATTTTGAAATCAGGCTGTGTTGCAAGGGAACACTAGACACTTTTCCTTAAGATCTCCTCCCCGAATTTCTCTCCTAGAATCCTCCTAGCCCCTTCTCACCACTTGTCCCAGCGTCCCAGGACAGAGCGGAGAAGGCAAATGTGACTGACCCAACACAAGGGCGTCCCCTTGTACAAGGGTCCACAATCCAACTGACTGCCCAGTGGAGTTTCAGATGCCACTGGAAGTGTCTGGGCACTCCAGGAGTCTTGCTTGCTAGGAAGACAGTAGGAAAAGAAAGGTCTGGGTAAGTGAACAAGGAAAAAAGTGCTTACCTGTTATCCCAATGGCTAGGAGAAGATCATCAGAGTCCAATACTTGCTAAAATGAAATGGTTCATGGTTGGGAGAGCTGGTTCAGGTTTTTGAAAGAATTCACTCATACCTTCTCCTTAGCCAAAGGGAGCTTAATTAACACAAAAGCATGCAGGCCTGAGACTTAGGAAGGAGATAAACAAGGTCAATGATATAGGAAAAGGACGAGACTTTAAAAGAGAAAGGAGCACTAAAGCATCTTCATTCTACTTAAAACAATTAATTAATGTCTCTACTGCTACTTCTCAATCAGATCCTCTGATCTGAGAGCAGCTTAGGAACCATGGAGCTGCTTAAAAAAATATTTTTTTTAATTTTTTTTTAAGATGCCTCCCATTTTACGTCTCTTTTTGCTCCGAATTCTTTTAAGAAGAACTGAAAACTGGGCGATCTGGCAATCGCCCTTGTGGAGCCTTCCCCTGCGCCTTCTCCTCACCCCAGGGGGACTGGTAGCTAGAGACTTCTGTCCTGATGTCCCACATTGGGCTCCACTTGCTGCTGCTAGCAAGTCTGGGCCTAGCTACCACCTGAGTGAAATAAAGGGACAGAGAGAGAGAGAGAGAGCTTCTAGCTGAATAAATGAAAGAGGGAGAGAGACGGAGTTGTATTCTATAGTCTGTTTATTGCAGACCTATTACATACAGAGCTGAAGATACATGAAAGATACAAGGTTTATATACCCTTAGCAGAATGCAAGGAACCACCCTTGGTCTCCATCTTTCTCTACCCCAACCCAAAGCCAATCACTCCTTAAGCTCTTTATCCTGGGACCATGTCCAGAGGCACAAACACGGTGTTACATCAAGATTTGCAAATTAACTCAGTACTTTCTTTAGATTGAGAGCATCCACCCAACAAGATTATACTTTCCTTGCATATCTACCTAATGACCTTTGTAGAACTGGGGAGCTAATGTGGCCAAGGACCCTGAAAGTCTTGGCCTACAACAGTTGCCATAGATTCAATTAACATTTCTCTGAAGATTATTACAGAATTTATATGTTCAGCTTTTGTCTTTTTCTTGATCACCAATCCTGCATCAAAAATTGCTTGCTCAACATATTCACTTTAATATCCCAAAGAAGTCTCTCATACTACATTCCAGAAAAAAAGGTAATCATTATTTTTCTCTGAAACCCCAACCCTTTACTTTCCAAGTTCACTATTTCTTTTGAATCTCTCACTCACCTTTGAAATATTGCAGAAAAAAAATTTGTGACAAACATTTCTATTTTGCAAAGTAATAGTAAAGGCAGCAATGAGTATAAGCCATTAGAATCATCAAATTTAATCAAAATAACTTATTTACAGAGGGATCCCACAAAACAAAGATTCAAGAGCGGATTCAAAAGATTCACCATGGTGACACACACTTGACTTCAGCCAGATTACATCAATGAAAAAAAAAACATTTTAAAAATGAATAAATCATGAAAATTTCTTTATAGAAATGAAGGAATTTCTTACAGGGATTCCAGTTCATTGCCAAGTTTATCCTAAATGACTCCAAATTTATTGCTAGATCTAGAATAATGAAATTATAGAATTTGTGCAATGTATTAATTCAGATTACAAAAACAGCATCTAGAGGATATTCAAAAAGTTTAGCTGATTAGAATTTTTAAAGAGAAATTCACTACTATTTATAAAGTAGTAGATGACAAATCCCCATACAAATAAAACTCTTCAAACATGCATGATAATTCAGCAAATAATTTGCATTGAACCAGCACAACAATGTGTTCATAAATTTCCCAGAATTGACTGAAAACATTATTTCATAAAAAATTAGACATTTTGAATAGATAGCAACACACTGAACTCCAAATTCCAGGAAATAAAAAGTTTTCAAGATAGAGTTCTAGTGGGAGAAGTTAAACCCATATAGGAATAGTATAAGATGAGTGTCTTTCTCTTAATCATGCTTGTTACTGGAATTTTCCAAAGACGCTTTCTTAGAACAACTTGTATACCCCTATATTAAATATAATATACTAATACATTTATTAGAAAAGAAGACAAGCAGGTTAGTCAATAGCACAATAACATACTGTTTCTTTATAGTCCCACCAACAAGTATAAGAAGAATGATATAATATTAGTCTCTTAAAGTTTTCCATTGATCCATTCAGTGAGCCCACAGAACCTTATATACCTACATTTTGTTTAGCTACAAAAGCATCATTTTATTCATCTTTGTAATAGTCTAAATATAATTATATATCAATTAAAAACCAAATTTTCCAGCAGAACAACCTAAAACAGCATGAAAACAATAAGATAGCAATGACATTAGTAGCTTACAGTTTTGCCATTTACAAACATAAATGTGTATACATTACCTCATCCTCTTCTCATCATAGCTTTATGGGGGTAGCTAATATAAATATGTAATCTTCAATTTAGAGACTAGGAAACTAAGTCTCAGAAATGTGTGGTGACTTGTTCAAGGGAACATAGGAATAAGTAGCAAACCTGAGATTTAAGCTTAATTATTCTGATTTCAGAATGAGCAATCTTTTCATTTTACTATACACAGTTGTAGTATCCCATTAATATGGGACTTTTAACTATATAAGGTGACTGACCTATAAAAATGCGATATTTTCCTTTTATCTTTAATTTCAGTTAAACAAATCTTCTATATGGCTTTTAAATGATGAGAGCTAGCCCTTATATGGTACATTCAGGTTTGGTGGGAAAAACTCATCTTACAAATAAAATCTCGTTTTATACTTATAACAACACAGGGAGATATGTGTTATTACTGACCATGTTTTATAGAGGAGGAAATTAAATCAGGCAGAGTAGTGGTGATCTACCCAGGGTCACACAGACAGTAAGTGTCTGAGGCAGTATTTGAACTCAATTTTCTGATTCTAGATCCAGTATGTTATCTACTGTGCTATCTAGCTCCCCTTTTAAGAGAGGAAAATGTGTTTTTAAAGATGTATATTTATTTCCAAAGTTATATTAGCATGCTTAAAAATATGTGAATTAGGGCTTCATATATGAAAGAAGGAAAATTTTAGGACAGTCTTCCCTCTATTCCACAACATCCTTAGCTTTGACCACTCTTCAACCCAATTAATGTAAATATTTAAGTAACTATTCCAGGAAGACAGGGAAAGATTACTTGTATCTGAAGCAATCAGGAGAAATTTCATTGAGAATGTTCTTCAAAGAAAAAGACTTCAATTGATGGATATACGGTAGAACTTTGTTACAGGCATGAGGGTGGAGCCTACAAATTTACAAGTGGATTAGCAGCTGATAAGATTGGGTGATCATAATCCAAGTTGGCTAGAATATAATGTGGACAAAGGAACTCATGTTAATTAAACTTGAAAGGGTAAATTGCAAAACTAAACAAAAAATAAAATGACTATATAGGGTTTGTAAAGGGAGCCAATGAAATGTTTATTTTAATCTATATACAATTGCACAACAATAAAGATTTTTGAACAAATGAAAGAACACATGTAATGAGTGCTACAAACTTTAAAGTTCTGTATG
This sequence comes from Pseudocheirus occidentalis, assembly GCA_028646575.1. NCBI lineage: Eukaryota > Metazoa > Chordata > Mammalia > Diprotodontia > Pseudocheiridae > Pseudocheirus > Pseudocheirus occidentalis. Next base: position 77,199,400 of record CM053593.1, on the reverse strand, counting down.
GATATTGCAATCCTTTTTATTATTATTTAAACAAATATATGAGGTAGTTTGTACTCACTGAAGTAGGGGAGAGTGACAAAAGTGAATTAATAAAAGAATTTTAATACTATTAGCATTCATTCTTCTCTAATTTAAGCAGTTAACTCTATATGACCCTTAGTCCAAATCCTTCTTTTATAATATGAAAATGTCTATATTTTTAATTGAATAATTCTTTTTAAAAAATGTGCTAATATGTTATTTTACAAAGAGAAAGTTGCAGTTTTTTTTTTCTTTCCAGAAACAAATGATAATACGGTTATATCAGACAAATGCATTGGTAATAAGAGTACATATTTATATAATCATCAAACCATTGGAGAGTCCACAATGATAATCCAGGCACTAAACAAAAGTGCATTACATTTTGAAAATTTGTTTGACAAAACCAGATCTCCTAAGCACAAATAAACTTAGATAATACTAAATATAAATTCTATTTGATTAACATTTGTCAGATGGGAAAGGTATTTCTTTTAGGGATTTATAAAACAAAAGAACAGAGAACTGAATTCTATAAATTACTACATTTGTTAATTTTATGAGAAGAGGTCTCCAGAGTTGTTGTTGAAACTGAAATGCTGACAGCTTATTAGTAAATGCTCTTAAGATATAAATGTAGCTTTGAGGAATTTTATATTCAGTTGATTTATTCTCTAGAGTCAAGATGATTCATAGTTCAATTTCATAAGGAAAAAAGATCTGCAGATTCTTTATTAGAATGAACAAATGTGGAATAGAATTCACTAAGTGAAAGTTAAAGTCAGAGGAATTTATTTTATGATTCCTATATTGAAGAATACCTAAGCATTCACACATAAAGTAAGACAAAATTACAGAATGTATCTGGCCTTCAAGGGTGGAATTTTTATATTTCCCTAGTTCCTTAGTTTTATGAAGAGAAAGGTCTTTCATTCAGCAATCACTTTATGTCTTGAACCATGCAGGATACAAAGCTATGCACAACTTAGTGCCTTCCCTGTATAAGCTTACCACCTAGTAAGGGAGATGGAAGTGTGTTATACGGTGAGCATTAAATATTATAGAAGTAAGGAAACCCAGGCTCTAAACTCCAAGCTCTGCTACTTTTTTTTTTATGACAAGTCACTTTATCTCGTAAGGTTTCAGCTTCCTCATCCATAAAATAAAGCAGGAGTTGTGAATGAGTGGACTACACTGCCTTCCAAGATCCTACCTTCTAATTCTAATGTTCCGTTTATTCATCTTTATTGATAACAAAAGTGATATAAAATGCAGAGTAGGTTACTTTAGACTAAATTCTCTCTCCTCCTTTGGTTTTTGTAATATTTTTTCTCTCTTGGTTCCCCTCTTCTCTGTTTGGATATTATTTCTTTGTCTCCTACACTGGATTAATATCTATATCCTGTGGAGTCACTGTCCTGCTCCCTGTTTACTTCTTGCTCTACATTCTTATTTATTTCATCAACTTCCACAAGGTCAATTATCATCTTTACACAGTTTATTTTTAAATCTATACATTCAAATCTGTTCTCTATCTGAGCTCCATTGCCACAACCCTGTCAATTATGTAACCATATATCCATTCAGACATCTAAAAGTCAACATATTTAAAACAGAACCTTATTTTTTCTCTTTCCAAAGACTCCTCACTTCCTCGTACGTACTTCTTTGTCTGTTGTCAAATTGCCATCAGCCTTGCCATCCAGATTAAATAAAAGTTATCTTTAACTCTTTATTCCCATAGCCAATTAATGGCTAAGTATGGTTGATTCTACCTCCACAATGTTATTGAATTTAGCCCCTTTCCCTTTTCAAGCAATCACCATGCTAGTTGAGACCCTCATCACCTCTCATTTGGATTATTACAATGATCTCCTGATTGTTCTCCTTCTCTGAAGACTGTGCCCTCTTGTAATGTTAATGCAATCAGAAGATCTTCCATGCCCCTTTCTATTGGCACCTAGTAAAGGCACTTAGCTCCTTACTTCAAGTTAACTTTAATGTAATGTTAATGAAATCAGATCTTCCATGCCCCTTTCTATTGGAACCTAGTAAAGGCACTGAGCTCCTTACTTCAAGTTAACTCCTTGGGAGTAGTTAGCACCTTAACAGGAAGGGGCAGAACAGGGAGGAGTTATATTGTATATAAGGAAGAGAACCAGCAGGACAGTCAGATTTTCTCTCAGTCACTGCTTGGAGACTGTACCTTTTTGCTGAGATCTTCCTTCTGCAGATTTTACCAAGAACTTGCAAGGACCAGGTTGAGGAACTATCCTGAGTCTAAGAGGGATTCCTGCTTGAGGGAGCCTGTTCTATTTGTGAAGGCTTGGGAATGTGGGTGTTCACTGCATTAACCATGTGTAACAACTTCGTGACCACTATATTGACTTTGGCTTTCTGGTTCTGGGACTTGTGCTTCTGGTTTGGGGACTTGGTGTTCTGGTTTCTGAATAAAGACCTTGATTCTCCCCTCCATGTGGAGAGTTTGCTACATTTTGTGATTCATGACTATACAAGCATATTCATAACTACCATGGGTGTTGTGAATATTGCATTATTGATACACCTCTACAGTTTATTATTTACATTCCTGTTGTATCACTATTTCTAATACACAAGTCTGACTATATGATTCCCCTGCTCAAGAAGCTTCAGTGGAGGGGGCGGAGCCAAGATGGCAGCGTAGAAGCAGCAAGGTCCTGCAGCTCCCACACCGCCACCCTAAACACCCATTAAATTATGAGTCCAGATAAAGTCTAGGAGTCTCAGACTCACAAAAATACAGAGAAGCCATCTCTCCCTGAAGACAGCTAGGCAGCAGGGGCTCATCCCGGTGTCCAGGAGCGGAGATTGAAACAGCCTGAAGCCGAGACTGTGCCAAGCCTGGGACGGCGGGAAGGAGCCGGGCTAAGCTGAGCCAAACATGCACCACAGCCAGCCTGCAGAGGTTCTAGGGCCTCCAGCACCTCCACTGGAAAGGTGCAGCATGCACCTCAGCGGATCAGAGACCGTGCCAGCCCAAAATCGCAGCCACTGCCAGGAGGAGCCTCCCAAACCACAGCGTGAGTCTACTTCAAAGAAAATCTAAAGCACCTGCCTAAGGGTATCTTTAAACCCTCAGAGTCAGTTAGTGAAAGCGAAACTTTGAAAATCAATTTGGGATTGGTAAAAGCAGTTCAGCCATTCTGCCCCCCGGGGCAAGGAAGCAGTGGGGGAAGGGAACTGCTGGAACCGGCAGAGGCCCCCACCAGGCTGCTTCAGAGCCCCTGGCCTGTGGACTCCACAGGGGGGCTGAATCAATTGATCAAGGCCAAGTGCTCTTGTGTTGAGTGGCCTGGATCCGGATTGTGGTCTTGGGTGGTGGTCCTGGGGTGCACTTTCAGCAAGCCAAAGCTGGGGGGACTTGCAATACCCCCCTAATAGCTCTGGCAGTTGGGAAAACCCTAGTGATTTGGAACAGAGCTTTCCCCCTAGAAACAGAGTTTCACAGACCTAAAAAGCCCCAACCAATTAATTGACTGGCCAACGTGAGGAAAAGAAGGCAAAATAAAAATACCCATAAAACTCTAGAATCCTTTTTTATGGATAAAAAGGGGCAAAGCATGGAACGGGAGGAAGAGAGCCCAGAACTCAGAACTCCCACACCAAATGCTTCCAAGACAATTGAAGAATGCCTAGAAGCTATACATCAACTGAAAAAGGACTTTGAAAACCAAATAAGAGAAGTGGAGGAAAAATTGGGAAGAGAAATGAGAATGATGAGAGAAAATCATGAAAAGAGAGTCAACAACCTGACTGAAGAAAACAACACTTTAAAGAACAGATTAACTCAAATGGTCAAAGAGGCCCAGAAAGCCAATGAGGAGAAGAATGCCTTAAAAAGTCAAATTTCCCAGATGGAAAAAGAATCTCAAAAGCATTCTGAAGAGAATAATTCCTTCAGAATTAGAGTGG
>CM053593.1:77165429-77194925 GCA_028646575.1 Pseudocheirus occidentalis | reverse complement strand
CTGTGCTGCCAGTAGTGCTTTCTGTCTTGTGGAGAGTTTTGGAGCTTGAAAATCTGTTTGGCGTCCCATTTTATGAGTTTTTTAGTGTGTTTGTGTGGGAGCTGCGGTGCTTTGCTGCTTCTACGCCGCCATCTTGGCTCCGCCCCTGCCATTCACATTTTTTTAAATCTTTTTTATTTTAGACTTTAATACTAAAACTTAAATAGGTAATGCAAAAAGAAAAGGAAACATGCTACAAGCTTAATATGAAAACTTATATACAAAATAAGAAAATAAAAAAAGTCATGTGCACAGAATATAAGAGGGGATTCAAAATATAAAGCAATAAATTTCCATTTTAAGAATATGCATTATGTTGAGAACTGTGCAACTTTTCTTTGTTTCCTTGCAGGTTTTCTTTTATTCTCTGCTCCATACTTTCTTTTGTTCTTTTTACCCCCTTCTTCTCCCTGCCCTATGATACAATTAAGTGCATAGATAGATAGATAGATAGATAATGGCTGTAGACACAAACATGTATGTATGCATGCATGCATGTACATGTGTACAGACATTTATACTGATACAAACATATATAAAACATATGCTTTCCCTAACAGATTCTACTCCTAATCTTTATTTTTATATTTGTGTGTATCTCATTTCCTGTCCCCTCAGACTCTTCCACTTTACTGAGACCCATTACCTTGACCTTCTGTTATTTAATCTACTCCCCTCCAACCTCCCTCCCTTATCTACTTATTCCCATAAATCTAAACCCCCTTTTATAGACATCTTTGACTTATTCCTTCACTCTCCCCTCTTTTATCATCCCTTCCCTTCCCTTATCCTCCCAAAGATTCCTCCCTTGTCCTCCCATTCCCAATAATCTAAACACCCTTCTATATCCCCCTTTAACTCTTACCCTCCCCTCTAAATATCCCTCCCTTATCCTCTCCCCCCTGTCCATTTAGTTTTTTCTTTCTAGATTTAGAAGACTTTCATACTCTTCTACTTGTATGTGAATTATTCCCTTTTGAACCCATTTGAAATGAAAGTAGGTTTCCAGAATTAACAGCCTTCTCCCCCATCTATTTCCTCTGTATTGGTTGTTCCTTTCACAGTTCATTTCTATAAGATAATTACTCTTTTCAACTGTTTTTGAATGGTTTTACTTTTTGAAGTCCCATCATGATCAGGTCTACCCCAATCTTTCTTATGAACTACTCAATTAAGAATACCAATTCTAGACGTACATTTTATATTTTACATACATAAAAGGTAAACAGTCTATCTGTATGGAATCCCTTGTTATGGGACTTTGGTATATACTTTGTTTCCCTTGACTATTGTTTGTCAAGTATTCTGTTATGTTCAGGTTTATTATTTTTTTAAACAAGTCCCAAACATCTGACAATTCCTTAAATGTACTTTTTTTTTTATTCAGAATTATACTTAGCTATGCTGGGTGTGGTATTTTTGGCCAGAATCCCAGTTCTTTTGCTCTTTGTTAAGTAGTTTTCCAGGACCTGTGGTCTTTTAGTATCACCCACAATTTTTAATCATACAATGTTGTTGTTGTTGTTATGCCCAGTGTTCTCCTGGTTCTGCTGACCTCACTTAGCATCAGATAATCCCACCTGGTCATACTGCATGATCCTCATGATATATGGCTGTAACCTTCTTCCTAGTGTTTTATTGAAAAATTTTGCATCCATATTAATTATGGAAATTGGCCTATAATTTTATTTCTCTCTTTTGTGTCTTCCTGGTTTAGGTATTAGCACCATATATATCATAAAGAAAAGAATTTGGCAGAACTCATTTGCCAATTTTTTAAAAGAGTTTATATAGTATTGCAAATAACTGTTCTTTAAATATTTGGTAGAATTCACTTGTGAATCCATCTGGACCTGGGGAAATTTTCTTTGGCAGTTCATTGGTCATGTGTTCAATTTCTTTTACCAAGATTGTATTATTTAAGTATTCTATTTCTTCTGTCAATATGAGAAATTTATATTATTATTTTACATGTTTAAAGGAATTCTGCTATTTTGTTGTTGTTGTTTTCAGATTTGGCAGCAAATACCTATGTATGGTGGGTGTTGGTAATTTTAAAACATTTCTTATGATTTTGCTTCAATTTCACCTTATTTATTATTTTATTTTCTACCTTTATTTTAAATCAGATTGAATACATTACTACCATTTTTATTAGGCTTTTCCAAAAAAAAAAGCTTTTAGCTTTATCATTTCTAAATTAATTTTTGTTTCCAGTTTATATATTCCTCATCTGTTTTTTTAAAGTCTTCTTTTGTTAAATTTAGGTTTATGTTATCTTTCTAACTTTTAAAGTTAATTTTCTATTCATTGATCCTCCCCCATTTTGTTAGTTTATACTTTTGGAAATATGTATTTTTCCCCTCAAGACTACATTAGCTGCACCCTAGAAATGTTACCCTTTTGTTTCATCATTATCCAATTAAAAAAATTATCAATTTTTAATGGTTTTTCCTATTGCCAACTAATTATTTTAAATTCAGTTTTTAGTTTCCAAATGGGCCTGTGTTGTGTGTTTGTGTGTATGTGTGTTTGTGCATTTGTGTTTGAAAAATGATTACTATTTTACTATAGTTACTATACCTTACTATTACATGTTGGCATGTAATTATGTTTACTATGTCTTCTTTTTTACAATTGTTTGAAACATTGCTGTGCCCTAGTACAATATCTATTTTTGTAAATATATCATATAATCCTGAGATAGTTTTTTGTGTAATCTTGTCAAATGACACATTAAGTATTTCATATTCTCTTTTAGATTGTTCCAAAGCCAAGTGGAGAATATTAAAAATTACCTACTACCGCCATTTTTGTCTTCTCAAGCTTCAGTTTATTTTTTCTTTTTGAATTTATTTGCTAATGAATTAAGAGCACATTTTAAAAATTGATATTGGTTTGCTGTTTATAGTTCTTTTCTGTCTAATGTGATTTCTTTATCTTTGATAAGCTGAACTTTGTCTTTGCTTTGGTTAATAGTATTATTTTAGCTTCTATTTTGAGGGGGGTTCTTCTGATGCACAATAAATTTTCCACTACCTTCTCAATGATATTTTTTACAAGTCTTTGCTTTTTAGATATGTTCCTTGTTTAAAAACAATAGCAACAACAATGCAAGGTTTTGTTTTCTTATGCAATTTCTCACAATTTTTAATTTTGTTAGATTCCTTAATTCATTCATATTTAAATTTATGAATTACAATTGTTTTCCATTTGTCTCATACCTGTCTTTATTAGGATTATTCCTATCTTCCTCTGTAAAGACAGTATTTCATTGCTTCAAATCTTCAGTTTAATCTACTTAAGCAAATATATTCTAACTGATCCTCTTCCACTCATTCTCACTTCCCCCAACTTACCCCTCCTCCATTTTATTACTTCTTTCTCAAATTTTGAAGTTTTACTAAACTTGTTAGTTCCCTTTTTTCTTCCTATTATCTCTTTCCAAACCCTCAGTAATCAATTAATGTCTCCCTTCCAATCATTCCCTTTTAGCATTTTTTCTCTCTGTTTTCATTTTCTGTTCCTTTTTGTAAGAAGAAATTAATTCCCTTATTCTCTCCTTTATTTACTTTCCTCTTCTAATCTTGAATTATTATTTGATTTATCAATTTTTTATTAATTCTTTCCTTTTTTAGTCTTTGTTTTCCTCATACAATTAAAGTTTTTCAGTTAACTATTTTAATTCCCTTATTCTCTCCTTTATTTAATTTCCTCTTCTAGTCTTGAATTATTATTTGATTTATCAATTTTTTATTAATTCATTCCTTTTTTAGTCTTTGTTTTCCTCATACAATTAAAGTTTTTCAGTTAACTGTTTTAAGCTCCCTCTTCTAAACATGTTATTGCCTTGTAGTTTTGGCTCAGCTTCCTTTTTGAGGGTTTCTGACCAAACTTAGGTTGAGATTTTTCAGGGTGGAATGTCAGAGTTTACCAGAGTCTTGCACTCCTCTTCTCCTTGGTACAAATTACTACATTTCTTCCTGGGGCTTCTTGTCAGTGCACAATATTCTTGTGTCACTGGAGTGTCTTCTCCCTTATATTTGGTGCTTAGGCAGGGACCTATTGCTGGTAAAACAATGAAAAGTCAGAGTGGATTGGGTTTAAGTCCTGATCTTTAAGAAAGAAATCTATCCAGTACCCCCAATATATCTAGGTAGGTTTTAATCTTCAAAATGTAACTTACTTTGGTAGAGCACCCTTTAGTCAAGGGTATGATACCCCTTGTGGAGAGAGGAGAGGGGAGGGAAGGGATAGGGAGAGGAAAAGAAAGAGGGAAAGAGAAAGGGAAAGGAAAAAGAATCAGCTATTTTCAAGTGAATCCCATATATTTAAAAAATGTAGTATCCATATTTTAATTATCTCTCATATACATTTTTAAACGTTTTCAAAATTTCCTCTTTAATCTAATGGTTTTAATAGGTCATTCTCTCTCCATCTAAATATTAAGCCTAGGTTGCTTAATACTCAATTTATTTTGCAATTTCTTTGTTTTCAACCCCTTACCAGTAGAATGTAAGCTCCTTGAGGGCAAGAAATATTTTAGTTGTGTTAAAAGATTGCCAAGGATATTATATCAAGGTAAAAATCATGTCCTATCAGATAGCACCAAGGTTGAAAATGGACATTCTTAACTATTATTTTTAGTATTCAAGGAAAGTTCAGTTCATTTGTTCAGGCATTAATTCTATTTCTATTATGAATACAAAGATCTTATTTTTCTGCATTCCTAGACTAGTTTATAGCTATTCCATTGTTTGCTATATCATTTTCTGCAATACCACCTTTGGTCGGCAGAAGTCCTTTCAGTTGGCCCTAGATCGGCAGTTCTGGTTCTACCCTGGGTCCTTCCATGAGGCACAACACTTAATCAATAATTGATACCCATACATCCATCTCTTGGGAAGGTAAAAACTATCCTTATATATCTTTAAAGCTACTTTGTGATCATATCATTGTTTTTTAAACTTATTGTTTTAAAGATAGAGAATGAAACTGAAATAGTTTTAGAAATTGGTCAAATATCATCTAGCTAATTAACACCAATACCAGGATTGAAAAAATTATGTCATCTATATGTCATCTATAAAAAAGAGGAAAATTTTCTAATCCCTGCCCAAAAAGTGGAGATAACCTGAAATCATCTGCCTATCTGTCTTTCTATTTAATTCAAATATATATCCTCATGGAGCTATATACATACGTGAATGAAATTTGTTATACAACATTCTATAAAGTATTGATTTGTATTGCATAATTTTTCAGAGAAATAATACTTTAAATCTAGCCACACACACACACACACACACACACACACACACACACTCTTTCTGGGGCATTTTTGTATCATCAAAGAAATAAATTATATCCCAGATGATTTTCGTGGTAAAGGCAACATTTTAAATGAGCTAATTATTTTTAAAAGCTGAAGATCTATTTCTAGACAATTCTAACAAGAATATTTAGTTGTTCAGAATGACCAATCCTCCAACTACAAATAATGAAAATCTATTTGTTCAATTCAATCTGTACTGTGATACGGTGGCTGTGATTTTGTAATGCTACTGTGAAAAGTAGCATATGTTGTGATGTTTGATGTTTATATCTCTTTTTTAAGCAAACCTTTCTGTATTTACCTAAAGTCCAATTATTAAATTAAGGTGATAAACAAAATACTTTTAGGTTTAGGCCTCTTGTTATCATGTGAATATTTTACCAGTATCCTAATTGCTTTAGGACTTTTGAATGTCTGAAAAATATTTTTGAATAGAACTTTAAAAAATCCTAAAGGAATTACAAGCAACTTGTACTCTTTTTTCAAAGAGCTATTCAAGTGTTTAATCTGCCATGCTTTTGATCATGCAAACATGGATAGGGATTCTTATGCGTATTTATGCAAAAACTGCCCCTGATGAAAACACCAAAAGTTGGTTTCACCTTTAGGAATTTGACCTTCTTTACTTTCACATATAACTATGTAGTAGAGATACACAGAAATCCTCAGAGTAAAGGACTACAACAAAGATAAGACTATCTCTGAAATGTTAAGCAATGATAAAATCTAATATGATCATAGGCTACTGATTTTGAAATTTAAGTCTCCAGAAATCATTCCATGGAATCACAGAATCTGAGAATATGATCAGATGTCAAAGGTCATCAATATAAGACATTTTATAGAAATTTGTATCTGTCATGGTTAAGTCATTTAAAGTCATAGGAGATTGGTTTCTCAATTATACTGAATGAGTGTATTCAGTGTGTATTGAATGTATATATTCATGTATATGAGGTATTCAGAAATGATTAGAACCTCTGGTATGAGGGCTTGCTGAGCCCTTTTTGGGGTTACTTATCCATTTTTGGTGTTCATCTGTTACCAAACTCTCACCTGTGGCTCCAAGAAGATACAGTATGTACAGTGAGTCACATCCCAGGTAAAAACAAATAATCAAACAAAAACATCTTGGCAGATCAGTTAAACTAGGTTGAAGGCAACCACTAGGCCTCACACAGGTCATTGGGTTAGGGGAATACCTACTCCAAGTATGTGAAAATTTTCCCTGGTGAAATGGACAAATGAGAACAATTTGTTCAAATAGCCGTGAAAGTAGCTGAAGCAGGTGTTGCAGATCACTTAGAGCTTGGTCAGACATGAGAAATGCCAAGGTGGCATCCACTGCATCCTGAATCACAAGTCCATCACCAGTCATCCTGACTTTTGTCCTGCCACTGGACTTCAATGACTCTGGAAGAGAGAGTAAGCTTGACAACTTTGTACAACTCTGTCTCACTTCCAATGGCCTAAATCCAATTCATGAACAAGTGAAGGCATTACTCATGATATCATTTGTGCTCTTCTAAACCGAAGAAAGAACAGCATATTGAATGGGTTTTCTCCATTTTACTCTAATGATGTTCCTGACTTCTATTGGAGAGAAAATTAAAACAAAACAATCTAACACAAACAAAAAACTTGATAAGCTGGATTTTCCACTTGATTTCTAAGCAATGGCCAAATCTTAGCAACATTTTACTTTTGGCATGACAAATTCTACTCTGAATGATCTCTTTACTTATTTTAGTATTTTCATAAATACTTTTTATAAGTCTTTAATTGAAACTAACTCTTATGGTCTTTTTGGTGCAATATTTCACTGAATTATCAATTGGAGTTTGAATCAAGATCTTTGGCTCAAAGGCATTACAATTTGATGAAACAGACATATTTCTGAATTTGTAAAGAAAATTCCTACAACTGACTGATATCCTCATTGGCTTTAAGGAGCATAAGCATTTGTGATGCTTGTATTGAAAGCAGGTCAGACCAGTCTGACAGAGTCTGAGTCAGAATGAATCTCAGCTGCTTCATGGAGGCAAGATGGATCTTATATACAGAAAGATTGTGGGAGAGATCTAGGATTGGTCTAGAACAGGGGTTTGGGGAGAGTCTTAAAAAGGAGTCTAAGGAAGATCTTGATGGGACTGAGGTCAGACTCCAGGAACCAAAAGAATGGAATTTTGATGGGATCAAGGCTGGGAAACACCTTGAGGTAAGACAGTGGTCATAAATATTTTAATAGGATCCTGAGTGGAAGGTAGCTAGTGGGAAGGCTACATAGAGATAACAGACAATGGAGGGCTAGGCTAGGTTAAGGGAAACAAAGATACAATCATAGAGATAATAGAAGGTTTATTGCCTTAGTTGAATATCAGATCCAGTGGGAAGATTCAAAGAGAGTTCAAGGAGGTTCCTAGGGACTATACCCTATCAGTAGTAGTAGTAATAGTAGTAGTAGTAGTAGTAGTAGTAGTAGTAGTAGTAGTAGTAGTAGTAGTAGTAGTAGTAGTAGAAATGTCATTACTATCAAGTATACATTTTGTGGAGGGAAAGGAAATAAATAAAATAGTAGATATTAGTATGAATAATAGGTACTTCACAACTTCAACTTTGTTTATTAATCAAATTTTTTTTCACTGAAGCCCATATGTAGAATGTTGCAAATGGATCACATTGCTTTATTTCAATTATTTTATATCAACCTGATTTTTACAAAAAAATCAAAGGCACATTTAGGATTACTTCAGAGTCCACAGCTAGTGTGTGTGTGTGTGTGTGTATGTGTGTGTGTGTGTGTGCGCGCGCATGATTAATGTTTAAATAAAGATGTGCCATAGAGTTCATCAGTAATCAGGGAATTTTTTTATTTAAGATCTTCTGATTTGGTCATATAATCTAAAGTCAATGCAGTCCACAAGCAAGCACATATAACAAGGGGACCAATAAACAGGGAAGGAATGTGACTATATCTACTCACTTTCAGATAGATAATACCCAGCATATTACCATTAATCACTTCAGTGTTGAATGTCCTTCAATATGCATAGATGACAACTTTAGGAAGAATTTATGCATCTGCAATTTATCTGGATATTATCCAACCTAAAATATCTGCATATTATCTAACTTTTAAGAGTTTACTTTTTTCTTATTAAATGATAATAAGATAGTCTAAATAAATAGCCACATTGGCATTATGCAAACTTATAATAGTTTAATATAGGTCCATTGATAGATCTTTAAAACTTCCTCAAGTACCCTAATAATAATTATAGAGGGTTCCTTAGTTCAAAAATTTTGGATTTAGCTTGCCCATTGAGAGCTGTGCATTGTCTGCACCAATACTGGGATTGGCACAAGGACTGGTTTCTCCCACATCATTGGGCACTTCAAAGGCTAATATGATGTGTGTCCCAGTTGACCAATTCTTTTAAAGAATATTGTTAGAAGAGGAGGAGCTAGAATAACATCTCTTCTAGTAAATCAATTAGATGGTTTTTTCTCATGTTGAAATAGTGGTGATATTTAATAAAAATGGCTGGAAAGAAAGGGGAAAAATTATTGACACATTTAATTCCTTCTTAAAATATATTTCTATATGTACATGTATATTTGCATATATGTATACACATGTCTCTGATACTTAGCATACTCTCTTGAATAATCTAGACACCACAATAGTTTGATGAATTGTATTGCTTGGTGATAATGCAGTATGTCTGAAGGGATAGTTAAAAAAAAATTCTACTTTGGAAACTCCCTTTTTCTTTATTTTGCAGAGTATATTGTTTAATGACTACATTTATACTTTAGAAAACAGAAACGTAACTGTAATTAGAAACGTATTCAAGAATTTGTTATGCATGTGCTTTGACCTGGGAAAGATGACAGAAAATTTGTAAGTGCCTTTAGAGAAAATTTGCATTGTTACTAACATTATTTTGTAGATTTGAACTTGTTAGCAAACTTTCTCCTATTTCTATGATGGAAGAAAGGAAAAAATTAATGACAATTGCATTTACTTATCTTCACATTCACTAATTCATACTTTTATTTGATGAACCTTTCTCAAGCACTTTTTAAGGGGAAATTAATCAGGAGACTTCCCTGATCATTTTGATGAGCACCCAATCAACTTGATGAACATATAGGGCAATGAATCTTGGTGTGTCTGAAGAACACTTCTCCACAAATAGTGTGGGTATATATCTGTTGCTTCATTGCTGAAAGGATATAGTCAACTCTCTATTGGGCTTTAGGATTTTCTGATGGACTATACTTCTTCCAGAAAGAAGACCAACCATGGGGATAAAAAAAAGTAGCAATAATAGTAAAAACCACAATTTGACCAAGCAAAGGATATACCAGAATGTCAAGGGATTTCCTTCTCCAAGTTTTGTTTTGTTTGAGAGGAAGTACGGTGAGTGTTGTATGAAATTTCTGTACCCATTTGGAAGCTTATGGGTTTTTATGGGTCATTTACAGCATCTAAGGGTTGAAGTAAAAGCTGTTGTTGAATCTGTGTATTTATTAACCTGTCTAGTTCCATAGGTTCATGGAATCCCTTGTTACTAACACTTGTTGTAATCTAGGCTCATTCTATATCTGAAGATCTTCTTGAATCAATTTCATAGTGTGGAGAAATAAGAGATCCTTGTTGAATCAGCCTGTGGGATTAGCCCACAGTCTTTGAGAACCCCTAGACTATGGTTACATTCTATTAAGTGGAACAGTCTAGACAAAATGAAAAGTGGTTGCTGCTCTTACATAGTTTGCATTCTTTTTTTAAGTGGGGAGAAAAAATATAATTTACATTGGTAAGTACACTACATGATAATTTTAAGAGGGAAAGCACATTAATGACGATAGGGATCAATAAAGGCTTCCTGTAAGAAGTGGTACCCAAATTGAGTTTTATAGGAAGCCAGGATTAAGAAATAGAAAAAAAGGAGAGAACTCATTCTAGGTACATAGGACCAGACTGTGTATGGTCAGAGAACTAGAATCTAAGTTTAGCAAACCAAAAATGTTGCAGTTTTGCTACATAGGGGACATGCAAAGGGATAAGGTACAGTAAGTGTGCAAATATATATAGATTGGAATTATACTTTAGGGATTTTTATTGCCAACCTAAAAAAAATGTACAATTTATTGTAGAGGTCTTTCGAAATATTCTCGAATCATGGGAATGTCATGGTCAGACTTGTGCTTGTATTTATTTTTGTAGTTATAAGGAGAATAGATTGGGGAGAGGTAGAAATCAGAAGCTAGAAACACATCTAGGAGGCTTTTAGAAAAGTCTAGGTATAGGATATAAGTAATACAAGTCTGAATGAGAGTTACGATTTCAAAGTTAGGAATGAATGTTAGAGATATTGTAGAAATTGAATTGATAAGGCCTGTCTAATAAAGATCTCATATGAAAGATACAAAAGGAACTGATTCAAATTGATAAAACTAGGGACCATTGTAATAACAGGTACAGGTAGTTTTCAAATGAAGAAACCAAAGTTGTTAACAACCATATGGAAAAGAAAATGCTTTAAACCATTAATAATCAGAGAAATCAAAAATAAAGCAAATTTAAGCCTTGAACTCATATATATAGACTGATAAAGATGACAAGGAAAAATGAAACTGTTGGAGCAGTTGTCTAGAAAACAAAACAAAATGGTACACTGTTGTGCTGTTGGTTAATTTGTCAATTGGTTAAGCTGTAGATTGGTTAAGCTGTTGATTAGTCCAAGCCAGCAGTTCTCAACCTGTAGGTCACGACCCCTTTGGGGGTGGAACAACCCTTTCAAAGGGGTCACAGGGGTTGCCTAAGACCATCAGCAAACACATATTTCCGATGGTCTTAGGAACCAAGACACTGCTCCTCTATCTGTCTCCAGGTGGGTCCTCCCACATGTAGATACACCCACATACAAGTATTAAAGGGTCATGGCATTAGGAAGGTTGAGAACCACTGGTCTAAGCATTCTGGAAAGCAATTTGGTGCTATGATCATAAAGTTATCAAATGGCATGGATATGCAGACCCAGCTATATCAGAACTAGGCTCATGTGGAAAAGAAATCAAAGAAAGGTGCGAAATTTCTACATATACTTACATGTTAGTTCTTTCCTGTGATTATCAAAATTTGGAAATTAAAGGAATATATGACCAACAGAATAATGGTATGTTAATGTATCAGAGTATATTTGTGTCATAAGATGTGGAAAAAAATGTGCAATTTCAGAAGAA
Source organism: Pseudocheirus occidentalis (assembly GCA_028646575.1). Lineage (NCBI taxonomy): Eukaryota > Metazoa > Chordata > Mammalia > Diprotodontia > Pseudocheiridae > Pseudocheirus > Pseudocheirus occidentalis. The sequence goes on along the minus strand of CM053593.1, from coordinate 77,183,299 downwards.
ACTTGAAATACCACTGTGAACTGGTGAAGTATGAAGTGAGCAGAAGGAAAAAAAAATCTATACAAGGAAAGCATTATTGAGAAAAAGAATAGTGTTGGAAGAATTTAAAACTCTAACCAATGCAACGATAAATCACAAGTTCCAAAGAATGAATATGAAACCTGACAACAAGCTTCTGGCAGAGTGGTAATGAAATTAAAATTCATAAAGAGACATACATTTTTTAGAAATACTTAATCTGGATATTTGTTTTGCTAGATTGTGCATGTATGCATGTATGTATGTGTTTTCTATTTTTTTTTCACTTTGATCAAAGTGAATGTTAGTAGAGTATGGGGGCAAATAAATATAAATGGTTATTAATTGAATATTTTAAATTAAAAAAAGGCAAGACTAATCATACGTCTGGGAGGTACCATTAAGCATGACCTTTTTATTCATTTCATGCTCTGAATCATGAATCCAGGTCTGGTTCACTTATATATTTTGAAGCAATATTAAAACTGCTTTTATATTTTTGAACATTGTTCCTACCTTATCTGTAGTATTTGAAAATATTGAGTGATGAGTATTTAAATAGTTAACTCCACAGAAAGTTATGACTAGAGTTTACATGAATAGTACTGTTATTAGTGCCTTTTTTTCATTCTCACATAGGAGATGAGAATATAAATCCTCTTGCCTGTCTCCTAAATTCATTTGGTGTTTTGAAGATTAGTGGCCTTATCACAGAATGAGGGTTTTAGGGGACTTGGGGGAAGGTCCTTAAGCCACTAAAAAATAAGAACTCCGTAGGGTGAAAAAAGTACATGGATTAACTTGAAAGTACAATTTTCTTTAGTTTTAATGCTATATAAGAAAAATTAGGTAGATTTGGGTTCTATCTGTGAGACACAAATTAGTCTCCTTCCTCTGGAAAGCAAACAAATATCAAATAATTTGTATCAAAATCATTTGTATCCCAATGAAAGAAATTAAAATAGAAAAGAACAAAATGCACATGTTTTTTCTCTCTTTTTCTTTCCCCCACGTTCCTTGGCCACAGCTGTCTTCTTTCTATAGAGACATTTTCCCCTCCTTTTCTTGTATATCTCCTCCCTCTCCTCCCTTGAAACTTTCATATTCCATCTTCCTTCTGCCTATCTATTCAATTTCTCTTTCACCCCTTTCCTGGATTTATCTCAGAACAGTTTTCTCTCATCTTCCTTTCTCATGGACTTTGACCCTTAACAAGAGGTCAGTGCTCCACTCCAGTTAGTTTAAAGGAAGAAGTCCAGGAGGTATTGAATTCTTCCCATAAAAAGGTATGTTAATTGGAGTTTTCAGTGGGAAACTTCAGGTCTTTGTAAATTCATAGTGTTCTACTATTATAATGTTTTATCACTGCTTGACACTCTTTCTGCCTGCATAGCTCAGTCTGAATGCTGAGTAAATCTCTGACCTTCCTTATTAGAATTCCAGTGGTGGGATCAATAGACGTTCATTTTTGTCACTTGAAATATTCAGTGTTTTGTACATGAGGCAAACAAAGACATTTATTCTCAAGAGATCACTTCTCAATTTTTATTTCATCCATACTTCTCCACTCATTCTCTGTTTAATTTTATTTAATTCCTGATGTCAGAAAAGTACAAAGGACAAATCAGAATTAGGGTACTTACAAACACCTCAAGGATTCTAAAAGGCTGCTGAAAAATAAAGGAAGGTTCATATCACTTTTAACTGAAAACAATGTTGCTTAGATTGTAGAAGTTCTACCATTACTTTATGAAGTATTAAGCCATTTATCAGCATCCTAGGCTGACAGGCTGTCAGTACAATAGAGAATGATACCCTTTAAGATGTAAAGGCAGAAGGGCACCAAGGTGAGTGACATCAGGTACAGAATGCATGTCAGGGGTTTCCCAGGAACAGACAAATTTCATGAAGGCTGATCTTGTACTTCTGGTGATACATTTCGAAGAGTCCTGCAATTTTCATATACCCTGCAGGACAATTGTAGCAGCAAGTTCTGATAAAACTATATTTCAGATCCAGCCCAGAGCTAGAACTCTGAATTGAGCCCATTGAACATATTCCCTAGAGAAAGAACACTGAGCATGAGACCTTAAACAAACGACAAATACATTAGCAGATTCATTCTAGAAGGGTACCCCGTTTCCTGACACATTGCATGTTTTCATGGGGGGTAATACATAGCTTGGAGGAGCTATTTTAGTGGGTATAGACCTTCAGTCAGAAAACCATTGCTTAGCAGGAATTTCTTGTACTAGTCTCTTTGACAGTTCCTCCAGAAGTGGTCACTATTTCAAAAGGAGGCTGTGATTGCTGCCCCAGACATTTGCTGCAACAAAGAATATGTATTGGTCATATTTGAGAATTTTCAGTTATATTTTCTTACTCAGCCCTACACTTTTTCTTTTTCTTGGCACATTATATCAGGATAACATTCAATATTAAGAAATTTGGAAGGGGCTGCATTTCCCTGGGTGATGCCCTGGAGAGAGAAATGTACCACTTTGCAAGGGGATTCACAATATATTTTATTTTATTGTTTGGTCATACTCATAAGAATAGGATTCTGGAATTTCAATACTATGTTTTAGTCAGAGAGCAATACTATTGTGCTCAGATGTTAATAAAGCATGCCAAAAAAAAGTCTATTTGGGTCCAGGAAGAAAAGATGCGAAAATAAATCTTTAAGAAGGAGTTAAATGAGGAACTCTAAGGAAGGACGGTACAACACCTTTCTCTATATAGTCTGCTAGATATGAGGGATATGTTTAGAAAGTTCAAGGACACACTGGAATGCAAGAAGATTAAATGAGAATAGGAGCGAAAGGAGTGACAAAAGTCCTTGGACAGGCAAGAAATTCTTGAATTTCAGCACCAGTCTCTTATCTCAGTGAGTTCTTAGGGTATGTGATACTGGAGAGGCCATGACCTGTACTTCAGGTGCAATGCCCTTCATCACCTGGCCTGGAATGCTTGGTAGAACAAGGGACAGACAACAGAAAGGAGCCCCTGGGATTTTGAGTCTCAACTACATCCTGGGGCTACTGGTAAGGACCTATGTATGTAGACTTACTGATAACTAGGGGATTAGACAAGACCAGAGCTGGAGAATGTGCAGCCTCATGAGGACTTCTAGATCCTCAAGTGCAGCCCTCTGTCTGAATCCAAACTTCACAGAACAATTTTCCCATACCTGGATAAAAGCATCTTTTTTTTTTTTTTTATGAGACAAGGTCATATAGTTCAGCTTTTCAAGTTTAACAGACAAACCTTGAAGGAAATGTCAAGATACTATTTTATGAGAGTATTGTGGAATATGATTACAGAATCAAATCAATTACATGGTAAAATCAAATATAAAATACAAGATAAAGAATTCTCATAATATGTCAGTCATACATTTATCTATGTTGATAAAGGCTTGAAAGTACAAAGTTCACATGGTACTAAGTGAAGTGGCCCTTTGGACAATGTGGTCCTTTGAGAGAAGGGCAGGAGAAAATAAGTATAGTTCTAAAGGTTATGAGACCTGAATCTTTGATATAGGCCTAAATAAGCCAAAAATTTTTATGCAGATTTTACAGATCGTGGAGGTGCCATGCATGCCCTTCAGCCCTGCAATGTGGAGGGCATAATTGTATATAATTCCTCTAGGCCAGTGGTTCTCAACCTCTGTGGGTCCCAACCCCTTTTGGGTCAAATGACCCTTTCACAGGGATCACAGGGGTAGCCTAAGACTATTAGAAAACACATCTTTCTCATCGTCTTAGGAACCTCTTCTATCCATTTCCAGGTGGGTCTATCCACATGCAGACACATACCACTATTAAAGAGTCACAGCATTACAAAGGTTGAGAATCACTACTCTAGGCCTAATGTTTAAGATGATGGAGTTGTACTATATTGTTTCAAAGATGCTAGTCTGCTATGATTTGGTGAAGGGATATATGGAAATTGATAATAAAAGATATTTGTATCAGCAAGCACCCTAGCATACCTAGGGTGGCTGCCAGCACAGGTTCTTAGATGTGCTTTTCTAAAGGAAAGCAACTCAAAAAGGGTTACCAGTCTCACTTTAATCAATCAAACACATATCCTTTACCTAGTTCAGGGGGAAAAGTAGCACCCTGAACTTCAGAGAATACAAACACAAGTTACAAACACAAGTTACAAGCAGACCAAAAAACAGATGAGTAGATGGGCTTCCAACTATCTGACCATCACATCCATACCTATTCAAGTTACCAGAGAGGAAAGCATTAACATCTAGGTTTTTCAAAGCCGGGGGGTGGGGTGGGGGGGCTGAACGGCTTCCCAGAGTTTCTTCTGGCCAAAAAATCACATAACTCTTCTCAAAGTGAGCTCCAAATCAAAATCTCACATCAGGGTGTATATATAGCCGTCTCCTGGGTCAGAGAATGTCACAGCCCTCTTGACCCACTGTCCAATTACAAAGTAACAAGGCTTGGGCATTACTGAAAAACAAGCCTCCTGCCATAGGCTCCATGTGACCACATTGAGCCTATTAGGAGGCAGAGTATACTCAAATCAGGGAAGATTCTCAGAGCCACTTAAGCCTATCAAAGGGGCTAGGGGCAGGGAAGATCTTCAGACTTCCATTACAATATTTTAACATTAATTTCTGAAAGTTCTGATTTTTCTTTGGAAGGAAGGTATTCTGGGCTGGTCCTGTGTCTGATTAGTCCTTCTGATGGTTTAGGATTGCTACTGGAATAAAAGGAGAAGAATTTTCAACAATAACAATTGTTTCATATGAGTGAATCTGATCTTGATCCACGAAGCAAGCATCTGAAAGTTCCCACCTGTTCCTTGTGGCTGCTTTGTACTCAGGTAAGAGAAAATGTCATCAACAATCTGAGTTCATAGTTGGCTGAGTCCTGAGGAAAAGCTCAATGCCATTTAATGCAGAACTATCCTACCTGGCATGACATAAGGGGTTAGAATATTGCTTCTACCATAGAAAACAAAACTGTCCAATATAAGAAAATGATTAGAGTGGAAGAATATTCTTTTACTCAGTGTTAACATTGCTATGCCACTAAGGTATGATCACAGGTCTGGGGCCATGCTTTGAGATGAATGTAGAGATAAATATAATTGCTATCACATGAGCTAATTTCTGTTTTAGGAAGTTGCTGTTATTTTCAGCAGATACTGTTGTTATTGAGGAGTACATAATGTAGAAATCTTGTAGAATGTACTCCGCTAGGATATGGTCTTTATAGATTTTTGAATATGCATTCTTATCATTAGGTTTTTGTTTTGTTTTTATCTTTTCTCCCACTGGATATGTAGGGGATTAGGGGCAAAGGAAGGGTGTGGATTTACACTATTACATCTGTGTAGCTATTGCTGTGGTTGGGTGGGTATAAGTGACCAGAAGGTCCAAGACTAAACTCAAAAGGAGGTAGATCGGGGCTTATATAGCAATAGGAGGGAGTAAAGAACATTAGGGTATAATACGTAAAGTTCATTGATTGGAGACAATTCATTACCCCAGTGGAAGTGAATGTGATTAATTTTCCCATTGTCTTATTGGTTGATCACACATCCCTTAAGGTCAAGCTACACCTCTGGGATGATACCATTGCCCCTCCCCCCACCTATTGTTCCCCAATTTGGAGAATACTGTCCTAGAGGATGTTAATGGTTTTATTTTTGTCTTTTTTATTTCTAATATTGTGAAATAGGTATCCCATGGCTCCATTAGTAAAGTGCTACATAGTTGGCATTTTAGAGATATTTGTTGATCTGAATTGAGTTGAAAAACCTAATGCTAACTGTCATATGCTACTCAGATGCTATAAAATAGACAAGTATCAGATGTCAAAAAGATAAGACAGGAACTAGAATGCCTCACTGGGGCCTGAGTTTGATTTGTTGAAGAAGTTTAAAATGGAAAGCCCATCAGTAATGGTGTAGAAATGTTGGAGGACACAGTAAAATCACTTCATGCATATGTAGAGTTCTAAGGAGTTGGACATTACGTTGCCATATCCAGCCCAAGAGGAAAGTAAAAAAATGTTTCCAATTTTATACAAATGTTAGAAAAGGTATCTTAGAACACTGTGACCTTATGGTACACAAAATACCTTATGTCTCTCAAGTCTTCTCAGGAACCATAGATGAACTGTTATTGTGGTAACTATGGTTCTCTGAAAATCCAGATTGGCCTATTAGATACTCATGCCTGATAAAATTGATCAGAAAAAAAGAAAGACAAGGTAAATGAGACAGTTATTTTAAGAGATAAAAGTTAGCTGAATAAACTTTGACAGTAGGTGGGAATCCAAGGTTTGGAGGTTTTGGGGAGGATACTGTTGAATTGCTCATTTTTGTTGGACCCAGGGAGCCTCACTTCAGAAGGTACAAGAAAGTTTATCTAAGAACTCACCAGAAAGTCCTGGCTAGCCTTTATTGCTTTAATGTGGGAAGGATTCATACTTATTTTACATGCTAAGTGCATACAAGTAAAGAACCAACTTGATATGCCAGAAACTACAGTATAATACTTAGTTAACAAGAATTGGTAAAAGGAAAAGAGATAAGAGGTAGGAATTACATGAATGATAATAATAATAATAATAACAACAACAACAATGATATGGGGCTGCTAGGTGGCACAGTAAATAGAGCACAGGCACTGGAGTCAGGAGGACCTGAGTTCAAATCCAGCCTCAGACACTTAACACTTACTAGCTTTGTGACCTTGGGCAAGTCACTTAACCCCAATTGCCCTCCAAAAAAAGGGCAAAAAATAATAACAACAATAATAACAAACAGCAGTAATTAAATAGGATAAATAAAATAGCAATAGTAAAATATCTAGCACTTATACAGTCCTTAGAACTTTCATTAGAAGGTTCTGGTGTTAACCTTGTGTCCAATACTGACCCAAATAAAGAGTATATCATGGCATACCTTGCATTTCCAAAGAAGATTATAGATACAAGCTAAGAATTTCATGTGTCTGCCTTGATATGGTCAAACCCAAGCACTGTTACTGCTATTACTTCTGTCTTTGTGAAAAACCCAAATTTCCTCAGAGTGCTTAGTCGAGTAGTAACAGGAAATTCTGATGTTAGAGCAAATTCAAAGATGTGACAGGGTTGGGAAGGGGATGGCAGCAGATATCCTTGAGTAGCCCTAGCATGGTATTCATTCCCATTCTGCTGCTGCTCCTTATCCAAGGTATCCTGCATGTAGTGGGATCAGAAGCTAGGCAACAGGTAAACATTCTGTCCAGCATAGTCGAATGGCAAAAGGTGGACCCTAGAATAAAAGCATGATGGTAAGTGATGATCTTTAGGACAAATGGGAAGAGGTAAGTGTATGTGTGTGGGGGTGGGGGTGGGGAATTCCTCCCTTTCCTCCTTTTTTTCAGGGCTATACATTGACTCGATGTCTTTCTCTGCACTCAAAAATCATCCCTGAACTGTGGTCCTTCTCTAAACCTGTCTGAGCCACCATCATACATAGGAAGTCTATCCATGAATGTTAATATTCTGATAGGAGAAAGCATACTCTGATACTTTCCATTTCAGAACCTTGGGACAAAGTTCCTGTCTTCCTATTATGGTTATAATTCTATGGCTTGCTTTGTCCCTTGGGCACTAAACCCTACAGGTTAAGGGAGTCAGTAAGGAGTTGGCTTTTAAGCAATTTGATATGAACCTTAAAGTGAGTCAGTTAAGCAGTCCGAAAACATTTATTAAGTGCTAACTGTGTGCCCAGTCCTGTGATAAACATTATGGACCCAATAAAATGGTGAAAGGAAGTATGCAGAAAAATTTGAATTGGTGAAACAGAGAAGAAAGAACATTCCAGAAAAGTGGCACAAACTGAGCACAAAGAAGCAGAGATTATGTCAACATGCTGTAATGCAGATAGCCAGTAGAGTTGTAATCGAGAAACCTGGGTTGTAATTCCAAATCTGCTGTCTAATAACTAGATTGTGAGCTTTGCCAAGTCATTTTGTATTTTGAGATTCTCCATGAATACATTAAAAAATGCTGCACATGGGTGTGTGGAGAGAGACACCCAGAAGTCACTGGGAAAAGGGAGGAAACCCCCTCACTCACCCACATACACATACCCCCTTCCCATTTGTCCTAAAGACTTATCACTTCCCATCATGCATTTATTCTAGGGTCCACCTTTTGCCATTCAATTATGCTGGGCAGAATGTTTACCTGTTACCTAACTTCTGATTTGGGTGGGAAGGGGAGTTTGGGGGTTAGAATTTGGGTTAGATGTTCTTTCAATTTCCTTACAACTTTAAATTGCATGATTCTACACAAAAATTTCAAAATCTTCATAAAATAAGCGATTTAGAGCCATAAGGGATTTTGGGGATAATGTAGTCAAATACCCTCATTTAACAGATAGGGAAAATATGGCCAAAAGAGAAGTGAAATGATTTACTGAAGTCCACATAGCTAGTAAATTGTAGAGCTAGACCTTGAACCCAAGTATTATGATTCCACATTTTGCTTTCTTTTTTGTATGCGGCATTGAATCAATAGGTGAATAAATTCCTTCAAAATACACATGGCATTTTGGTTGGAGAATGAAGACATTCATGCCAAAGTAACCTATTTACTATAGGATGTAGTATTGTGTAATTCAAAGACAGCTGGTTTCTCCTACCATTAGTATATAGTTACTGTGTTAACCTGGGCAAATCAGTTAACCTTTACAGATTGCTTTTACAGATAATATGCAGAACTGGTCCTAATACATATAAAGCATGTTTCTTCAGTAGGAGTTCCATACACCAACAAAATCACAGTTCAGGACAAAGGAGAGCAATAATTTGAAGCCAACAATTTGAAATATTGTTTTTGCTTTAATGGGTCCTAGAATTTCACTGGAATGGTAATTCTCAATGAGGAAACTCCCTTTGCCAGTGCAAGTGTGTGCTTCTAAGGCACATACTTCTTGTAGCTCTAAGTCTATGATTCTAGAAGCATATTTTTGACTTAAAAATAAAATAAATAAGCACTATCAGTTTTGTCTCATAATATATAAAAAAGATGCCAGAAAATACTAATGTTCAGTTAAATGCTTTAGTTTGGGGATGGGGACAGATATGGTAACAGAATTCTGTTATAAATTATGTACATTAGAAAGATCAAAGATTTGGAAGTTGAAGTTGGAACATCACATCTAAAGAAGAGAGGATGGTGTAAATTTATAATTAAAGTTCTACTTTCTGCAACTTCGAGAGCTGTGTGTTGTTGAGTAGTATAATAAGTGACTATCCAGATGGCACATCATGGGAGGTATGGGAATTGTGGACAACTGAGGTTTTTTGGAGGTACAACAGTAACTTAGAGAAGTAATGGATTCCAGCTTAATATGAAAGAAGTGAACAGCCTGGCAATTAACACTGAATATATGTGAATGTTGTTTCAACTTTTCAATACAGCTGGAATACAAAAGAGGAAATAAAATACAAGGAAGATCAGCAAAATTGCACATGTAATTGTACTCTCTATGGTTGGGGGGGAAGGACTATCCAAAACATCAGAAAACAAAACAACATATTGCAAATCACTAGAAGAGACCACAGACAGGTATGTGCTGGGAAATGTGTAACTATAAAAATTCCAGGGCAGGGAAAAGTATAGCCTTGACACGCTTAAGGTTCATTTAAATTCTGAATGTTATTTTTCCCCCATCACTTTCTTAAGTCTAGTCAAAAAACAAAACGATACAGCAAGTCCTGGTTTAGAGCATTTGTCAACTTTCTACTTGTAAATACTTACAATGAAAATTTAGCTGAGCTCTTGAGAGCTGGATTGAGCTGGTTCCAGCATACTCCTGACCACAGACATTATTTAGTTAAATTCCCTCATTTTAAAGATGAGGAAACTGAGTCCCAAAGAGAGTGTGACTTCTCTAAAGCCCCACAGGTAATTAGTGGAAAGGCTAGTCTTTGAACCTGAGTCTGGTAGTGATTCTAAAAGCAGCCTCTCATTCCTTGGTACTACACCTCCTGAAAAATAATTTACTAGTATATCTGTCTTGAAAAGTGACATGGAATATTCTAGTCTTAGAATAAGGAAGACCTTTTTTTCAAATCCCAACTCTGACATATTCTGTCTGTGCAACGTTGGTAGTACCCCAACGCAACCCTATGAGATCTTGGAAATCATCTAGTTCAGCCCCCTCCTTTTGTTGATAAGGAAACCCACCCCCATCTTCCCTTCCAATGTAACAAATTTTTCATGCTCATTTTTTATCAGATGATTTACTTCCTTTTATATCTCCCTTCCCTCTGCTCTAATGCAATCTTATTTTTGGTTTTATTTTTGGATGTTACTCCATCATGGTCATCTCACACTTGCACATCTGTTGCAAGTCTATGTATATTCCTTCTAATTATCCTTATAGTAATAAAGCTTATATCTCTCCATGTAGAAATATGAAAAGTTAACCTTATTTTGTACCTCTTATGTTGTCTCACTCTTGTTTTTTTTAATTTTTTCTATTTTTCCTAATTTTTCATTTTTGAAGCTCAACTTTTTTTTTTAAATTTAACTCTGGTCTTTTAACTAAAAATGTTTGAAAGTCTTCTATTTCATTAAATATCCACTTTTTCCCCTGAGGGATTATACTCAGTTTTCTGGGTGGGTGATTCTTGGTTGTGATCCTAACTCCTTTGCTTTCTGTAATATTATATTCCAAGCCCTCTGGTTCTCTAATGTAGAAGCCGCTAAATCTTGTGTAATCCTGATTGTGGCTTCATGATATTTGAATTGTTTTTTTCTGGTTGCTTGTAGGTCTTTGTCCTTGCCTGGGAGCTCAGGAATTTGGCTATGATATTAATGGCTATGATATTCATTTTGCTATCTATTTCAAGTAGTGTTTAATGGATTCTTTCAATTTCTATTTTGACCTCTGGTTCTAGAATATCAGGGCAGTTTTTCTTCGTAATTCCTTGAAATATGATCCACATTCCTTTTTTTTTTTTTAATCAAGGTATTCAGATCATCCCATAAAACTCAAATTATCTCTCCACAGTCTACCTTCTTGGTCAGTTAACTTTTCTAATAAAATATTTTATATTTTCTTTTATTTTTTTCAATCTTTAGATTTTGTTTCATTGTATCTTGATGTCACATGCAGTCATTAGCTTCTACTTGTCTAATTCTAATTTTTAAGGGATTCTTTTTTTTTCAGTAAGCTTTCGTACCTCCTTTTTCCATTTGGCCAACTCAATTTTTTTTGAGGAGTTTTTTCTTTAGCGAACTGATGTATATCTTCCCCTCCCCTCCTTTTTAGTTTCTTTTACCAAGCAACATACTCCTTTTTTTCATTATTCTTTTACATTACTCTCATTTCTTTTCCCAATTTTTCTTCTACTTTTTAATTTACATTTAAAAATCCTTTTTAAGTTCTCCCAGGAGTTCTTTTTGGGCCTGAAACAAATTTAGATTTTTCTTTACACTTTCACATGTAGACATTTTGAAACTCATCTTTTAAGTTTATGCCTTGATCCTCCCAGTCGCCATCATTAACTCTCTATAGTCAAGTTATTGTTTGGATTTTTTTTGCCCTTTTTTTTCAGCATATTTTGTGACTTTATACTTTTGTGTTTCAGGCTCTGCTCACTGTCCCAAGCTTTTTGTGTCGAGGTTGGGGGCCTAGCTAGTGCCTTGCACTAGCAAGGGATGAGGACTTCCTATTGGCCTGCCCTGGGGGTGGGGTTTTATGACTAGTTTGCCATAGGGTTGGGATTTTGTTGCTTATTAACAACGAGATTGGAACCTCTCTTCTGGTTTTCATTAGGGATCCAATCTTTATGTGCTGCTTGTCTTGGACTACTGGCTTACTTCCAACATTGCTGGTTTGCATAGGAGTGTGGCCAGTTTGGTGGATTTCTCTGGGGCTCAGAACTTTCTGCAGGTCCCCTGATACGGGGCCTGCTTTTGGTGCTTTTTTTACTGGTCTCCTCTTCCATTCCAGAGACACACCTTTTCTTCTTTGCTTTATTGTTAAGTTGCTTCACTCCTCTCAAATTAGTTCTGAGACATTTTTTAAGGTTGTTTGATGGAGAATTTTGGAGCTGTCGTTGTAGGTCCTTTCTCACTTAGCACCAAAATGTCAATAAATTCTTAAAAAGGGTAATTATTTTGCAAAACTCTAAGATGATAAAGAAATTAATTTGACACTCTCTTAGAAGTGAGGCATGGCCACTGCTTTGGAGGATTATTATTTTGAACAATCCTCCATTTTATTTCCTCTTGTGTGTTATTAGTTTATAATTTCAGTTGATCAAAATTATATTTAAAGCATTTTATTTATTAATAAATGCTAATGCATCATGAAAGAGGCATATAAAATAATGAATTAAAATTAGGATATTGTTTGCTAATCAGAATTAATTTTGAATACTTGGTTAAGCAATTTTAAAGGTGACTTCACAAGAAAAAAAACACAGTAATTAAATAACTAACTAAATAACATTTACTTATACCAGAGACATGCATATGTGAAAACTGAAGTTAGAGAAAATGTTCTGTTCTCAATGTGAATATTGTTAAAAGAGGAATCTTTTGCTTTCAGTATATAGCATAGATGTTTTTCTAGACTTGAATATTTTACTCGTTAACATAAAATGGCTGTTTTGTATATAATGTATTTTCAAGAAATGGGAAATAAGGAAGGTGATGGTAATGAAATGGAATATTTTGACTCTTCTAAAATGAAAATGATGACTACTTACTAAACTTGAATTTATGACCTTTCCTATAAAAACATTTTAATGCAACATAAGATAGCTTAAAAAAAAACAACTCACGTTGCTTTTCAAAATGATACTGGTGAATTCGTGTGTTTTTATCTTTGTTCCGTGTGTGTTATACATGTATGCAGGTATGCTTAAGCAATACTCTCTGTTTTGTTTCTGGGGCAGTAAAACGATAGGTTGAGGATAAATACAGGTTGCATATCTCTAAATTTAATGTTCAGCTATTAGTAGCTTTATTTCCTCATGAATTATATCCCAGCAACTGGGACCTCAGTAACCCACAGTCAATGTGGCATCTGATTTGACCTGGCTTTCAAATTATTCTCCTTACTGGTGAGAGCTCACCAAGTGTTGCTGACCCCAGCCACCTTGCCATGCTTAACTGTCATCTCTCAGCTATGTTGCCCCATCTATGCCCCAATTATACTGTTCCACCCACATGTCTAACTCTCTTTAAAGGGCCATGCTATTTAGATTGGTGGAAACTCAGTGTTTAGACATTGCTTCAAGAAGGGATATTCCAATTAACCTGCTTTGTGGGGAAAAAAAAAGAAAAGAAAACTTGCCTTTCCTATTGAACACCCCAGGCTAAAATACCCTTTCTGTACAGCACTGTTTTCTAGGTGGTATGTCTCTTTTTTACAATGTAAACTTTTTTAAAGGAAAAAAATGTTATTTTAAACTTAAATACACAATAAGAAAAGAAAAAGAAAAATATTACAAACTTAAATACAAAGTTAGGGGGGGAGGCATTGTCCTGTACACAGAAGAATATGAGAGGATCCAAATTATACAATAAATTTCCATTTCAAGAAAGACTATATAATAAATACTACTTATTGTGCTCTGGGATGTCCATCTTTTCTTTGCTTCTTTGTAAGTTTTCTTTGGTTCTCTGCAATGCACTTTTTATTTTGTTCTTTTTTTTCTAGAATGTAAAAATTTAATGTAGAAATAGTTTTTTAGTATCTCCATTGCATAGTATAATGTTTAGTATATAGTGAACATCTAATAAAAAGTTTTTGTTCATTCATTCACCCAACTCAGGTCTCATATTCAGGGTGTTCTGATAAATATTTAAGAATCTTAATTACTAATATGCTCTTTGTCACTTTCTTAAGTCTGATGTTACATGGGGAAAATCTCATGTATAACATCTAGTTCAACAAAATTTATTCCATAAACATCATCAAAATAGTATTGAGATGTCACCTTGTTTAAGTGATTTCAATTGAAATGAATTGTTAAATTCAATAGTTACTAAACATCTCTGTCTCAATCAATGGGACTACAAAGATTAAATGAAACAGAATCCTTGGTCCCAAATAGCTTATAATTAAATGACAAGAATAAGATATATGTCCTTACATACATGTGACAATTCAAGAAACATGCCCAGTTTCATATCAGAATAGAAATAATATGTAATAGAGAAGTTAAAGTTCTAGGAGAAATGGAGGAGAAATGGGGCCACATAATGGCCTATTATAAGCACTCTATTACTTATAGAGAGGAATGAGGATAGTGTGGAGGATGGTGATGGGAATCAGGGAAAGTTTCAGGGAAAAGTTGTTCCTAAGTGGCCTAGGAGAAATGACAAAATGGGACATATCAGGAACAAAGGCTCAGAGATGAAAGAGGTCAGGGCAAGAAAAGGATGGAGTAATCCAGTTTGTCTAGAACATATAGCTTGTGAAACGGAATAATGTTCCCCTCATGGAAGTGAAGAAGACATGCTTTGTAGACCTGAGGACAACTGGGGCAAAGGAACAGAGATGGGGGATAGATGGTCAATTGCAAGGAACAGATGGAGTGTGAGAGAAGGCCATTCCAGCACAACTTCTTTCATGGAACTTTCTCTGATGTCTTCAACACCCAATAATCCTTCAACACTACCCCCCTCTTGTCCCATCCCCTCACACACTTAAAAGCATTATGACTCTGGGCAAGTCACTTAAAATCTTTGTTCCTCCTCTGTAAAATGGGGATAATCATACCACCTAACTCATATGGCTGCTATAAAGAGCATATGAGATATTTGTTAAGGATTTAGCTCTATACTTGTCATATAGTAAGGCACAATATAAATGCTTATTTCCAGCCTTGCCTTTCTCCCCTCAAATTCAACCTCAGGAAAAGATCTTGATGTTTTTCTTATATTCCTGAAGGAAGGAGAGAACAGTCACTCATAGCATGTGTGGTGAGATTACTTTCTTTTGGCCCACAAGCACTCAATATAAATACCACCACATCCCTGTCTCCCTCCCCCCATGACTAAGAATGGAAATATGAACTATGTTCTTTGGTTCTTCTTACTCTGGGATTTTCTACTGTTGCTGGACAAAATGACTCTTGTTTTTGTTTATAATAAGGTGATACATATAAAATACTTAGTAACTATAAAAGGACTCTAGATGGCAAATGATTACTGTTGTTATTTTCATTTGCACATGAAGGAACTTGACTCCAATAGCATTTAATCTGCTTTGGTGACTTGGGCAGGTAATAAGTGTTAAACTTTAGCAAAATGAAATGCCAAGGATCAGATAGTAATAAGGCAAAAGTTAATACTGTCACAATCAACCTGTCACTCTAAGCTGATGACAACAGATAAGCTTGAACTGATGCTAGAGAAAAAAAAAGAAAAGAAAAAAAAAAGAAAAAAAAAGAAAACCAATGACCTAAATGCCCTTATAACTTACCACTACTTACTTGTGTAAGTTCTTAAAATTTCTATTAACTCTTTAAGAAAGAATTAGTCATTAATTGTCTATCTGTACAATTTTCCCTATTGTCAAAAAGGAACAATGCGCCTTACTAACTATATTATGAATTTATGAAATTTTAAACTAACTCTTCCTTTAGTGTATTTTATTATTTATTTTCCATTCTAGGTTACACTTTAATTTTGCCTCTGCACTTAATCTCATATTTTTTTTTTCTTTTCAAACTCACCACTGTGACCCAGCATGGAATTTCCCTATGTTCCTTAGCCTGTTTTACTCTGTACATGGCTCCACCACGCTACCCTACTTTACCCATCTGTGATTTCCTTCTGTGGAAATATATTCCACAAATGTTTCTAAATTAGTCATGCTGTATTCTTTTCTCTGCTTTGCTTTTGATTTGTTTGACTTTGACACCATGCCCCTGTCTGGTACTATGTCTCCTTTACCCTCTCATCTTCTTAGTTCCCTTTTAAGTATTGTCTTGCGGCACTAGAATGTGAACTTCTTAAGAACAAGGACTTTCTTCCATTTTATGTATATTTGAAGCCTTAGTAAAAATAAGCAATCATCAATGCTTGGTCTATTATCCTCTGATTTATTGATAGACTGATTCTTTGAATGATTGAGTAGCAATAGAAAAAGTTAATATAATCTTGGACTGCATTAGGGAAAGAAACATGGAATTTTTGTTGTTGTTGTTTTGTTTTTGGGCAATTGGGGTTGAGTGACTTGCCAAAGATCAGAAAGCTAGTTTTGTGTTAAGTGTCTGAGGCAGGATTTGAAGTCACATCATCCTGATTCCAGGGCTCGTGCTCACCACCTAGTTAGTGGCCCCAAAACAAGGATTTCTTAAGCAGCAGCTTAGTTAAGTGCTTTATAGATATCTCCATTATTGGCCATTCAATAAAAGCCAACATTTGAAAGACCAAGGTCATGCACTTTCCTGGACTACTGCCAGTTCTCTTGACTTTTGTCTTGCCACTGGATTTCAATGACTATAGGAAAGAGTAAAGTTGATGACTGCACAGCTTGCATCACTTAAATACAATTTGCGAGAAGGTCAAGACATCATTCTCATGATGTCATTGGTCCTCTTTGAGAATGAAGGATAAACAACAATAACAACAAATATTTCATTTGATCTTCACAACCACCTTGGGACGTGGGTGCTATTATTGCCCTCATTTTACAGTTGAGGAAACTGAAGGAACAGAGGTTAAGTGATGTGCCCAAGGTTACACAATTCGTAAGTATTTCAGGTTTTATTTGAATTCAGATCTTCCTGATTCCAGAGTCAGGTGCTTTACCCATGATGCCATCTCACTATTTTTGCAAAATGCAGTTTCCAGTAATAGGGGAGTGATAGTCTGTTCTAATCAGATTGCATCTATATTATTATATTCAGTTCTTGGTGAAGAAGCTCATTAATAAACAGGGGAGTATACAGAGGAGCCCAACAAGGATGAAAAAGGAGTTCATGCTACATTAGGTTCAGGTAAATTTAGGAATATTTAAAGTAGAGAAAAAGAAGCCAAGGGGACAAGTTCATTGTATTAAAGTATCTGAAACATCGTCATGTGGAAGAGGATTCAAAGTTTACTATGGGCCCTGGAGAAGAAATCTAAGAGGGTTGCTTGGGTGTTTAAAAATGGGGATTCAATCTTGACGTAAAGAAAACTTCCTAACAATAAGCAGTATCCAAAAGAAGGACAGGCTGCCCAGGAGGTAGAAATGGTCATTCCCTAACAGGAGGAGAACTATTTGTCCAATGTGTTATACTGGAATCAATGTTAAGGATATAGGTTGGTCCCTAAGATTGCTTCAGATTCTGAAACTGTGTAAATAATTTTTTGTCTTCTTTGTCTGTGCCTTGATCTAAATTGAGGTGATTTTCAATTTGACTCAGCTACTCATCTCCACAGGCCCAATTACTTAGGTACTGTTTTGCATTTCACTGGCAGGGACAGAGGCTCCCTGCTTGTCTCTGCTTTTAATTTGCTTTTTTGTCAAGTAGTCCTCCCTTTTAAGTCTCTTTGGATTTTATTTCCTTTCTGTCCCTGGCACCAGGGAAGAGCAAGCTCTGACAAGTCCTACTAAACAGAAAAGACTTTGATTATAGTTCTAGTAGTAGACTAGTGGTTGTCTTTAATTCTAGGAACTAGCCAAGCTAAAAGTAGTGAGGGTGAGGGTTAACCATCTATCTGTCTATATATTTCTTTCCTTCCTTTCCTTTCCTTCCTTCCTTCCTTCCTTCCTTCCTTCCTTCCTTCCTTCCTTACTTCCTTCCTTCTCTTCCTTCCCTTCCTTCCTTTCCTTCCTTCCTTTCCTTCCTTCCTTCCTTCCTTCCT
>CM053593.1:77115606-77164929 GCA_028646575.1 Pseudocheirus occidentalis | reverse complement strand
AGCACCGGCCCTGGAGTCAGGAGTACCTGAGTTCAAATCCGGCCTCAGACACTTAACACACACACACACACAAAAAAACCTAGCCGTGTGACCTTGGGCAAGTCACTTAACTCCAACTGCCCTCCAAAAAGCAAAAAAAATTAAAAATTAAAAAAAATTAAAAAAAAGATAACTGGAAGGAGGAGAGAGGAAGTTACATAGAGAACTCTAGGCAACATAAAATAAAAGATAGCAATAAAATGTTCTAAAGAAAAAAATTGCATGTATGAAAATATCGTTTTCTTCTTTCTCTTGTTCTTCCTTTAGAGTCTTCCTTTTACCACTCCTTTTTGACACATCTCAATTATTCATTTCCCTCAGGATCATGTCAGTGCCTTCTTGTTGCTATTGTTACTCAGTCATTTTTATTCATGTCCAACTCTTTGTGACCCCATTTGGGATTTTTTTGGGTGAAGTTATTGCAGTAGTTTGCTATTCCAGGCCATTTTATGGACGATGAAACTGAAACAAACATGGTAAAGCAAGTTGCCCAGGGTCACACAGCTAATAAGTGTCTGAGGGCAGATCTGACTTCATGATGATGAGTCTTCCTATCTCTGGGCCTGGTACTCTATCCACTGTGTTCCCTAAATGCCTTATAGGAAATTAAATGAATTTGGTGATTCTTACATTCTCTACTTGTAACCTGCTATGAAATTCCTGTTCCATTCATTTAACACATTTATTAATAATTCCATGTCTTTGGTCCTGTTGTGCCCCTCACACAGAATGACTTCTTTCCTCTTTAACTATCTCATGTGGTTTTAAAAGGTGCAGCTCAAGCCGTCCATGAAGCTTTTATGACTGCTGTAGTACTACATGGTGACTTTTTCTCAACTGCCATAGCATGTAGAGTCTATACTAGAAAACAGAATATCTAACTAGAGAGTTAATTTTATATTGTTTGACATTGTTCACTATTGGTCCATATAGGCTTATTTTGTATTACCAGTGAAGTACAGTATGCTTATGGGATCTATGCTATTTTATTTAATACATAATACTGTAATACTTGAAAAGACCTATGGTTTTGCTGGTATAGGTTCTCTCTACATGGATGGAGATTACATTTAACAGATAGTCTCTGGGAATTACTGTGGATTTCAAATTAAATCAAACAAAATAACTCAGTACAGTGGCCAAAATCTGGGGATAAGCTTCTCTGAATTTTTCTAGAATGGTTCACAAACAACAGATAAAATCTACTTTTATTTTTGTGTTTATATGTGGAGTTTTACAATTTGATAGGACCCTCCAGAGCATGTTCTGTTTTGCGATGGCCTTAAGAAACCCAGATCATTTTCAATACACGGTAAAATATTGGAGCATGACTTCAACGAGGATTTCTAGTTTAAAGGTTTTAAGGAGAAAAAAATGTTTTATTGGACCTATATGCAATCATAGCTTGATTCTTAAAACTAACAATCAGTGTCTTGAGGGCTATAGGCAATATTCTTAGGAAGCTGACCTACTATTTCCATTAATGCTTCCAAATAGTACACAATCTCAGTACTTTGAAAAGGTTGGCATTTTTCAAAGCATGCCTATTTCTAAAGATGCATTTCTTATCTATTGTCCCACTTTGGATGTCTTAGTAGTTTCCAAGTTTTAATTGATGATCCTTGTCTAATTTGCCTTAAATTTTGACCTCAGGTTATTGGCAGGAAACTGATTGCCCTTTATCTCTTTTTACTACTAAATAAATAGTTAGAGCTCTTGGGAGAAATCATGATGGTGATATGAAATTACACAAAGGTCAGATGTAATGAACACTTTTATCTTTTCATGCTATGTGTTTCAAGTTGCCTTTGATTAAGTCTGTTGATAAGAAAACACACACGCACACATATAAGAAATCAGTGAAATTCAAAGGAATACAGATTGTGCTTTCAAATTACAAAGTACAATGAGATCTATTGGCATCATATCATAATAACCAACCATCTCTGTTATTAAAGTTTAACATGAAATTTCAGATTAATGAGGTCAAAAATTTAACATACTATTTCTAGTGTATAGTTTCCATAGATAGGGATAGATATTTGCTAATTGTATCCCATCATTCAAAAGAATTCAGACTAAATAGTCACATGGAGAAAGGCAAGAAGATGGCTACCTTTTGTCCTTTCTTATATTCCCAACATTTAGTACAATTCCTGGCACATAGTAGCTGCTTAATAATTATGTATTAACTAAATGCCCAATTTAGAATATGATACACTATTAGATGGACAACCTCTAAAATTGATCCATTCATACATACACACACACAAACGTATACAACTCTGTGTGTGTGTGTATTATGCAGACAGTGAAAATAAACAAGGAGATGGAATCAGGATTGAAAAGGAAAAAGGAGGAAAGTTGAATTATCTTTGTGTTTCACATAATGCCTTTATGGACCCTAAGCTACTCTCTGAAATTAAGGCACGTTGATATTGTACTGTTCTCTGATGAAGTAAAATTGAGAGTACATTGTGGTTATGAGCAGTCCATAAATATGTCACAAATGAAGAATAGAGTAGGAAAATTATTTAATAAGTATATCAGGGAAGTGTGTGCCTAATGAGGAAGGTTGGCTTTTCATAAAATAAGAATGAGGTAAAATAGAGAGTCCATGTTCTACATTGTAATTTCAACTATATACAGATATACAGAGAACGTGCCCCCCAAATCTGAGACTGACCTCCTATCTTATATTTATATGAAGACAGCGACAAGGTTCACAGAAGATGAAAGATTAATATATTGCAGTATTGTGCAGTATAAAACGCATCAATAAGATCACAAATTTGTTGACTTATTA
This sequence comes from Pseudocheirus occidentalis, assembly GCA_028646575.1. Lineage (NCBI taxonomy): Eukaryota > Metazoa > Chordata > Mammalia > Diprotodontia > Pseudocheiridae > Pseudocheirus > Pseudocheirus occidentalis. Next base: position 77,162,084 of record CM053593.1, on the reverse strand, counting down.
AAATAAAAATATCTAGCAGCAATAGGGGGCCACTATAGGTTATTAAGCAGGGGAGTTATGCATGGTCATTTAGTATGCTCATGTGTATGGCTGAGTAACCTCATCTAAGACTTTATTAAAGGAAGACTTTCTTTAAGGTGTTTGAAACAGTAGCAGCAATCACTATACATATGTGTATATGTAGTGTTCATACGATGCAGACTAAGAGAGAGAAAGATGATTTGGGGAAATTCATATTTCTTCTGTGGTTTTCCACAGCTTTTAATATGTAGAAGTATAATTTACCTGTTCTCATGGAGGTACAGCTTTGCGAGACAGCATAATCAAGCACATAATTTTACCTTTTCTCTCTCTACTTTGTAGGTTGTTTTGGAAAAATAAAATACCAGTCGAAAAGAAATTTTCAAAACAGAAATATTCAATAAAAAAGGCTCAATACAAAAAATAAAAACCAAAAAACAATGAAGGATCAAAACATACATCAAAAATGTATGTGTGTATGAATGTATGCATGTATATATGTATGCATATATATGCATACATATTTGCACATATATATGAACATATTTTTGTTGATTCAAAGTAACATAAATCAAATAATAAAAGAACTGAAAGGGCCTCATATTGTCTATTAGGACAATAGAAATGACCTCCAGAACTTCCATGCTAGTCCATTTAGCAGACATAAACCAGATGCAACTTATCATACCTATCTTATCATTATCATAATATCTTAAATGCTTCATATGCATTAATACTAAAATGATTGTTAATTCCATTAAAAATCTGAATGGTCCCTTCAAAAGAATTCTAGTTGTTTTACATTTTTAACCGTGATTTAAAATTTTAAAGATATTTTTAACTTATAAATTAATTCATATTAAAAATATACATTTTCAAATAATAGCCATAATAAGTCTTTTGCCTAATAGGTCTTATTAGCCTTCTGACTTTACATGTTTGAAACTTAATACATAGACTTGTACATGTTAAATGTTTTGTTCAAGGTCATAAGGCTAGTAAATAGAAATTGCCAAAATCAGAATATGGGCCTTTTTAATTCTTCTAATATTCATTCTACTCTAGTACATTTTTTCTCAATGCTTTTTTTCTTTTAAATTTATTTACTTTTAGTTTGCAACATTCAGTTCCACAAGTTTTTGAGTTTCAAATTTTCTCTCCCTCCATCTCTTCCCCTCTCTCCCACCCATGGCAGCATGCAATCTGATGTAGGTTTTGAAAATACCTTCACATTAAACATTAGTCAAGTTGTAAAGAAAATTATAACCAATGGAACAACAAGGAAGAAGAAACAAAACAAAACAAAACAAAACAAATCAAAAAAGAGAGAGAACAAAGAGTTTGCTTCAATCTGCATTAAGTCTCGTAATTCTGTCTCTGAATGTGAATAGATTTTTTCCAGCATGAGACTTTTGGAATTGTCTTATAACCTTGCATTGCTGAGAAGAGGCCAGTTTATCAAAGTTAGTCATTACAGATACTCTCAATGCTTTTATTTGTTTGCCATGTTATACATACTCTAATCTCATTCATTTAAAGTCGATTCAGTCAAGTTGGTTGAATCAGTTTTACTATTTTTAGGAACTAGCCTTAATATCAATGTAGAACTTAATTATGCAGAATGGTGTCTTTCTTCAAAAGTTCTAGTTTCTGCCCGGACCTATACATTCTGGTGACTAGATATGAGCGTTAGAAAAAAATACCAGTTACTTTAAAGAGATGTGACTATTGTTAATTGTGCTGAACAGGGTTTTAAAAAAATTATGCCTGATAAGATCCAGGGAGGTATACCAGAGAGAAAATGCAACCTGGAAGGAGAACTTTCCTCTCATCCCATATCCCAGTACCTTCTATGTGTTTCTTTGTCAGATATCCCTAGTTCTGGTTTGGAAGTCTAGAAACTGCTGGCTATGGTTAAAGTGTGACTGTGTATAGGAAATTCTGCCTTAGAAGCAACATGCATTTACATCATAAGTTCATATGCTACTGGTACACACAAGAGTTGCAATGAGTACTCCTGAGGCAATTCCTTTCTCTCCTCACTGAGATGCTGACTGCAGGGCCCAGGAAGCAGTTCCCTTAATGTAGGTGCCAAAGACAGCGAGTGAAGTTTTGGAGCGAACTTTTAATGGGGATGGTTTCTTTTTAGAAAGAAGCTGACTTTTTACCTGAGTGGAGTGTGATTGTGTAAGGGTTTTAAGAATTTGTCTCTTTAAGTCATATTTTATAACCTATAGTGTGAGTATATTTCCTTTTAGCTCATGCTGAGGTGAAAAAGGAAAAATGACCCAAAGTATACTTGAAGAATTTCCTGGAGTTCTAGATGAGCATAACAAGCTAATTTTGTTAAGTATATTTTATGTTAGAAATTAAAGACCAAATGAACAAAATCTTGGACTAAAGTTGTAAACAGGTGGTCTTGCCTTCATCAAAACTTCCTACCCAACCATGGTCACATACATCTGTTATTTTTACAACTGGGGAAGTGGGGGTTCACGGATTCATTGAGCTTGGCAATTCTAAACTGCCTAGGTCTAAGCCAATTAGCTTTTCAAACTAAATCTGGCACCAATATACTGAGTCTCCACGAGTCAGGGAGTGCCATGGAGCATAAGGAGGGGTGAATAGGCAAGGGACAGGTCCCAAATGAATGGAGCAGATAAGAGTTTTTCTGTTGATCTACCTAAGTTGCCATTGTGGTTACCACTGTAGACTATGTCAGATAAAGAGAAACACTCTCCAAAACAAAAACCAAAAGTAGAAAAATTCCTGAACTGCCACCCAAACAAAAATCCCTTATGTGGAAAATTCATCTGACTGATTCCCCAATCCTCCACTTTTTATATGGATTAGATTTTAGATGTGGGTTACTCATCCTAAAACTTGTCATTGTGAGGATGTTTTCTAGTTCATAAAATTACGAGATGTATTAAACTAGTGGGAGAGAAGATTGTGATTTATTTTCTACATGCTTGCCACTTTCATGAACCTGAACTAAACCTAAAATAATGCTAGCAACTTTTATCCTCCCCTGTTTGTAAGGTATAAAATAGAGACTTCTGGAATTAAGAAGAAAGTTGTTTTGCACTTTTTTCAATATGGTATGTCCAGAGTATAAAACTATAATCCAACTATACAGGGAGTAGTGTTTTGTTTTGTTTGGGGTTTTGGTAGTTAATAAATTTAGTCTTGTCACAACAAACTCTACATAATTAATTTTTACATTCTTCCCATTACAATGCAGAGTCCCTGAAAATAGGAAAACAAAGCAACATTAAATGATTGAGACTGATAGTACATGCACCCTTAGACATTAGTAATTTACCATTTGTTTAACATAAAGGAGGGTTTTGCACATTAACTTCAATAATTTAGTAGTAATAGTTTACAATATTTTTTTATCTAGGTTTTGTTGATATCTTAAAGTTATTTTATTTAGTTGTAGTCTTTGCATACTTTGTCTATTTTCTATACAATATCTTATTCCACACAAACCTATTTCTTTAATTTAGCAAATACATCATTCCTTGTGGGATTACAATGTTCCAATTATATTCTTAGTGCACAATATATTTTGCTATTTCCCAGCCACCATATGCAAAATTTGTTTCTAAACTTTTGATATTATAAATTGTACTCCTATTCACATGTCTATAAAGATATTTTTCTCCTTTTTGTTAATTCCTTCTAGGAAAGACTCAAAATGAACACAAAGATAATTAATTCAGTGGACGACAAAGGGGTTTCAAAAAGATGTTGATAGGTTGTTTCATTGGATAGAATTTTAGTAGCTGAAATTTAATGAGGATAATTTTAAAAACATGAAGTTGTCTTTACACAAATCCAATTTAAAAGTACGTGTAATGAAAGGCGTGTGTAGATAACAGTTTTTAATAGTGTTTTCTTCCACCTTTTAAATGTTGACATTCTGAGTTCTTGGGCATTTAGTGAAGTATAAACACAATGTGAGTGAACACTGTGATATAGCTGCCTAAAACTATAATGAGGTGGGGTTCTGGCTTTTCCTCAGATCTCTTGGAATGTAATCTGCCTATGTGAATAGTCTGGGGCCATGCTTCCCCAAAAATTATGTAAGAGAAAGTCCTTGGAGAGACTAGTGCATGTTGCTTACATTTGGTGGCTCATTCTGTTTAGTTAGCTGTCTGGTGAAGAGGAGGTTCTTTGAATGGACATAATTGGACATAATCAGAAAAGTGTCAGTTTCTACTACTTCCTCTTTTCCATTCTATGCCACATTGTCTTCAGCTTCAATCTGGTGTTGTGGAGAAAACTGATGAAAGTCTATGCTATACAGGGAAGAACTGTGAAAACTTGCCCCTTGGGGATCATATGTGGACCTCTTCCTTCTCAAGAATCGAAAATTCCTTGGTCATTTTACTTTTCTCTTTGAATTCTAAGTGCAGGAGGTAGAGTCACCAACTTTGAAAGACTAGGAAAAAGGAATCATAAAGTTATAATCCAGGTCAAGTTTTATACCCAGTCTAACTCATGACCCCAGGAGCAAGGAATAATTTTCTAGAGTGACCTTTGGGATTTTTAAGGTTCTCAAAGATACCAGCAGAAAAAAGTCTTTATCTGGTTGTTGTGCTATGAAGTTGGGTGTGACCAATGCTATATATGAACTGAGTTAAATTTATAAACCTAATTTCCTCCTAGCTCCCTGTTCAAACCAAGATGGTGTAAAGGGGTTAATGGCCTGTATCAGCAAGCACCATAGCACACCCAGGATGGCTGCTAGCATAGGTTCTTAGATCTGCTTTTCTAAAGGAAAGCAACTCAAAATGGGTTAACAATCTTAATGTAATCAAATGTATATCATTTGCCTAGTTCAGGGGAAAAAGTCAGCACCCTGAACTTTAGGGAATACAAACAGAAGTTACAAGCAGAAGTTATAAGCAGACAGAGAAACAGATCTACAGACAAAGCTTCCAGCTCTCTGACCATTACATCCATACCTAGTTAGTTACCAGAGAGGGAACCACCAACATCTGGGTTTTCAAAGCCGTGGGGCTCAATGGCTGCCCAGAGTCTCATGTGGCCAAATCATGCAACTCTTTCCAAAGTGAGCCCCAAAGCAAAAACTCACATCAGGGTATATATAGCCTTCTTCTGGATTAGAGAACATCACATCCCTCTTGACCCACTGCCCAATCACAAAGTAATAAGATGCGGGCATTTCTGAAAAACAAGTTTCCAGCCACAGGCTACATGTGACTACATTCAGCCTATTAGGGGAGCAGAGTATAGGTTCAAATCAGGGAAGGTTCTCAGAGTCACTTAACCTATCAAAGGGCCTAGGGGAAGGGAAGATCTTCAGATTCCCATAACATGACTTGAAGTGTGGGAGAAATATTTACATGTTTGTTCCTATAAATATGCAGTAAATATCACTTTACAATTTACCTGGTATCAAATGGTTAAATGGAACTTGGGTGCTAGTCATAACTTCCCAATAGGGGGCAATGCATTTGGTGAGGATTTGAGTCAATAGTAGGGAAAAGATACACCTCCAAAAACTCAGGATGCCCTAAAGATCTGAAGGGATCTTGAGAGAGTGGGGGCAATGTCTTTGTCACACTGTGATATTAGACTACATTAAGAGAATATTCAAGCCCAGGGAGGCAATAATTCCATGTTAATTTGCGTTTTTCTAATTATTTGTAATTTTTAATACTTTTCATGCGATTGTTGGTAATTTGCATTAGTTTTTTTTTTCTTCAGATATTCAGCCACTATTTATTGGGAGTTACTCAAACTCATAGATTGTCAAATCTGGCTAGATACTGATGGTTAGAAAAGACCTTTTGCCTCCAATCAGATTCTCAGCAGCAGCAATGACAGCAACAGCAATAACAAATGTTTACTTTGTGTCAGGCATTATGCTATACCATGTGAATACAAATAAAACTTAAAAAAAAAAAGAGAGTCCCTGTCCTCAAGAATCTCACATTCCAATAAGGAAGACAACAGGCAAAGAACTATGTACATAGATAAATATGGAATAAATTGGAGGTAATTTTAGAATGAAGTTAATTTGTAAATTCATTTATCTTTAGTCATTTGTTCTATTTCTTAGCTGGTTATAATTGTGCTCTCCACTAACAGTGTCAAGAGATATGATACGGTCTTTATTTCTTTTTTCTTTCTGTCTCTTGGTCACACTCTCTGTGTCTCTCTTTGTTTCTTTGTCTATCTCTGTATTTGTATGTCTTTCTCTCTTTATCTCCTTACTATAATCGCCTTTGCCCCCTCAATATGAACCATTGTTTTAAATCTATACTACATTTCTTTGGGAATTCAATTAGTATAAGATTCAATCTGTAGATTAATTTGTCTGTTATAATTTTAGTTATATTGGAATGGCTTGACCATGAACATCAAGTATCTTTTCAGTTATTTAGCTATCCCTTCATTTCTGTGAAAAATATTTATATAAATTTAATGATTTTAATAGATTAAAATGAATATGCAATGCATTTTAAATTTATTTTGAAATATTTCTATTTTTCTGTTTTTATCATCAGTTATAAATATTATTATTTGGGGGACTATTTTTTAGCCTGCTACACTGGTTAAATTATAATCATAATTATCTTTGTTATTTCTATAGATTTTTTCCAAGTAAATATAGCATCATCCAACAGCAGAGATTTTTTTCTTATTTACCAATATTTATTCCCTTAATTTATTTTTCTCATTTCATTGCTACAGCTAGTATTTCATTCTAATATATAAATATTTATTCCTGTAAGAATCATGTCCTAGTATTTGTACCTACTCTTAAAAGTAATTATCTGAAATAAAAACTCTAAGGCTTATTATTTTTTGGAAGAAAATTATTTAATAGGCTAGCAAGTTACCATTAAATCAGGTCAGCTAATTCCTCAGCAATTAATGAGAAAAATATTAGTTCATGGAGCTTATTTTTATAATATAGAAGAAGAATATAAAAGTAATAATTGAATATAATTCAACTAGAAAAGACAGATCATCTGACAAGCTCTTCCCAGGTTTTCGTAACTATACTCAACATCTAGAAGTCAAAGTAAGATTACTCCAGAAGTCTTTGCCTTACAGGTGATGCCTGTGTAACCAGAAAGCTCATTTTAAAGTGGAACTTATGGTTTGTAGATGGCAGTCACTCCCTACCCAACTTCCACCTGCTGTTTCCATTATTCAACTAAGACTTTACTTTTCACTCAAGGAAAAAAAAGAGCTTATCCACTAAGGCTAGGAAGAGGAATTTAACCTTTAGTCAACTATTCTTTCTCCAGCTTCCAGAAAGGAGAACTTAGCATTTAGTCAACCTCTCTATCTGCTAGAAAGGGGAACTTAGCTTTTCTAAAGAGTCTTAAAATCATATCATTATTTTATTCCTACAAAGGTATATGTCTTACTACAAATTATCTATTACTAAAAGATAAAGTCTTATCAGTCTATCTGTTCACTAAATCTATAGTAACCTAGACTTAAGGGGAATATCTTTTGTTAGTTTGGCTTAGCTGTTAGGGCTAGCTTTTCATAAGAAGGGAGCTTAATCCTATAATCAAACTAAAAATAAATCAAAGTAATCAGTACTGACTGAATCCCTTTTCATTACAAAATCAAAGTGAAAAACACAACCTACAAACTATAAGGCAGATATGCTATTTAAGCATATTAGTATATAAGCATATTTTGTCATTCTCCATTTCGTGGAGAATGTTCTATTATTTATATACACAGACACAGACACAGATAGACACACGCGCGCGCGCAGCTAGGTTGCAAAATGGATAGAGAGCACAGAACTTCAAATCGGGAAGAAATTGAGGACAAAGTTGACCTCAGACATTTTTTAGCTGTATTATCATGATCTTGTCACCTACTTCCTGATTGTCTAAGTTTTCTTATCTATAAAATGAGGAAGTTAATAGCATTTGCTTCCCTAAGTGAATTTGCTGTTTGTTTTTAAAATTATTTATTTACTAGTTTTTAACATCCATTTAAAAATAGTTCTAAATTGTCTTTTCCCACCTCTTCTCCACTCATTGAAAAGGCAAGTAATATGATCTCAATTATTAATGTGAAGTCATAAAAATATATTTCAATACAGTCATGTTACAAGATAAAAAAAAAAGAAAAAAAGGTGTGTTTTGGTTTGCATTTCTGGTTCATCAGTTGTCTCTCTGGAGGTGGATAGCATTTTTGTCATTTGTCCTTTGGAACTATTTTGGCTCATTATCTTGATCAGAATAGCTAAGTCTTTCATAGTTGATCATTGTTAAAATTTTGTTGTGCAGTGTTCTCCTTGTTCTGCTTTGTTGTCACCTCTTGTAAATCTTTCCATTATTTTTTCTGAAACCATTCTGAAAATAATGTCTTCTAGCACAATAGTATTCTATCACAATCTTATACCACCATGTGTTCATCAATTCTCTAATTTATTAGGCATACCCTCAATTGTTATTTCTTTGCTACCACAAAAGATAAAGATTCTTTTCCCTTCCCCTTGATCTTTCTGAGATACAGATGTATTAGTAGTATTGCTGGATCAAAAAGTATGCACAGTTTATAATCTTTTAACACTAGTTCCAAATTGTTCTCCAGTGACCAGTTCACAACTCTGTCAACAATGCATCAATGCACTGATTTTTCCACATTTCTTCCAGCTTTTGTAATTTTTTTTTGTCATGTTAGCCAATTGGATAAATGTGAGGTGGTGCCTCACAGTTGTTTTAATTTGCATTCTCAAATTGATAGTGATTTAGAGCATTTTTTAAGAATGTGATTATTGGTAATTTTTATTTCTTCTTTTAAAAACCACATGTTCATGCCCTCTGACCATTTATCAATTTGAGAATGGCTCTTATTTTTATAAATTTGGGTCAATCTCTATATACTGAGGAAAAAGGAGACATTTATCAGAGAAACTTGCTTTAAAAAATTTTTCCCCACTTCCCTATTTTCTCTCATTTTAGGTGCATTGGTTCTACTTGTGCAAAAAATTTAAATTTCATGTAATAAAAGTTATAAATTTTCCTTCTTGTGATCATGTCTATCTCCTATTTGGTAATAAACTCTTCTCTTATCCATAGATCTAACAGACTTTATTTTTTCCCTTGTGTACCACTGATTCACTTAAGATTTCACAATTTAGGTCTAAATAACTTATATATTTTGATAGTATATTGGTATATAGTGTGAGAAACTGGATTATTCCTGGTATTAGTCAAATCACTTTACTGTGAGTTCTTGCCTCAAAAGCTTGGATCTTTGTGTCTATCAAACTCTAGATTACTATGGTATTTTAGTACTCTGTATTGTTGTTATGGGAATCTGAAGATCTTCCCTGCCCCTAGGCCTTTTGATAAGATTAAGCCTCTTTGAAAATCTTCCCTGATTTTAAAGTATACTCCACCCCCTAATAGGCTGAATGTGGTCACATGAGGTCTATGGTGGGAGGTAGGATTGTTCTTCAGGAATGCCCACCACTTATTACTTTGTGATTGGGCAGTGGGTCAAGAGGGTTGTGGCATTCTCCGATCCAGGAGACAGCTATATATACCCTGATGTGAGTTTTTGTTTTGGGGCTCACTTTGGAAAGAGTTGTGTGATTTGGCCAGTTGAGACTCCTGGCAGCCATTGAACCCCCTGGCTTTGAAAAACCCATATGTTGGTGCTTCACTCTCTTGTAACTGACTAGGTATGAATGTAATGGTCAGATGGCTGGAAGCCCATCTGCTGATCTGTTTCTTTGTCTGCTTGTAACTTCTGTTTGTATTCTCTTTGCATTCTCTTAAGTTTGGGGTGCTGAATTTTTCCCCTGACCTAGGTAAATGATATATGTTTGATTGATTAAAGTAAGACTTTTAACCCATTTTGACTTGCTTTCCTTTAGAAAAGCAGATCTAAGAACCTGTGCTAGAAGCCATCCTGGGTATGCTAGGGTGTTTACTGTTACAATTGTGTATTTAATCTATTACCTGATCCACAGCTTTCTTAACCAGTATGAGTTTGCTCTGATGATTACCACTTTGTAATATGATTTTAAATTTGGACCTGCTAGGCTTTCTTCCTTTACATTTTTTTCCCATTGATTCCTTTAATATTCTTGACAATTTTTTCTTCCAGATGAATTTGTTATTATTTTTTCTTTCTCTATAAAATAATTCTTTGGTAGTTTGATTTAAATGGCACTAAAGAAGCAAATTAATTTAGGTAGAATTGTCATATTATTTATATTGGTTCAACAAACCCATGAGCTGAAGTGGAGTAAAGATGGCAGAATAGAAGCACAAATTTGGCATGAGCTCCCACACCAACCACTTTCAATTTCAAAAAAATGACTCTAAACAAATTTTAGAGCTACAGAACCCACAAAGTGACAGAGAGAAACAAATCTCCCACTGAAGGTAGCCTGGCAGGGCAACAGGAGGGGTTTAACACACCCGAGCTGGGATTCAGGTACACTCCCAGATGAGCTGCGCTGTTATGGCTGCAGGAAAGCCCCAATGAGCAGTGGCCAGAGTAGAACTCAGAAGAGGGAATCACCAGCAACTGTAGCGGTTTCCAGACTTCTCAACCCATAAATGCCAAAGATAAAGTAAAAGGTCAGTGCAGAACTCTGTTGAAACAGGGGGACAGAAGGGCATGCTCCAGCCCCTGCCCCTGTGGTGAGAGATGGCAGAGACAAGGCATCAGCTTCAGGAGCAGAGGGAACAAGCAACCATTCAGAGGGTAATTGCTCTTACTTTAAGCTACTTGTATCTGGATTGTGGTCTTGGGTGGCGGTCCTGGGGTGTGGGGACAGTGTGTGAGAGCTTGTGGGGGCTGTAGAGAGGGAGCCCTCCTAAAAGCTCTGGCAACTGCAAAAACCCCAGCAATTTGGGACAAAACTCTCTCCATTCTGGAAGCAGAGTTCTACCATGACATAGAGCTCAAAAGTCCAGTAAAAAGCAATATGAGAAAACAGAGGAAGCACAAACAGACCACAGAATAATTTTGGGGGGACAAAAAGGATCAAAGCATGGAATGGGAAGAACTCAAGAGGGTCAGATTTCCTGCATCAAAAGCTTCCAAGAAAAATGTGAATTGATTACAGGCTATGGAGGAGCTCAAGAAGGATTTTGAAAATCAAGTAAGAGAAGTGGAGGAAAAATTGGGAAGAGAAAGGAGGATGATGCAGGAAAATCATGAAAAGTGATTCAATGACTGCTAAAGGAGACCCCCCCCCCAAATACTGAAGAAAATAACACTTTAATAAAATAGACTAAATAAAATGGCAAAAAGTCCCAAAAAACCAATGAAGAGAATGCTTTAAAATGTCAAATTTGCCAGATGGAAAAGGAATTTCAAAAATTCATTGAAGAGAATAATTCCTTTAAAATTAGATTGGACCATATAGAAGCTAATGACTTTATGAGAAATGAAAATACTATAAAACAGATCCAAACAAATAAAAAAAATAGAAGGCAATGTGAAATATCTCATTGGAAAGACTACTGACTTGGAAAATAGGTCCAGGAGAGGTAATTTAAAAAATTTTTGGACTACCTGAAAGCCATGATCAAAAAAAGAGCCTAGACACCATGTTTCAAGAAATCCTCAACCAAAATTGCTCTGATATTCTAGAACCAGAGGTCAAAATTGAAATTGAAATAATTCACCAATGACCTCTTGAAAAAGATCCCGAAAAGAAAACTCCTAGGAATAATATAGCCAAATTCCAGAGTACCTGGGTCAAGGAGAAAATACTGGAAGCAATCAGAAAGAAACAATTTGAGTATTATGGAAACACAATCAGGATAACACAAGACCTAGCAGCTTCTATATTAACAAATCACAGGACTTGGAAGATGATATTCCAGAGGTCAAAGGATCTAGGACTAAAATCAAGAATCTGTTACCCTGCAAAACTGAGTATGTGTCATGGGAAAATATGGTCAATCAATGAAATAGAAGATTTTCAAGCATTATTGATGAAAAAACCTGAGCTGAAAGAAATTTTGACTTTCAAATACAAGAAGAAAGAGAAGCATGAGAAGGTAAACAGGAAAAAGAAATCATAAGGAACATATTAAAGTTGAACTGTTTACATTCCTACATGGAAAAATGATTATAATTCAAGACTTTTCTCAATATGAGGATAGTTGAAGAGAATATATGTGTGTGTGTGTATGTGTGTGTGTGTAAGTATACATACATATATAGGTATGTATAGGAGGATATATGTATATATAAATGTATATGTGAGTGTGAACATATATATATATATGTACATGTATATGTAGACAGAGGTCACAGGGTGAGTTTAATATGAAGGGATGATATCTAAATAATAAAATCAAGATGTGAGAGATGAATTTATTGGGAGAAGGAGAAAGGGAGAGATAGATCAGGGTAAACTATCTCATATAAAATAGGCAAGGGAAAACTGCTACAATGGAGGGGAAGAGCAGGAAGGTGAAAGGGAATAGGACAACATTTTTCACATTGAATTTGGCTTAAGGAACAAATAATATGCACACTCAGTTGAGTATCTTACCCTACAGGAAAATAGGGGAAAGGGAGAAGGGGAAGATAGAAGAGAGGATAGATTGGGGTAGAGAGTAGTAAGAAGTAACTATTTTTGAAAAGGGATAGGATCAAAGGAGAAAATGAAGAGGGTACCCAAAGAGGGTTAGGGTTGCTTGAGACCCCAAAATACCAACACTTTGGGTCCTGTGGAAATAATTCCACTCAAGTCTTCTCAGCCAAAGAAGAGTGAAGTTTCTTGAAAGTTCAAGTTCACCATATGGGTTAGACTCTTAAGGAACCAGTCTATGCTAGGACATTCTATGGTGCTTTCACACAACGAGTCTGTGCTAAGCTATTCTATGGTGCTCTCATACAGAGCAAGTCTGTGCTAAGCTATTCTATGGCACTCTCACACCACATGCAGGGAAGATGGCATTCTTATGTATAGAGGAATCTAGGGGTGGTCTAGAGGAGGAGTTTGGGGAGGGTCTTCAGGAGGAGTTAATGAGGTCAATACAAAAGTGGATTGAGATTTTGATAGCTCCAGGGTGGGAAGCAGATGGACAATGGAGGTCCAGGCTAGTAAAGAGGTTTGGGCCCAGCCACAATGAAATACTTATGCCTTCTGCAAAGGCCTCATTAAGTGGAAAGATTCAATCAAACTTCAAGGGGTTTACTGGAGCCTGTACCTCAAAATTTCAAGGAGCTCAAGGCGGGGGCTCCCAGACCCTACACCTCATCAGTCTCCTTAAGAGTCTACCCCATATAGTGAACTTTCAATAAATTTTACTTTTGGCTGAGAAGACTTGAGGCAAAGTCTTTTGGCAGGACCCAGCATGTTGGTATTTTGGGGTCTCCAGAGCAATCCTAACACTCTTTATGGGTAATGTCTTCAGGAATGGTTGTTGAATTTCATCAAACACTTTTTCTTTTTTTTTAAATTCAATTATTTTATTTATTTTCTTGTTTACATCATTATTTCTACCAGATTTTGAGTTGCGAATTTTCTCCCTGTCTATGTCCCTCCTTCCTATCCCACCCCTCCTTGTTCTATTCTCTACCCTGTCCCTGTCCCTTTACTGAAGTGTGTGCTTCCAGCAACCCTCCCCCCAACCCAGCCCTCCCTAACGTCATCCCGCCTCTCATCCCCATCCCCCCTACTCTCCTGTGTGGCAAGATACCAGTTTAGAATGTATGTCATTCTTTCCCTAAGCCAAATTCAATTAGAGTAAATGAAAGTAAAGTTTAACAGTTATCCCTTGCCTCTTGTAGATGGGATGAATAACCCAAATTTTGTCTCTCGTCTCCTCTCATTCTAGTCCTCTCTCACCTCAGAATTTCACCTTTTAAAATATCATCCCTTCCTTTTCAATTGATCCTGTACCCTCTATGTACACATATACACACATACTCAGATATGTATTCATACACATATATACTCTCCTATATCGATGTATGTGCAGGTATACATATATAAACATTTGTATTCCCTTCACCTATCCTCATACTAAGAAAAGTTTTCATAAGTTACTATTATTGTTTTTCCATATTGGCATGTAAATAGTTCAACTTTGATAAGTTCCTTATAATATCTTTCCCATGTTTACCTTCTCATGATTCTTGTGTTTGAATGTCAGATTTTCTGTTCAGTTCTGGTTTTTTCAGGAAGAATGCTTGGAAGTCCTCCACCTCACTGAATGACCATATTTTCCCCTGGAACATTATACTCAATTTTGCTGGGTAGGTGATTCTTGGTTTTCATCCTAGCTCCCTTGATCTCTGGAATATCATATCCCAGGCCCTTGAATCCCTCAGTGTAGAAGCTGCCAGATCCTGGGTTATGCTAATTGTGTTTCCACAGTATTCAAATTGCTTCCTTTTGGAAGTCTGTAACATTTTCTCCTTGATCTGGGGATTCTCAAACCTGTCTGTAACATTCCTATGAGTTTTCTTTTTGGGATCTTTATCAAGAGGTGATTGGTGAATTCTTTCAAGTTCTATTTTGGTCTCTGGCTCTAAAATATCAGGACAATTTTCCTTGAGAATTTCTTGAAGGATGCTTTCTAAGTTGTTTTTTTGATCGTGGCTTTCAGGTAGTCCAACAATTTTTAAATTGTCTCTCTTGGATCTATTTTCCAGGTCAGTGGTTTTGTTCAAGGAGATATTTCACATTACCTTCTATTTTTTCATTTGTTTGTGTCTGTTTAACAGTATTTTGATTTCTCATAAAGTCATTTGCTTCCATTTGCTCCACTCTAATTCTGAAGGAATTATTCTTTTCAGCATGCTTTTGAGATTCTTTTTCCATCTGGCCACTTCGACTTTTTAAGGCATTCTTCTCTTCATTGGCTTTTTTGGGCCTCTTTTGCCATTTGAGTTAATTTGTTCTTTAAGGTGTTATTTTCTTCAGTCAGGTTGTTGACTCTCTTTTCATGATTTTCTTGCATCATTCTCATTTCTCTTCCCAGTTTTTCCTCCACGTCTCTTATTTGGTTTTCAAAGTCCTTTTTAAGTTGATCTGTGGTTTAAAGGCAATCTTCATGTTTCTTGGAAGCATTTGGTGTGGAAGTTCTGACTGTGTTGTCTTTCTCCTGTTCCATGCTTTGATCCTTTTTGTCTCTCCAAAAAGGATTCTAGAGTTAGGTTACTATTCTTACTTTGCTTCCTTTTCCTACTCATATTGGCCAGTCAATTAGTTGCTTGATTTTTTAGCTCTGTGGAACTCTGCTTCCACAAGGGAAAGCTCTGTCCCAAATCAATGGCGTTTTCATAGCTGCCAGAGCTATTGGGGGGGTGCTGTATCCCCTCCCCAGCTTTGGCTTGCTGAAAGTGCACCCCAGGACCACCACCTAAGACCATGATCTGGATCCAGGCTGCTCAACACAAGAGCACTTGGCCTTTGATCAATTGCCTTGGTCCCCCTGCAGTATATAGGCGAGGAGCTCTGAAGCGGCTGGGTGGAACTGGTTGCTGTTTCTGCTGCTTCCTTGCCCAGGGGCAGTTTGGCTGTACAGCTTTTCTCCCCCAATAGCTGAGTCCTTATTTTCTTAGTTCTTTTTCTTAGTCCTTATTTCTTCTGGTTTGATAAATCTGGAAACTTCCCCAGCTGTCGCTGATCTGCTCTCCTGAAGACTCCAGCTGTGGCTCCTCCTGACCACTCCGGAGCCAGGCTGGTTTTTCAGGCTGGGCTGGTTTCGGTTCCCAGTCTGCTGTGATGAGGCCCACTTGCCTAGCTGCCTTCACCAAGACATGTGTTTTCTGTATTTTTGTGAGTTTTGGAGCCTTAAAATTTGTTTAGAGTTATATTTCGTAGGTATTTAAGGTGGCTATGGGGGAGCTGGGAAACTTTGATCCTTCTATGCTGCCATCTTGGTTCCACCCCCCCTCCCCCCAAATATTTTTTCAACATTTATTGAGATAATCATAGGATTTTTGTTGTTCTTGTTAGTGTTATGGACAATAATTGTGTGTGTGTATGTGTGTGTAGTTGTGTGTGTATGTGTATAACTGAACCAGTCTTACAATCCTTGTATAACTCTGTGAGATAAAAATTAACATTACCTCTAAGTTCAACTGAATTAATTTTCTAATATAATTAGCATTTATGTGATTTTTAAAAATTGTTATTCTTGCCTGAACTGACCTCATTCAAAACTGTCCTAGACTGAATTGATTTAAAGTCCTGGTGGAAAGTGAGTGATACTATAGCTCATCCTCCTAGCCCCAGGGGGCATTTGCTTACTAATTTTTTAATGTGGCACTCCTTCATTGATTGTGAACTAGGGACTCTTCACCCCCCCTCCCCCGCTGCATGTGGCCAAGGCAGTTCTTTGGTCCTTACCTGATTTTGTAAAACTAAGGGTGGTTTGATCTTTTCCAAGACACTAACTAATCTCTTGGTCCTGATTTGGGTGGTTCTGATTTTCTAGCAAAGATTATTATTTATCTCTTAAAAATAATTCAGTAGAGGACTAACTTTTTATATTTTTTGAAAATAGTTTATGTAGAATTGTAATTAATTTATCTTAAAATGTTTTAATTAATTTATTTATAAATCCACCAAGTCCTAGGTGCTAATTTTGTTTTTGTATTTGCCCCATATGGGTTTATTGTTCATACTGAGACCTTTTATTTAGGTTGTCTATTATTTTTTGTTTCTTGTATTCTCAGACACAATAAAAAATGTAATCTACAGTGATAAAGGGAATATACTCATCAATGAGATAACAGATATATTTGTTTATCAAGCCATGGCATAGTGTATAGAATATTGAGTTTAGCATTCAAAGACCCTGCCCTTACCATTCTATTCCATTAATCGTTTTATTCTTTATGAATTAAAAGGTGGAAATAATGGGGTTATGGGATCTGAACCCCTAAAAAGATGAGACCACATCATTGGGACCTGCACCCCTAAAAGTCCCTGAACTTTTTCATGTATTTCAGCAGCTCACACCATTGTTGTTTTGCCTGAGGTATCTGGCCCATCCAACTCTAATTAGATATTCAACAACCCTTTTAACTGTGTTTCACTGTGCCTAGACCCAGTCCAAACCACTTAACTCCTTTCATTGTTTGTACCTGGACCAGCCCAGGGTACTTACTACTCCTTAATCCCATCCAGACTCCTTCTCGGTGGCTTCCAAACCACCCAAGGCTATTTAACACTACTTAATCCTATCCAGATCTTCTCATTGTCTTTTGGTATTTAAGTATTAGTTCCATCCTTATCTAACAGTCAGATTCACTAGGAACTCTAGCCAGTCCTATTGCAGATACTATACTGCAGATTTACTAGGAATCTTGCTCATTTAATTAGTATACCAATTAAATCTCATTATTCAGACTGAAAGAAGACTTGAGTAGTGAAATTATTTTGAGGCATATGCCCCTGTATCCTTATGTTTTGGGGTTCCCAGCACCCCAAACTACAAAAGAAACATTCACTTTTCATAGTGTAAAATAATCTTCACGACCTAGTCTTGCCTATTGTAATTGAACCATAAAAGTAACCATTGGCATTAGCACAAAAAGGGGCTACGGTGAGTCTCAGAGGAGGATATATTAGAATTAATGCTTCTATTAATAGAGGAGAGAAATTCAATGCTGGAGAAATAACTTCATTCCAAAACTGAGTTTCTGGTGATTTGAAGGTGGATTTTAAGAAGGTCAATTACTACTTTAGACATAATGCATTAGTTTAATAAAATAATTGAATTTAGTGTTACAATTTTAGCATCTGTAAACTGCATTAGCCTAAAAAAGAGTTCGAGAGATGTTAATAGATAATCTTAAAGACTGTGCCATCTTAATATTTTGCAGAGCTAGTAGACCTACTTATCTGATTTAGTGTAGATTAAAGAAAAGGTATTTTCTTTTTGCTTGCTTGTTTGTTTTTCTGTAAAAGCCTGAAGGTCAGCAGAAGACTTATAGGTAAAGCCCAGAACTGAAGCAAATAGGAGCTAGATAGAATTCCATTCACCCAAGATATTTATATTGGGCCTAGTGAAATGAAAGTGCCAGAAGGTAAAAGAAACCAATAAAATAAAACAAATCAAAACAAAAACAAACAAAAAGCAAACTCAGGAATAAAATGGGAGTTTTTGCCTGGGGAGCAAACTCAGGAGCACTAGTCAGTCCATTAATAAATATTCATTAAGTTCCTGTTATATACCAGGCATTGTGTTAAATTCTAGAGATACAAATAAAGGCAAAAGATAGTCCCTGGCCTCAAATGTTCACAATTTAATGGAGGAAACAGCTTGCAAACAACTATGTACAAACAAACTATACACAGGATAAATTGATAATAGTCAACAGAGGGAAGACACTAGAATTAAAGATTTGGAAAGGCTTTTTGCGTGAGGTGGGATTTTTGCAGTGACTTTGATGAGGTGTAGGCTCTGGGACCCCCCTTGACCTTTCCTTGAATCTTTGAGGTACAGGCTCTAGGAAACCCCTTGAAGTCTGATTAAATCTTCCCACTGGATGAGGCATTTCCAGAGGCCATAAGTATTTCGTTGTGGCTGGGCACAAACTTCTATTACTAGCCTGGCCCTCCATTGTCCATCTGCATCCTACCCTGGAGCTATCAAAATATCAATCCACCCTTGCATTGACTCCTCCTGAAGACCCTCCCCAAACTCCTCTTATAGAACACCCCAAGATTCCTCTGTGTATAAAAATCCCATCTCCCTTTCATGTGGTGTGAGAGCAACACAGAATGCCCTAGCATAGACTTGCTCTGAGAGAGCACCATAGAATAGCTTAGCACAGTCATGCTCTGTATGAGAGTATCACAGAATGCCCTAGTACAGACTTATTCTGTCCTGCTTGCCCAATGCAAGCATCACAGATACCTAGGCTGTATAAGAGTCTTCTCAATATGGCAAACTTTAAAGAAACTTTACTTTTCTTTGGCTGAGAAGACTTAAGTCGAATTCTTTTGGCAGGACCCAGAGTGTTGGTATTTTGGGGTCTCAGGCAACCCTAACCCTCTTAGTGGGTAAACCTCTTCAACTTTAAGGAAGCCAGAAGGCAGAAACAGAGGTGAGAAACTTTTAGTGAAAATTCTTGGAGTGGGAAGATAGAATGTTTTGTTCCAGCAACAGCAGGAAGGCTAGGGTTACTGGATTTAAAAGTACCTCAGGAGAGGAAACTGTAATGTGTTAAAAGACTGGAAATGCGGGAGGAGAGGGTTATAAAGGGCTTTGAATGCCAGAGGATTTTATATTTGATCCTGGAGATGATATGAAGCCACTGGAGCTTATTGAGTATATGATGTAATATGATTAGTTCTCTGTTTTAGAAAAATCACTTTGCCCATTGAATGGACTGGAGAATGAACTGGAGTGGGGAGAGTCTTGTGGCAAGCAGACTAATCAATAGGTTTTGTAGTATTGCTAGAGTGAAGTAATGAGGACCTGTACCAGGGAAGTATCAGAGAGTAGTGGGTTTATTTAAGAGATGTTGCAGTGGTAAAATCAACAAGCCGTGATAACAGCTTAAATAGGGAAGGGGAGAAGATATTGAGAAGGGTGAGAGATATTGAGGAGACTGATAACATCTAGGTAGCAAGCCTGAGGGACTAAAAGAGTGGTGATGCCACTGACAGTAATAGTGGGGTTTGGGGTAGAGAGAGTTTAGCCAGAGAAATGAGTTCTGTGTTGATGAGCTGAGTTTGAGAGGTCTACAAGAATACAATTGAGAGCATCCAGTAGGGGGTTGGAGATGTCAAACTGGAAGTCAGAAGAGTGGTAGATTTGAAAATCATTTGCATAGAGATGATACTTAAATCCATGGAATTTGATAAGATTACTAAGTAGTAAAGAGGGAGAAGAGAAGACGTCCCAGGATAGAGCCCAGTGGTATATCCACAATTAGTGAATCGCTAATGTTTATTTCAGAAATTATGGCAAGCATAGGAAAGGCCTATTTTCTTAAACTGGATTTAATACCTTATGAGAATTAGGACCAGGGAAGAATGGAAGATTACTTTCCACACTAGATTTTTACACTGTTCTGTGAATGCCAGATTTTGCCTTTTGAGTTGAACAGTATACTGCCCAGAAATAAATGAACAGTATCATTGACATTCTAGATGAATTACTCATCATTTACCAATAGGAAGCTTTGATATTGTCATACCATGTACAGGTATATTCCTTCCATATCAGGGAGATATTAACCTGGTTAAGGCATCACAAGTTGCTGTGTGAATTAGAGAAATGTCTTTTGTCAATTATAAGGCACACTTGATAGGACATTGGGCCTGGAGTCAGGAAGATCACAATTCAAATCCAGCCTCAGAAAATTTATTAATTGTGTGGCTCTGGGTAAATACTTAATTTGTATCTGCTTCAGTTACCTCAACTGTCAAATGGAGACAATAATAGTACATACCTGGCAGGGTTATTTTGAAGATCAAATGATATAATATTGGTAAAGTGGTTAGCACAGTGCCTGGCACGTAGTAGATCTATACAAGTGCTTATTTCCTTTCTTTTTTTCCCCAGATAACAACCATGGAAAAAGATAGCCTACAAATAAATACAGGTTATGGGAAGGTCATATAAGGACAAATTACAAAACCTTTAGTGAAAGCCTTTCAATTGTTTTCTCAGAAATATAAGCTTCTATAAACAGTTTATTCTGGGTTATGGTTGTCAGAGCCCCTAAACTAGATTTTTATTTTATATGAGAAACTTGTTTTTACCCAGGACTAAAACAAGAATGAGTATTTCAAGCTTCAAAAACAGGAGGTTGTGGCAGCCAAATTATTACAGTTTGAAACCCTTGGAACCTATATGTGTTTGGTTTTGTTTTTGTGGACACTTACAAAAGAAGTTACAGACCTACAACTAGGAGGGATGTGACTGTCCATTGCCCATTGTTTTGGCTCATTGACAATCATTAGAAACTGTGATCTATCTTTGACTCAGGAAAACAACTGATTCCAAAGAATACATACATAAGAAAGAAGGAGAAATACCTAAAATCTAGGGATATATCCTCTCTCCCAAACAAAGGTCCAGGAAACACAGAAGTTCAGTGGAATGAGTGCATGATTTTCAGAGCCAAGAGATAAGACTGGGCATTTTGAATGTTCACACTAAGAGAATCTTGTTATGAGTATCCAGTTTTCCAAAACATCTCTAGCACACATCATTTGGCACTAATGTGTTTGTGTGTGTGTGTGTGTATAATCCCCACCCTCCCTCCCCAAGCAGAGCAGACAAGTATATTCATGCACAATGAATCAAAGATCCAATTTTTCCTTTTTTTGGGGGGGTTGGGGGAGCGGTATACTCAGCATTTAGCACAGTGCCTTGCAAATATTTAAGGACTTCATAAACACTTCTTGAATGTTCATTGACTGACAGACCCAGGAGCATCATATGTGTAATGGCAAGTAAATGAATACTTAGCACCTTGTTTCAGTTCAAGTGTCTTTGAACTTTGCCCTAATTGTATGAAGTCTTTGTTAAGAAACAGAACCAGTGAATCCCACAGTGGGAGGAACTTGCCAAAGACAGGAACGAAAGACTTAAGAAGTAGGTGGAACAGGGAGGAACTAAAAACCATATAAAAAGCTGAGCACAGCTGGGACTAAGCAGAATTGAAAAGGGGCAAACTTGTGTCCAGCACTCTCTCTGTTCTTTCTGTGTTGATTTGTGTTTGTGATACTTTGTACAGAAGCCCTGGGACCTTACTGGAAGCTCTGACAGAGGATTTTCTTGTTGTCTGTTTATAGAAGTCCTGGAAGAGGGTTTCAGAGGTCCTGAGACTATACTGATGATCTGGTTGAGTTCTCAGACTCTGTTTGTGGGTCTGTGATTTCACAGGCAGACAGTGAATTGATGATGGTGCTGGCAATGTATATGAACATTGTTTTGGCTTTGTCTTCCCATTGTTAAGCTTTGTCTTCCCAGAAACAGAAATTGCAAAGTACTTGAGGTGTACTGGACACTATGAGCTTCAATATGGAATGGGAGCTGGAAGAGAAGTTGGACAAGGAGCTGGATGAAGATTTGAATAAGTTGCTGCTAGCTGCCTACCTATAAATCCAGGTTACACTTGGGTAGATTCAGGCAAGAGCTGGACCCATGGAAAGAGGAAGTATGGAATCTGGGAGCCAGCCTTAAGCTAAGATGAAAACATCTCTCCTTGGGTACTTAGTGCTACCTGAGAAGATCATGATTTACTGTGGCCGAGGGGTGGGATAATTTTGTACTTTGTACCCCTTAAGGATGATTGAGTTAAGGATGTTTGGAAACTAATATCCAGTAAAGAAGAAAGAAGACTTTTTGACTGAGAGATTTAAACAATGTGAACTAGGGGTAGAACCTTTGTGCTTTATGTCCCTGAAGGAGGATTGCTCCTTAAGACCATTAAGTTAAGGCCTTACTGAATAATAAAACTATGTGACCACTTTAGTGATAAGTTATTATATCACTTTGAATGTTGTACTTTGGTTTCTGTGAATGTTTTACCGTTGTTTATTGCTGAATGAATAAAGAGTTCACTATACTATGTGATCAGAACCTTACATCTATTCACAGCAGCAGTCCTCTGGAGAACTGCTCATGCTTGGTTTTACAATATGTAATAACCTAAATAAGGGTATAAGTTTAGCTTTACAAAAGAATCCACAGAATGACTTGGATTAGAATAAGTTGAAAGGGCACTTGGAGACATAGTTATCAAATGTTTGAGTTTCTATACTAACAAAAAAATTTCTTGGAAAATAAAGAAATGTTCTCTTTCTAGATGACTTTTTTTTTAACTAACAAACAACTAATTCCTTAGCCTCTATGTGGCTAATTTAGGTATAGTGTCAAAAATTGTTGGTCTTGCAAATAGGGAGACCTGGATTCAAGTTCTACTTTGGGCATTTACCGTCATCTCGGGCAAATTTTGCATCTTTTATGAGGTTCGTAGTTCATACAGTATGAGGAGAGTATAGGAGCAAATGATTGACAGGAAAGACTCTAGACAGCTTATAACAACAGGATTTAATTAAGTTTGATTGAATGAATATTAATTACATACCTACTAAGTGCAAGGTTCACTTAATACTTCCAAGCTTCACAAGTAAATGAATAACATTCTGTGTTGCTGTCAGCAAGACATTATGCATGAGTGCCCCAAATATTTTTTTAAATGGACATTACATAGAAAGCAATGTAGAAGCATATGGTAGATATGATCAGGGAGCAAAATATAAATAACAAAGAACTCTGAAGAACATAGGTAAAAGATACCATCAAAGAAATTTTAGAAAGAAAAAGATGGAGTGGCTATTTGGGAGGGTGAAGACCAGAGTGTTCTACTAGTACACTGGTATTCTTATGATGTCAGAAAAAAAGCAAGGAAATTTTTCAGCTTGTTACATGTACTTTCTATGGTTTACCTATGAGAGGACACAGAAAAGAGTCATACAAATGGTTTGTATGATATATCATGAGAGGGATCTTCCAGATTAATTATATCATAGTTCTATTTGAATATGAAAGTTAGTATAAAGTACTGTGCTAGGTATTGTAAATAATGGGATACAAATAAAATAATAACCATTCTTGCCATTGCTGAGCTTATATTTAATGGACAGGACACAATATACACAAATACAATGCATTATCTCTTGATCAGGGAGAAATGGCTAGCAACTGAAAAGATCAGGGGTGACTTTTTGGAACAGATGGTTGCTGAGCTAAGTTGTAAAGGATAATGAGACTTATGGATGGTAGCGATAAAGAGGGAGGGAATTCCAACTTTGGAAAATGAATTATATAAGTGCAGAGAGGTGAGATATGGAGTATATAATCCTGGCAAGTTGAAGTGAAATGAAGAGTTGACACAGGAACACTTTGAAAATAAATTTGAAATACAGGTGATTGTGGTACCTAATTTTTCCTGTTTCTTCAGTGTTTATTAAGTGTGACCTGGACTGCTTCTGTTTGAAGAACAATCAGGAACTTACAAGACATGTATGTGTTCTTCTTGATGCCTATGAATGGATCTATGGTAACATCATAACGGCTTTGTGATTCATACATAGGTGTATCAATCAATATCAGTCAAGTCCATGAGCATATGCAGTGTACTTTCTATCCAGAGTTGAATTTCCTCTGAACAGTAGGGAGGGAGCTGAATTTTCATAGTCCCTGTCAGTGTGAAATTTGAACATTAATCAATAATAGCTTTCAATTCCAATTTTATTCTTTCCATTTACATTATTGTAGTAATTGTGTAAATTATTTTCTAAGTTCTACTAACTTAATTTTGGATTCATTCATGTAAATTTCCCTATGTCTCTGCATTATCTCTCTTCATAATTTCTCATAGCATCATAATACTACATTGTATTTATGTAACAAAGCTTAGACATTCCGTAATTGATGGGCATCTTCTTTCTTTCTTTTCGCTAGTCTTTGGTATTACAAAAATGTGTTGTTATAAAAGGTCTGGTGTATATTAAACCTTTCTATCTTTGATTTAGCCAGGGTTTAAGACTATCAGTAGTATTTCTGAGTCAAAGGTTCTAGACACTTTAGTCTCTATTTTGAAATTGTTTCTTAGAATATTTGCACCAACATGCAGTTTCACCCACAGTGTGTTAGTGTACCAGTCTTTCCTCAACAGCAATTATTTTTATTTTCTATCATCTTTGCTAATTTGTTGAATGTGAGGTGAAACATAAGAGAGACTTTAATGATCGTTTCCCATATTATTTAGTGATTTGGAACAATTGTGTCATCTCCCTATTAAACATAGTTTAATATTAATCACAATATTTTCCTATAATAGTGAAAATAGGCCTTATCAAGTCATTATTGGCAGATTCAGCATGGCATTTGGTAGCATAACGTTGAGAATTTCCTTTGGTGTTGCAACTAGTTATTTTAGAGGCTGCTATTGCTTTCTTTCAGCACAGGAGCCAGGAACCATCGTACAGGGTGTCATTGCCTTTCCTTTGGCACGAGAACCAAATGGTCACCAGAGTTCAGAACAAAACTTAACATTTTTTCCTTCTCATTTCCTTCTTTTTAATCTCCTACCTTCTCCAAATCCATCTTTCATTATTTATAGAATTTTTCCTAGTACATTTAAAAAAACACAGCCTTCTTAGGGGATATAGTTCTCAATGTAAGCTCATATATGTAAATATAAATAATAATATGTATATATATACACACATTCCCTTACAATTATGCCTCCTTTATTTCTAAGAATTTTGTTTATTTTGTAGTTATTTTGATTTGTGGTTCCTTTACTGAAATATAGATTATATATATATTCTTTTGTTGATGTAACCTAAGATAAACTCATCCTCTCATTGCCCTTGAGATTATCCTTGACATAGGAGCAGAGTGGTTCCCCTCCCAGTAGGCCATGAACATTAAAACAAATATAGAACATATGGAACAGAATATCCAATGTGCATTAAGACCTTACTGAAAAAAATTTACTTTGTGAAAGGTACAATATAAGTAGCAATTGAATTTTTGTTCTTTTAGGGACTCTAAAAGGATCGACAGAATATAAGACTTAAAAGTCAGGAGACTTGGGGTTGAATACTAACTCTGATGCTCACAAAACTGCGTGACCCTGGGCATATCCCTTAACCTCACTGGGATTTAATTTTCTTATCCATAAAACAAGCATCACACTTCTTCTGATACTGAACCCACAGATGTGTTGTGAGGAAAACATTTTGAAAACCTTCAAGCTCTTTTTAATGATAGCTGGTCCTATTATAATCCAATATCTAAGAACCTTAACAATATTATTTTAGTTCTTTACAGAAAAAAAAATCCCTTACTGAAATAGGATTTAAGTTTTTCCATTTAGTTTCTAAAGTAAAGTAATGTAGAATTGTGCATTTTAATAGAATTTCTTGTTTTCGCGAAAATAAGACTCAGAAAAAAAATGAGAAAAATGAGAAAAAACCTTGATGGGGGACAGAGTCAAGATGGTGGCATAGAAGCAGCACAACTCTACAGCACTCCCCATAATATCTAAACAGATCTTAGAGCTCCATAACTCATAAAATGAGAGAGAAACAAGGTCCCTGCTGAACACAGCCTGGCACACAGATGGGAAGAGGTTCATTGCAGCATGCTGGGAGCCCAGATAAGCACCACATGAACCTGCAGCTGGAGCCCTAGGGTGATCAGAACAACCTACGGCTGGAGCAAATCACCAGTAGCTCTGCCATTTTCCAGAGCTACCAATCCATAAGAAACAAGGACTAAGTGAAAGTTCAGTAGAACGTATATAAATTTGGTGGAGAGGGTTTGGCCAGCTGTCCTAAGGATAGAAGCAGTCTGATTTGGCAGCCCTGCCGCAGCCTCCAAATGACTGCTTTAGAAGCTCCCGCCTGCAGATTGCAGGGGGGGGGCCAAGTGATCATTCATAGGCTAAGTGCTCTTGCTTTGAGCTGTCTGGATTGGATTGCTGTCTTGGGTGGTGGTCCTGAAGTGAATTTTCAGTTAGCTAAATCTGCAGAAGCAGTGGCCTCTTATAGCTCTGGCAGCTGCAAAAACCCCAGCGATTTGGGACAGAGCTCTCCCCTCTGAAAGCAGAGTTCTACTGAATATAAAAGTGAAATAATTGACTGGCAACATGAGTAGGCAAAGGAAGCAAAGAAAACCCAGCAATGTAACTTTGGATTCCTTTTTGGGGGACAAAAAAGATCAAAGCATGGAATGGAAGGAAAACAACACAGTCAGAACACCCATACCAAAAGCTTCCAAGAAAAATGTAGATTGATTACAAGCCATAGAGCAGCTTAAGAAGGATTTTGAAAACCAAATGAGAGACAGAGGAACAATTGGGAAGAGAAAGAAGAATTATTCAAGAAAATCATGAAAAGAGAGTCAGCAACGTGACTGAACAAAGTAACACCTTAAAAAATAGATTAACTCAAATGGTAAAAGAGGCCAAAAAGTCAGTGAGGAGAAGAATGCCTTAAAAAGTTGACTTTTCCAGATGAAAAAATAATCTCAAAAGCTTTCTGAAGATCATAATTACTTTAGATTTAGAGTGGAGTAAATGGAAGCAAATGAGAAATCAAGATACTATTAAACAGATCTAAACAAATGAAATAATAGAAAGCAATGTGAAATATCTCCTTGAAAAAAACACTGACATGGAAAATAGATCTAGGAGAGACAATTTAAAAAAGTATTTGACTACCTGAAAGTCATGATCAAAAAAAGAACCTAGAAACATCCTTCAAGAAATTCTTAAGGAAAACTGACCTGATATTTTAAAACCAGAGGGCAAAATAGAACTTGAAAGAATTCACCTATCACCTCTTGAAAAAGATCCAAAAAAGAAAAGTCCTAGGAATGTTATAGCCAGGTTCTGGAGTTCCCAGATCAAGGAGCAAATATTACAAGCTCCCAAGAAGAAACAATTTGACTACTGTGGAAACAAAATAAAGATAATGCAAGATCTAGCAGCTTCTACATTAAGGAATCGAAGGGCATGGAATATGATATCCTGGGGATCAAGGGAGCTAGGATTAAAACCAAGAACCACCTACCCAGCAAAATTGAGCATAATATTCCAGGGGAAAATGTGGTCATTCAATGAGGTGGAGGACTTCCAAGCATTCTTGATGAAAAAACCAGAAATGAATAGAAAATTTGGCATTCAAATACAAGAAGCATGAGAAGGTAAACATGGAAAAGAATTCAAAAGGAACTTATCAAAGTTGAACAATTTACATGCCAACATTGAAAAATGATAATTATAAGAAAATGATAATTATAACTTATGAAACTTTTCTCAGTATGAGGATAGTTGAATGGAATATAAATGTATATATATATATATATATGTATATGTACACATACGTCTATATAGGAGGGAATATATGCATATAAGTACATATGTGAGTGTGTGTATGTATGTGTACATAAACAGAGGGTGCAGGATCAGTTGAATAGGATAGGATTATATTTTAAAAGGTGAAATTGAGAGGTGGGAGAAGAATAGTATGAGAGGAGACAGAGAGAGACAGAATGTGGTTAATCCTCTCAGATAGAAGAGGCAAGGGATAATTGTTACAATGGAGGGAAAGAACAGGAAAGCAAAAGGGAATTGATCAACCTTACTCTCATTGAAGTTGGCTTAGGGAAGGAATGACATACACCCTAAACTGGATATCTTGGCCTACAGGAGAGTAGGGGGAAGAGGATGAGAGGGGGGAGGATGTAGGTGAGGGCAGGTTGTGGGGGAAGGGGAGAGGATTGTTAGATGCACACACTTTTGTAAAGGGACAGGGACAAAGTAGAGAATAGAACAAGTAAGGGGTAGACTAGGAAGGAGGGAAATATACAGGTACTGGGGTAGGGAGATCCTACTTGACCTACCGAAAAGTCAGAGAGGTGATGGGGGAGGATATAGGAGAGAGCTGCGTGGGGCAGGGGATATACAGTGGGATCCCTGTGTTGGGGTGTTGGGTAGGGGAAAGATGAGGAGAAAATTTCTAAATCAAAATCTCATGGAAATGAATGCTATAAACTAAAAATAAAAGTTAAAAAAAAGAAAAGAAGTGATTAGGAAAATGCAAATCATACAGTTTAAACTTGAAAGCATAAAAAAAGTTAAAAATTTATACTTTAATCTGCATTCAGAGTTTATCAGCTCTTTTTAGAGGTAGATAGCATTTTTCCTTATGAGTCCTTTGGAATTCTCTTGGATCACTATATTGATCAGGGTAGTTTGCTCTTTCACAATTGATCATCATTAGAGTATTGCTGTTAGTGTGTGCAGTTCTTTGTATTTTAACCATTTTTTTCACAACAAAAATCTGCCTCCCCTCCCTCCCGTATTGAGAAAGAAAGAAAAACAAACCCCTTTTTATAAACATGTATAGTCAAGCAGAACAAATACATTGGCCTTCCCCCCTCAACATGTTTCAATCAGCACTCTGGGTTCCTTTGCTTCCCAGTTAGCACGTAGTTCAAATGTTTCATCATGAGTCCTGTGGAATTATAGTTGGTCATTACTGATCAGAATTGCTAATTCTTTAAAAAATGTTGATCTTCACAATATTGTTGTCACTGTACTCCTGGTATTGTGGTCCATTTCTCCTGGTTCTGCTTACTTCACTGTGCATCAGTTTATATGTCTTCCTAGATTTCTCAAAAATCATCCACTTTTATAATATCTTACAGTAATTCTTACAGTATTCTATCATATTCACATACCATAACCTGTTGAGTACTTCCCCAGATGAAAGGTAATAGCTCAGTTTCCAATTCTTTAGCACTGCAGGAAAAAAAGCTACTATGAGTATTTTTTTTCTTTCTGGAGAGTTTGTTTTTCTTAAGACTAATCCCTTCCTTAATAATAAACTCCCTCTTGTCTCTTTCACCCTTTTTCTCCACTGTTTCTCTGTTTAGTAAAATGTATATATATATATATCCAACTGTATGTATATTTTTCCCCTTTTTGACCAGTTCATTTGAATGTGAATGAAGTTCAAATGTCAGTCATTGCCCTCTTCCTTCCTCCTTGTTTATCTAGATTATTACTTGTACAGTTGGATTTTTGAGAAAATTTCCCCTAAGCTTCCTTTCTCTCACCCCACCTTTCCACTACTACATAGTATTTCTCTTGCCCTTCCTTTCCATTATTCTTTAAAGTTCATCAGCTTCTCCTAGGCCCTCTAATTAAGCTCCTTCCTAGGACCTCTGATGATGAGATAGTTCTGAGGAGACATGAATCATTTCACCATATTTAAATGTAAACAGTTCATCATTTAGTCCTTTATGATTGTTCTCACATACTCACCTTTTTATATTTCTCTTGAGTCTCTACACTACAAAGTTCCTATGAAGCTTTGATCTTTTTATCAGGAATGCTTGAAAGTCATAAATTTCATTAAAAATCCATTTTCTCCCAGCAGGATTATGCTCAGTTTTTTGAGTAAATTAAGATATTCCTGTTTGGAAGCCAATATCCTTTGCCTTCTGGAATTCCATGTTCTCTGATCCTTCACAGAAGTGGATGTTAAATCATGTATTAATCCTGGTTGTGGCTCCTTAGTGCTTGGGTTTTTTCTTGCTGCTTGAAATATTTTTTCTTTGACTTAGAAACTCTGGATATTGCCTAAAATGTCCCTGGGAGTTTTTATTTTACTCTTTGTATTTCTGCTTTGCCCTTTGGTTCTAAAATATTTCTTTTATGACTTCTTGAATCTTCTGTTTGAGTTCAATGTTTGGTTCTGTCATGAGTAGTCCAATAATTCTTAAATTATCATACCTCAATCTGTTTTCCAGTTGCTTTTGCTATGAGATATGTTATATTTGATCCTGTGGTTTTCAGTCTTTTGACTTTGTTTATATATTTCTTGTTTCATCTAAAAATCATTAGCTTATATTTGGTCCATTTTAATTACCAGGGAGTTTGTTGCTTGGGTAAAATTTTGTACCTATTTTGTACCTGGGGCAAGGTTTTACCACACTGTTCATTCTTTTTACAATTCTTTCTTCTATTTCCCTATCCTTGGTTCCAAGGTTCCTTCTTTTGATAGCTTTTGCTTGCACATGAGACACTGCTTCCAAGTCAATTAGGTATAGCCTATATAGGTATATAGAAACTGAAGAGCAGACAGCTGATTCTTCTCTTGTTCCTTGTTCCTTTCTGTAATAAGATATAACATAGAGACTTTCCTTGTTTTGAAGATTGTGTATAATATTGTGAATTGTGGAAACTGTGAACATTGTACTGAATAAAGATTTGTAATGGAATAAACAAAGTGTTCACTAATACTGTGTAATCCAAATCTTAAAAGCTCCTCACAGTAGCATTCTCTCAGAAATCTACTGCTGATTGGCTTTAAATTATGGCTAAATTGACCACATTTACCAGAATTTGACAGAATTGACTGTCCCAGAACTGGCACATGCATAAAGGATGGGATCTGGAATAATCTACTGAGCATCCAGAACTCACATCTGTGCACATCTGGCACCATTTGGTCTGCAGATGTTGCCGTGCAATGCTTCATAATTGGTTTCTCAGGAGGTATAGGTAGTCTTAGTCCAACATGCTTTTTGTAAATTTTTTCATTAACATAAAAAATCATGAGTTCATTAAACTTTGCCTTTGTATTTACTTTGTATATTTTGTATATTCTTATTTAGTAGATGTTGTCTCCTGTAAGAGGGAGAAAGCTCTCTGAGGGTAGGACTTTTATTAGTAGCAATATTAGCAGGGATTAAGAAGAGGCCTCTAGGTAATTTTCTAGTCTTGCTGGTTTGGGGTCTCTGGATGAACAGTTGTCTAAGAAGAATTTTGCAAATATGGCATGTAGACTAGGAAATGACACATTTGTTAACTCTTACCAATAGACTTTCAGGTCCTTGAAGCTGCATTTATAAAGTCTGGCTGGTGTCAGGGGAAAGGGAGAAGGGAATAAACATTTATTAAGTACCTATTGTGTGCCAGGCACTGTGCTAAGTATTTTATAAAAATTAGTTCATTTGATCCTATTCCATTTTTGACCCCGTCAGTTTTATTTAATATATGAGGATAAACTGGGAACTCCAATGAACTGTAATCAATCAATTAATCAGTAAACATGTATTAAGCACTTATTGTGTGTCAGGCACAAAAATGAAACATTCCTCTCCCTTAAGGAAGTTACATTCTCTCACTGGAGAACATTGGCAAAAAATGAGTATGTATAAAATTCAAAGAAAGTGATTTGGGGAGGGCACAGGGCACCAGAAGCTAAGATCAGAGGGGTTTTCATGTAGGTGTCCCTTAAACAGTTTTGAAGGAAATGGAGGATTCTAAGACATCATTCATTATAATGACCAATCTGTGTCCTGAAAAAGACAATGAAACACATCTCTTCACCCAATAAAGCTATATTGTGTCCTGTCAGAAATAAAGAAAAGAAAAGAAAAAAAGAAAAAAAAAACCCTGATGTTAGGAGAGATTAAAGGCAAAAGAAGATAAAGGAAATGTTAAAAGATGAGATGGATAGATAATGTCCTGGAAGCAACAAATATGAACTTCAACAGACTTTGGGATATGGTGGAAGAGAGCAGGGCCTGGTATGCTATGGTCCATGGGGTCATGAAGAGTCAGAAATGACTGAAAGACTGAGCAGCAACAGTCTAGTTTTCTACTATACTATCTAATGTCCTTTATTCAGACACTCATACACATGTGCATGTATCGTGTCCCTCCATGAGCTTAGTTCTACCTCTTCAAATGAATGTGTTAATTAAAATTTGTCATGAAATACGTACTATATGATCCAAGATATTTCTTTTTTGCTTTATTTTCCCCTCTTATCTATAATGTAATTGAGATAAAAGGTAAAGAATGTTATATGGGACTTTTGAGTTGGATGGGACTTCTGAGGTTATCTAATAATAAATGATAATAAGATTTTGGATGACATTTAAATGCTTCCAAAGCAATTCACTAAAATTGTATTATTTTATCATGACAATATCTCTGGGAGGGAGGTGCTTTTTTCCCCTTCATTTTGCAGGTAAGGAAACTGAGGCAGACAGAGGGTAAGTGATTTGCCCAGAGTCATTCAGCTAGCAACCACCTAAATTTGCAGTTGAACTTAGTTCTTCCTGACTGTAGGCCTAACACTTTCTTCACTGTTCAATGTTAAGGGCCTCTTCATTTTACAGGGGAGAAGTCTAAGGTGTTGAGTTGGCAAGATGCAGAAGCTTATCTGAAAGAAAATTATCCACCAGAATGGAAATAATTAAGTGTGACAAATGAAAAGCCTGAAAGACAGTTTCTGTGGAATTAACAATCAATTTATTAATTAGACTAGTAAATAATCAATAAATCAGTTGTCATAGATCACTCTTGATGATCAAAGATAAATCATGGAGATCATCCAAAGCTTAAATGCCTTTGGAAAAGTGGGTGCCCCAGATAGGTATATAATCAATGAGGGGGCAAACTTTCAAATGAGGAGTTGGGCTGAAAGTCCTCAAACTCCCCTGACTGTTTGATGATGAGACTAAACTGCCTCTTGCTGGACAAAATTAACCATCTTTAACTGAACAATGGTGGGTTTCTCGGCAGTTGCCTAATGCTTTTGAGGGTGGAATTCACTTAGATGAGATTCTCTTTACACTTTAATCAGAGATAAGCTCTCCCAGTTGGGTGGGGTCCCCCTCTCTCACAAAAGAGAAAAATGTTCCTGGGGGTTAGGCCAATCTCCTCATCAGTCCTGTCCTTCAGCCTATGACTGATCCAGAGTGATTGGTGCCTGAATGAGAAAGTAAAAAAAAGAAGAAAACCCCATGGATCCCAATACTAATACTTGGTTATTAATAAAAATAGAAAAATAATCACTTCTGTCAAAGGAATGGCATCCAAAAAGTTTCAAAATCATCAAGTGAAGTTTTATAATATATGCTTTTTATAAAAGGACATGGAATATCCTGGCTAAACAGCTCTCTCCACTCTTTCAGGGACACCAGCTAAATTCTCCTCCTTTTCCTTCATCTTCCTAGTTGTTCTATGATACATTATGTCCAATCTTCCAAGCCAACTCAAATTCTCTGGGAAGTATGCAAAAGACTATCAGGAAATACAAAATAGATCAGCAAAGAGAGTGCTTGGTGTGAACACAACTTCTACGCAATTTATGACTGAAGAAACAGGGGCTAGAGAGTTGTCCAAACAGAGAAAAGTCAATTTCCTTGTCTGTGGTCATAGAATTAATAAATGTCAGAGTCAGGATTTGAAGTCAGTTCTTCTTGACTCCAATCTCAGTATTTTATCCATTGTACCATACTGTCTCACTGTCTCTACTGATTATAAATACCATTTTGTTTCATATAGTCCTATGGAGCAGTTTTAGCCCAATGAACTTTGATGCAATGCTGGGACAAATATGAATATTATAGCTTATTTTTAAAAAAAATCCTTGGGTACATGCTATATTATTTGTCATTCTTTCACAAATACAAAGAATTCACTTGGAACTATTTTGTTGATCTCCTGCTGACTTTAAAAACTTCAATTAAGTTACCACCAGTCTATTTCCTCTGAGAATGAGCTTAAGTTCCTTCATTTTTCTTCATAATTCACATCTTTGAGATGTAGGAACATATTGGTTGGATTAATTTTGTATCCCAGCAGGAGCAATTATATCTTTTCTCATGTGACCAATACTGCATGCAAGAGTCTTAGCGAGCAGTAAGCGATGCCTTGTAATTCCTTTAATTTTGTTTATATTCTTTTGGGACATAAGCCAGAAGCCTCTTGGCTTCAATACAGTAGTTGATGGCTAGAAGGTAGAGAGGAGTTTTTAGTGTTTCCAGGCTTCTGTCTATAGCAACACCTTTCCTTGGGCTAATATTTTGAGTTATTCTAGTTGTAGTTATTATTTTCAAGGAACTCATTACTCTGTAGTCCTCACTCTACTGCTATCACATATTTCCCCAGAAACCTGCCCTCTTAATGAAATTGGGCTATAAGTTCAAGCATTTTGTTTTCCTTTTTGAATAAACAGATTTGAATGGGAATTGTAATTACAGTCTTCTAAAATAGCAAAATTTGCTGAAAGGTCATATTTTAGAAACACTGTTTTCACAATTAGACACAGCTTCACAAGTTATCAATATGTCAAACTTATCAGAACATTTACTGTAAGTAAAGTTAAGAAATGTTATATTAAAATGCCTGATATTTCAATCTAGAAGCATGGTTTACAGGTCATTATTATTATTTCCATGTCCATGGAGTGGTATACTATGAACTTTCTATGCTTAGGGGGTGTTAGATTTTATTTGTATGTGGGAGAGAGTGGAAAGATATTGTCACTGAAGATAATTTGAATTCCAATAAAAATAGGAGTCCATGGGCCCCAGAAATAGGGACATTCTTTTATGTGCTAGGAAAATGAATCACATGATAGGATTGTTAAAGGAGGAGAACTGAGAGTTATGTTCATTTCTCTTCTCCCTTCCCTAAGCACACTGAAAAACAAACTAGCTTGGACCAATATTTGTTGTTGAGTAATGT
The DNA here is from genome assembly GCA_028646575.1 of Pseudocheirus occidentalis. Lineage (NCBI taxonomy): Eukaryota > Metazoa > Chordata > Mammalia > Diprotodontia > Pseudocheiridae > Pseudocheirus > Pseudocheirus occidentalis. The sequence continues at coordinate 77,127,008 of CM053593.1, read as the reverse complement.
TTCAGTTGTGTCTGACTATTTATTGGCAAAGATACTGGAATGGTTTTCCATTTCCTTCTCCAGCTCATTTTAAGCATGAGGAAACTGAGGCAAACTGGTTTAAGTGACTTGCCAAGGGTCACACAGCTAGTAAAATTCTGAGGCCATTTTTGAATTCAGGAAGACGAGTCTTTCTTATTTCAGGCCCAACACGCTATGCACTGCACCACCTAGCTGCCCTTTCTCAGTATACGTATGTTTTAATCTTAGTACCATCACTTAATGATTTTTGACAAGTCCCTTAATTCTTCTGTATTTCAGTTTTATAAACTGTTTTTTTTTTCTTTTTTTGAGGAGGGAAGGACAGGGCAATTGGGGTTAAATGACTTGCCTGAGGTCATAGGGCTAGTAAGTGTTAAGTGTCTGAGGGTGGCAGATTTGAACTCAGCTTCTCCTGACTCCAGGGCCCGTGCTCTATTCACTGCACCACCTAGCCGCCCCTGAATTGATTATTTTTGTAAATAAAGATGATATTACCTTCCTAACTGTCTGGGATCATAGGATATTCAACTTTAAAGCTGGAAACGCCCTCAGAAATTGGGCAGCCCAAACATCTTATATTACAGATCAGTAAACTAATGCCTGATGAAGTTAATCAAATTACATCAAATCACAAACATATTGGATATAATGTGAAACATGGGATCAAGAAAAAATATGAGCTCGTATTCTGCCTGTTACACTAGCTATTTGACCCTGGACAAGAGTTAAATTCCCTGAGCTTCAGTATCCTCATCTTCAAAGCAAAAAAAATAAAATTATCACCATCACTACTCTTCTTCCTCCTCCTCCTCCTCCTCCTCCACTTCCTCCTCCTCCTCCTCCTCCTTCTTCTTCTTCGCCTTCTTTGCCTTCACCTTCTTTGCCTTTTCCTTTTTGTTTTCTTCCTCCCAGAAATTTTTGGGGGTCAAATGAATTCAGATATGCAAAGTGATTTGTAAACCTTAAAATACTCTATAACTTGAAGATGGTTGTAGTAGTATCAGAGGCATCTAGATGATGGTTCAGTAGATAAATCATTGTGCCTAGAGTCAGTAAGACCTGAGTTCAAATTTGGCCTCAGTCACTTATTATCTCTGTAATCCAGGGTAAGTCATTTGACTTATATTTGCCTTGGAGGCAAATGGTTGGAGTGCTGGGCCCAGAGTCAGGAAGAACTGAGTCAGAATCTGGCCTCAGATATTTAGCTGTGTAACTCTAAACGAATCACTTAGCCTCTGTTTGCATTAATTCACTGGAGAAAGAAATGGCAAACTACTCCAATATCTTTGCCAAGAAAAACCCATGGATAGCAGTGGAATGCTATGATCCACATAGTCAGGAAGATTCAGATGTGACTTAACAACAACAGTAGCAATATCAAACCAAGATTCAACTCTAGGTTTGCTGACTCTAAATCTACAATTTCAAGAGAATTGGGAGGATCAAATCATATACTACATGTAAAAGTACTTTGTGGGGCAGCTAGGTGGTACAGTGAGAAGTGCACCAGCCCTGGAATCAGGAGGACCTGAGTTAAAATGTGGGCTCAGACACTTAACATTTACTAGTCCTATAACCTTGGGCAAGTCACTTAACCACAATTGCCCTGCTTTCCCCCCCCTCCAAAAAGCAAAAAAAAAATTGCTTCAGAAACCAAAAGGCCTATGCAAGTAAACAAAAACAGCTAACATTTATATGGCATTGTTATCTCATTTGATCCTCAAAATAGCCTTAGGATTTGTGTTTATTATTAGTAATATTATTTCATATAATTTATTATTATACTTTAAATTATTAGTCTTATTTCATAGATGAGGAAAATATGGCAAACAGACTCTGTAGCTTAACCAGAATCACCCATGTACCAAGTGTCTGAAGGCTGGATTTGAACTCATCTTTCTGACTCCAGGTGCAAGTATCCTATCCACTACACCACCTAGCTGTGAGTCATAAGTATTATGATTATCATGGTTACTGGTTTGGTAACAATCAAGATTCTGCCTGGCAAATCAGATTGTTTTGGTATTTTGTTATTCTGCCAGATGTGCAGCTACATGCAGAAATGGTAGAAAGTGATTACCTTTTGCTCAGCTAGGCATGAAAATGCTTCCCTATCAAATACACCATTTATTATTTATTTCTGATGTCCTTCATTTGAACTGCCTTACAACACAACATTCAGACTTGGCATGCACTTTTGAATCTGATTATGTAGGGTCGCAATGCAGGGCTCCTGTCACTTTGGGTGATTTCACCATTGAACAGAAGACTGTACATTCTCCAGGTTAGCTTTGCTTCTTATACTACTTTTCTTTAAAGCTGAGCTTGAGCATTGAACTTTCATTGACTTCAAAGTGTGCCCCAGGCTTCTGTTGGCCTAGTTGGAGTTCAAAGAAAGACTGTAAGTGGCCCATAAAATAGAGACTGTGATAACCCTAAGGATATTGGAGAGTTGTTTCCTTAGGGAATAGGGAGCTTTCATTGAAGAACAGCAAAATTTACTTCCTTGGTAAATTTACTACTTATGGCTATACACCAGCCACTAAGTGAAATTTTATCAATTGTATTAATTGATTTCATATACAAAATAGGATAATTTCTATATTTAATTGTAATGTATGCAATAAAAAAAATGTTGGATTTTTAAATTATAACTCTTTTGCTGGGATGGAAGTATTAGTCTTCCAAGTGTTTTTGTTTTGTTTTGTTTATTTGTCTGTTTGTTTTGCTTTTACTTGACACACGTTTGTATCCATTCAGAAACCTTGGGATCATCTGCATAATAGAGAGTTCAGTAGGCTGATAGGATTCCTTCTCCCAATGAATTTAGTTCCATGCCTTAGTACAAAGTGATCCCTCACCTTTCTGGGTGAAAAGACAATGGGAATAACACTTGGCACTTAGAAGTCAACTAGGCCTATGTTTAAATTGAACTTATTTTTATTTATTTATTTTTAAAATTTTCATTGACTTGTTTATTTACTTTTAGTTTATAAGATTCAGTTCCACAATCCCTTGAGTTTCAAATTTTCTCCCCTCCCTTCTCCTCGTCCCCCATGGTGGTGTGCAATCAAGTATAGAATCTGCAAATACTTTGACATTGTACAATAGTCTGGTTGTATAGAAGGGTTTAACCAATGGAGTGCACAATGGGAAAAAAGAAAAAAATCCAGACGTGAAAAAGAATGATAGCATGTAGATTGTTTCAGTCTTCATTTAAACTCTGGTCTTTCTAGATCTTTCTCTGAATGTAGGTATCTCCTTCCATCCTAAAACTTGTAAAGTTGTCTTATATCTGTGCGTTGCTGAGAAGAGTCCAGTTTATCAAAGTTGGTCATCTCACATACGATGTGTCTGTGATTGTGTACAAATTTTTTCTGCTTCTGCTCTTCTCACTTAGCATCAGTTTTTATAGGTCTTTCCAGGTGAATATGAAGACCATCTCCTCCCCATTTCTTATAGCACAATAGTATTCCATTACATTCATATACCACAACTTGTTTAGCCATTCCCCAACTGATGAGCATCCTCTTAATTTCCTGTTTTTTGCCACCACAAAGAGAGCTGCAATAAATATTTTTTTACATAAGAGAATTCCTCCCCCTTCTATGATCTCTTTGGGATACAACCCCACAAGTGGTATTACTGGGCCAAAGGGTATGCAATTATTTAAGCCCTTTGGGCATAGTACCAGATTGTTCTCCAGAACTGCTCACCAGTCAGATTGGCTAGATGACAAAACAGGAAGATGACAAATTCTGGAGAGAATATGGAAAAATTGGAACATTAATGCATTGTTGGTGGAGCTGTGAACTGATACATCCATTCTGGAGAGCGATTTAAATCTAACTTCTAATGTTTCAATAGCTGTGTGACATTAGGTAACTCATTTAACCACCATGAACCTCAGTTTCCTTATCTAAAAAATAGGGATAATGCATGTAATACTTGCATCCACATTTGTATGAAGATTGAAAAATAGATGGTGTATAAAATGCTCTGCCAGCTTTAAGAAATTATGTAAATGTTAATTATTACGGTCAATGTACCTAATTTGAATACTCTGGGGAAAAGACCTCATGGACAGAAATGACAAATGAATTAAGCACTTTTATATAAAACATATTTTGAGTATCTCAAAAATATGGCACAAATTACCTGCTTCCTCATTAAATGTATTCAAATTAGACATTCAGATGACCCAGTAATGAGAGATCACAGATTTTTCAATCAATTTTTTTCTTTTTTACCTAGTGGGCATGGATCTGATGTGGGTGGAGTAAGGTATTTTAGATGACTTCTATCTCTTTTACTATCTATCTATCTACACATACACATACACATACACATACACATACACATACACATACACATATACATATACACACACATATATATATACATGTATATATAAATACACAATGTGTGTAAGTATGCATATATGCATGTATAGATGCATGTATGCATATATCCTTGAATCAGACTAGCAAATAAGTGTCAGGGAGGCTTAACAAAGAGGAATGTCCCTTGGAGGAGTTAGAGCCTCCATCAGGTGGTCCTGGAATTAAATATTCTGATGTGAAGCTAGTCAGTAAGTGCTAAAAACAATAAAGAATACATCAGCTCCTCAAAATTGGGGTAGAAAGAAAAAGAGGGAGAACAAAAGAGAGAGATGGAGATAGAGACAAGAGAGACAGGAAGACAGAAAGACAGAGACAGAGAGTTTTAGAAAATATCTGGTTTGAATAGATAAAGTATCTCTGTGACAAGCTGTGATTTCCATTTGGAACTTATTCATTTCATCTTTCTATCCTGATATTCTGTGGTAATAGATACTATTACCACAAGATTACTTATGTTTCTGTCTCTGCTAACATTCATCTAAATAGAAGTTCACTTTCTACCAACCTTACTCTGGTTTATATATTTCCTCACATGAATTTATTTTAGTCATGTGTTTCTCCACTATCCCTTTTATCTAATCTATTTTTTTAAAATAAGATACAAAATTTCATTGCTATGTTCTAGTTATAAGACACACTTCAGATAATCTCAGTGATATATTGTTTAATTTGCCTAATTTTGTTGCTAATTCTAGCTCTCCTTTTTTATTTTCAAGTCTACTAGCATATGTGCGTGGATACATGAGATGCTTTGTATTATTACTACCTCTCTCCATAGAGAGTTCTTAACCTGATATCAGCTGGTGGAAAGATAGATTAGATAGACAGATAGATAGATAGATAGATAGATAGATAGATAGATAGATAGATAGATAGATAGATGGATGGATGGATACATAGATTCATACACACATACACACACATATATGTGTGTATATATATGTGTGTATATATATGTGTGTGTATGTATATACTTGACTTTCAATAAAATTATTTTCCTTCATATACCTATGCACTTAAAAATTTTAATTTTAAGAAGGGGTTAGATATTCTTTATCAGTTTGCCAAAGGTGTCCATGACGCATAAAAAGGTTAAAGACTCTTGTCCTAGAGGGACCACACTAAACTTCATAAAACATACAGTCACCCATTCAGGTAATCTTGCCATCTGCCTCTTGTTGCTGCTGCCTAGATTCTCTACATCTGGACAGTATTTGCACACTAGACCTAAAAAATTCCATATCTTCATTCACTGGGAAAGTTCATCCTTCTCCTTTTGTAACTCCTACCACTAGGTCTGGATGACTTATGTGAGTGCAAGCTTGGCTAGCCTGCTATATCTAGGCAGCCCTACATAAATCAACAAGTATTTGTCAAGCCCTTACTATGCCCTAGTCATTGTGCTAAGATCTGGGTGTCCAGTTAAAAGCAAAAACAGTCCCTGCTGTTATAAAGCATACATTCCAATATAGGCTACAACAAGTGCATGCTATGAGGCACACCTGCCAACATACTGCCTGCCAAAGGATTTCCAGGGTGAGAAAAATGCGGGGTTGCCATTTTGCCCTCCCCTGTTTGTCATGGGACCCATGGCAACCAACCTTTGTCATTCTGTCTCTAGTCTAGCCTATCTGTGGTTGAAAGAAATTTAACCTGTTTGAATGTTAGCCCCCATCTACTGCCAAGTTGTAGAGGACTGTAATGGGACCCTTGGTGCAATCCCAGATCACCTAAGGTAGAAGTGTCTATATGAGAGATGCTAGAGACCTGCTTCTAAGAAAAGACATTCTGTATTTATCTGCCACATGGGTAGAAGGCTTCTCTTTTCCATTGTTTGTGTAACCAGAACTGAATGAGTTTTTAAAACTATTGACTAAGAAAGTCTCACTCTCTTTCCAGTGAAATTCAGGAGTGAAGGTCTTGTTCACACTTAACATGTTTTTGCTATTCTAAAGTGAGTGGAACAAGGTCTCCTTACTTCTTATCCTTAGGCCCTGTGGCCCTGAGAAATGTGCTTGGAGTTTTTATTTATTTTGGCTGTCTTTTTGAGTTCTAGGTGTAGAAAATGGAGTTTCGATCCTCAGAGCTCAAATCATATTGACCTTTGAACCAGGACTCTAGGTCAGATGTTGTTGACAGCTCAACAAGAAAGCCCTGAGATTCCAGGGTTGCAAGAGATGAAAGCCCAAGGGGGAAGTTTTAGACTTGAAACTAGGTGGAATTAGTGCTTACTAAAGTTGTAAACCTAATACTCCACCATGTCCTAGGGACTGATGGAGTTTGGAATGAATTATCCCTTCCCCTCCCTACACAGTTGGTAGTAGGAGTTGGTATGTTTGTTTCTGCTGATGGAATTCTAATAAAGTTGCCCCCAGCCCCAATATTCCAACTTCCTTATAGGCCCCACTGAAGAGCAGGCCCACTGCCCCTACCTAGGCATCCCTCCCACTTGATATCCTAACTTCTTCATATATGCCTCACCAGAACAACCGGTGTGTCCATGAATACATATTTCTCACAGAACAGCAGGCACATCCATGTGATGGGATTCCAGTCTCTGCCTCTAGCTAGCTGCTGCTCACAGACCTGTTCCTTGTATTTGCCACAGAAACAGTAGGTGTGTCCATGTGCTCAACCACAACCACATCCATTCAGTCTCAGACAGGACAAAAATATTCAGTCAATCAGAAAGCAGCACCACCAGGATGGCCAAGCAGGGTATAGACCCCCAAACAATAGAAATTACTTTCCCTCAGGAAGCACCTGTGTAGTAATAGCAAAAACTGTCTGTTAGGTGAACTTATAACACAGATAAGTTTACTATAATATCATTATCATGCATATATGCCTCCGCCCAATATTTTTTTTTTTGCTTTTTTGGGAGCAGGGATGGCAGAGCATTTGGGGTTAAGTGACTTGCCCAAGGTCACATGGCTAATAAATGGTAAATGTCTGCGGTGAGATCTGAACTCAGGTCCTCCTGATTCTAGGGCTGGATCTCTATTCACTGTGCCACCTAACCGCCCCAACCAGGACCTGTCCAATGGGTTTTTCTGCCTACATTGTGGGTAACTGCATGCACAGTTCCACTGAGGCTGGGATCTCTCCCTATTACTTAATACCTTAATAAAATCCCTCCTACCTTTTTAATATTCATAATTTTTGTTATTTAATTGCATCTTTACCCTATTACAATCCATCTTGATTTCTCTGACATTGGTGTTTCCTCTTGGAACTTAACCTGCTTCATGAGAGGCATCAATCCCAGTAAATGCCTATACTCAGATTAGAAGTAGTCTGATTCTGAATTCTTTGAGATGGTTCTACCACAACATATCATGAAACCAAAATATTCTTATTTTCTTGAAGTAAATATTTCTTTAAGAAGTTAATCTGAATGTTAAGTGGCACTGGGATGTTAAGGATCCCTAAAATGTTGGTGACATGAATAGAGTCAATTATATAATCCATTGCTCTCCAATGTTCTTCCCCAAAAATCTCTTAGAAGAGAATCCTCGAGAAGGTGAGGGTACATAGCACACCTGACTCTGAAACAGTAAGGACCAGACAATCACTTTTATTCATACAGATGCTTACAGAGGTGTGGTAGGCAGTCTTAGAAGGTGAGGCACAACACTATGTTTTGCATCTTATTTAACCATTTATAGAGACCCTCCCCTAGGCTACTACAGGGGTACTTTCCTCTGTTTGCCCCCCTTTCTACCTCAGGGTTTGAGAACAATAATCAAACCTACAGTACCATTGCTTTCAGAATAGGCATGCCAACAGGTATGACTGGCATATAGAAGAAATAATTTTCCCTGTGACTCCCTAGATCAAAATTCCCTTTTCTTGTAAGCTTTCCCCTATGTGTGCTGCAAACCCATTACAACATAATCTGCTTAGATAAGGGACTCTCAGTTTTTAAAATTTGAGTTCAACACAGAGCTTGGTACAGTGTAGGTATATAATAAGTACTTTTTCATTCTTATTCATTCATCTTCTTTGGATATTACCACCTATTAATTACTATCAATAAACATTTCTTTATTCTTCATATCTGTTATTCCATGTGAGATCTTAGTGTATACAGATGGGGTGTTTTTGTCTCTCCCCTTTAATTTTCTACTTAAAGCATCTTTCATCAAATTTTCAAATCAGGTTGACCTGAGACATCCTGGTTCTTCCATTTTTTTTTTTTACCAACCATGGCAATTCCATTTAACTTCTCTCTAAGCCTTAGCTACCCTATCTACAATGTTGCCATGGCAGAGGGCAGCCAGGAAGGCTGTGGAAGTGGCTGATTTTCCATATATAATAATAAAAAATAATAATGATTATGATAATGCTGATAATTAACATTTATATGGCACCTACTATGTGCCAGGCATTCTGCTAGTTCTTTATAATTATTGTCTCATTTGAGTCTCAAAACAATCTGAAAGATAGGTGTTATTAGCATTTCTATATTACAAATGAAAAAAACTCAGGCAAAGAGAAGTTAAATGATTTGCCCAGGGACACACAGCTATTAAGTGTCTGTGGCCACATTTAAACTAAGGTTTTTCTGACTCTCAGTGTCTCAGAATTCTGGCTAATTGCTCGTGACTTTGATTTATGAATAGAATATCCTTATCTTAATGCAAAAAGCAGCTGTCCTCAGCTGCTGATGGGAGAAATTCTTATGTAGTGATACAATTTGTGTCTACTTCTGTCTCCTCTCTCTTTTTTTGCCTCTTTTCTTCTCTCGCTGCCAATCAGATTGAAGATACTATCTACTTTTGTTCTCAGCTCTTCACAATCCTACTGTCTTATTTCTTCCTTTCCAAATTCCCTACCTACTAATTCTGCTCTACTGTTAAAAAAAGATTATTTGGTATTCATTCCAATACTATACCTATTTTCTGTTGCTTCTGTTTTTGGGATTTCAATGCAAAGAGTGTATCCAAATGAAAAATCAAAATTTGCACTATGATTGTTGTTTATTGGTCATTTATTGGCAAATTATCTAGCCATGGTCCAATCACTATATTTATGATAGGCATAAATGACTCAGTCTTAATGGGATAACTCATATTTACATAGCCATTGAGAAAATAGAACAGGAGAGACATCTAAGTTACTAAAGATAAGACAAAATTTCTGACACTTAAGTTCTTTTTAGGTAATTGAAGATACTAGCAAATGAATTACTGATTTCTATGAATCATGAGAGCAGTGAAAGACTATTCAGTTAAATCTCACAATGAAGAAATTAATATATATTAATAACTAATTATTAATTTGTGACCTACCATTTTCTTCCTGTTTCTGGTAATGTCACCTTCTGAAAGAATCAATCAGTCTCTGAGGGGCATGCCTGATTGAGGTAGCTTCTAGTCCTTAAAGCACATGCTACTTAGTTGGGTTGGGACTCCATTCAACTGGGAGACCTAATAGGAAGAACCCCCTGTCCTTGATCACCTCCTTTAGAATTTAGGACCACCCAGCTTATGAAGAAACAAACTAGCCAAAGAGGGCCATATGGAAATGACTTCACCTGCCCAGATATCTTAAGGCTGCTGAGTTTTGTGATCAAGACCTTCTGAGCAGGAAAAACTAAAGATTTTTAGTCTACTTCCTCAATAAATTTTCACCAATAAGGGTTGATTTTTACTTGTCAGGGGTATTCCCTTTCAGAAGGCATTTAAAGTATTTCAAGGTCTCCATTGGCATCTTTAGTTCCTGAGAAAAACCACTGATGATCAGTTTATTGATGACTGGCTAGTCTAGTTAATAAATTGATTATTGATTACTGAGAAGTTTTGTCTCTCAGAGTTTTTGGTTATCACAAGAGTGAGCCTGAAGAATCAGTGCACCTGAAATCAGACACATTTTCCTGAAAATGGAGACAGTTTGATGATCAATTTACTCTATTGTTGAGAACACAGAAAAAGAAGTGATACTAACATCCTAGACCATCAATTCAGGGAGATATGTACACAGACACTGTATGTAGGTACATTGCGAAGCCACAAATTCATGCAGAGACTGAAGGACTCACACCTTTCTGGAGGACTGAAAAAATAATTATAAGTTTCAATCAATCAACAAATTAACAAAACACTATTTTCCTTTTTTTTGGGGGGAAGGGCAATTGGGGTTGACTTGTCCAAAGTCACATGGCTAGTAAGTGTGTCAAGTGTCTGAGGCCAGATTTGAACTCAGGTCCTCTTGATTCCAGGGCTGGTGTGCTATTCACTGTGCCACCTAGCTGTCCCCAAAGCACTATTTATTAAGTGCCTATTATGTGCCAGACACTATGCTTGGTACTAGGGAATCCTGAGATAAAAGCAAAGCTCATCCTGCTTTCAAGCAGTTACATTTCAAACAAAACTTGTTAAGCATTTAGCTACATAAAAATGCATATAAAACATCAACAAATTGATATGGTGGTGGTACTAGCAGTTGGTAGCAGGATTAGGAATGACATTATATAGAAGGATTATTCCATTTTAGCTGATTCTTAAAAGAAACTAGGTTTTCTAAGAGATGGAGCTAGAGAAGGAGTGCATTCCAGAAATCAGGGAAGGAAGATGTTCAGGTCAAAGGCACAGAGACAGAAAATGTAGTGTTGTCTTTAATTAAAAGTAAAAAGGGCAAATATCTCGATTATAGAATTTATTTGTTTGTTATTGAGCCAAGGGTTATATAATATAGTAAATATGTAAATATATTTTGGAGACAAGTTGTAGAGGAGTTTACATGCTGCAACAGCAGTTTAGCAGATACTTACCACTTAGTAACTTAGGGCTAAGTATGGAAGGTGTGAGCCCCGTTCACTGTTGAAAAGGCATGAACTCCCCTGTTGACATGGAAGAAGGGGATTGGCTGAGACAGGAGGCCAGTGTGTGTATATAAGCAAGAATTCCAGAGACAGAGAGACAGAATTGGAATTTTCCTGTTGGAGGAAACAGGATTGTCTCAGCATCTGGGAGC
>CM053593.1:77084817-77115106 GCA_028646575.1 Pseudocheirus occidentalis | reverse complement strand
GAGAGAGAGAGAGAGAGAGAGAGAGAGAGAGAGAGAGAGAGAGAGAACAAGAGAGAGAGTTTTCCTGAGACCAGAATCTGGCAAAGGCCACCCAGAAAGCTGATATTTCTTCTGGGTCCTAGGGCCAGCTGAAGTGCTGGAGGACTGAAGAAGCATGACCAGGATAAGACTTTGTTTGTGGCCTGGCTGATCCTTGAGTTCCAGGCAAGAGAAGTGGTGAAGGGTTTGAGATGTGCTGGACCCCGTGAACTTCAGTGTGTGCCAAGGACTGCCCTGAGGACTGAACAAGGACCTGAGAGCTGTCTACCTCTGAGGACTGGATGAGAACCTGGCAGCTATCTGCTTATGAATCCAGGTGACTATTTGGTGGATTCAGGAGGGAGCTGGAACCATGAAAGGGGATCCAGGGAATCAGAGAGACCACCCAGAATCAAGATGAAGAAAAGGTCTCCCCTTGGAGGAAATTGAGGTTTGCTGGACACCAAGGGTTGGAGGGTTTGTGTGGTTTTCTAATGATTGTACTAGTGATTAATGATATTTAGCAAGTGTGAATCTAGATTAGTGACTGATTAAGTTAATGGTTGCCCCATGAGTGGAAGATTGATATATTGTGAATTTATTGAATGATTGAGGAGGGAAACCAGATGATTATTCGTTTGTTCCTTGTTCTAAATATTATGTCCACTGTAGTGAAAACTGTGTGGCCGTTCAAATGTTAAGCTGTTATGAACACCATATTGTGATTTTTCTGTGATAAGATGTAATGTTGTGAATATTATGTTGTGAATGTTTGCCTAGATTTGTAATGGAATAAAGAGAGTGTTTGCTATACTGTGTAATCCGAACCTTAAAAGCTGTTCACAGTAGCATTCTTCTGGGAATCTCCTGGTGCATGGCATTACATATGCTAAACAACAACAACAACAACAACAACAACAACAACAACAACAACAACAACAAAACAGTTTATATTTGTTTCTAGTGGTTTTCAAATTGTTACTAAAGTGTATTGAGTAGGGGACTAAAATGGTTGGAGGTGCATACACATAAGGAATCTTTTATTTTTATTTGTAGAGGAAGAAAGACCAAAATGTGATAATTGACTATGTATACTGCATAAGTGAGATCAAAAGGTTAAAGATGACACCCATCAAGTTTTCAGCCTAAATGAATGATAGGACCATGAGTAGTGATATAAAGTTCAAAAAAGGGTTTGTGATAACAGATGCTTAATTTTGGACATTTTTAGTCTCAACCTAAACATGCTTTTAAAAAAATCCAATTTTTTCACTCTTAAGTCTGTGACAGGGCCTAAAGGTGAAGAAATTCATGTAACCTCAGTATCAATTTTGACTCACTCTTATCTCACCCCACATGTCCAATCCCTCTCTGAATTTTTCTTTTCTATGTTAATATCTCTCTTATAAGTTCTCTTTGATCCCCTACAACAGTAGTTCAGGCTCTTATTACTTCTAGTCTAGACCACTGCAATAGCCTTCTAATTAGTCTCCCTGCTTCACATCTCTCTATAGTCCAATCCAATCTCCTTTAGCTGCCTAAATGTATTTTTCCCCCTAAAGCATAGATCTGACCAAGTCTCCTCTCCCTCTGTCCTCTGTGCTTCCCAGCACATATATACAGTCATTTACTTGGCTTTTAAAGTCCTTCCTAATCTATCCCCTTCCTACCTTTCCAGTCTTCTCATATCTTACACCCTCTCTATATAATTTATGATCCAGTTACATAGCCCTCTTTGCCATTTTTTTTTTAGCAGGGCACTCCATTTCCCTGCTCTAACCATTTTTTCTGACTGTCTTCCATGGCTCGAATACTTTCCTCACACAGCTTTGAGTACTGGCTTGCCTACCTTTCTTCAGGTCCCAGCTAAGACCTAGCTTTCTGCTACGAAGCCCTTCTCAATTCCTCTTAGTGCTAATGACTTTCCTCTATGATGATGTCCAATGAATTGGACTATATTTTAAGATATCTTCCCCATTACATTGTGAGTTCCTTGAGAGCAGCAGCACTGTTTTGGCTTTCTTTCGTATTCCTAGAACTTAGCACAGTGCTTGACACATAGTAGGTACTTAATAAATTCTTTCTTGACTTGAAATAGGGTTTGATGCTTTTAATATATATATAAACAAGACCACTAATGAAGTTTACATATAAAATATAGAAATAGTATAAATTTTGCAGAGAATAGACATGGGGGCATTGTAAAAAGATACACTAAATACAATAACTAACATTTATATGGAAGTCTTGGATTAAAGAGTCCACTGTATGGGACTCTTTCCTCATTGGTATATGTTGATTACTCACTGTACGGCAGGCAGAAATTTTGAGGGGGATATGAGAGATTCTAGAGCTTCAGGCTTAAAAGGTTGAGAAAATACACAATTCCAACGTCTCTCCATGTTATGAAAGACGGAGAAAGACCATTGGAAGAAATTGACATGAGAGGAACTGGTGAGCTGTCATGTTCCTATCGTCCCTATCCCCAGGTATACTAGACATGTAAATTGTACATGAGTGGGATCAGGATCTCTCTCTCTCTCTCTCTCTCTCTCTCTCTCTCTCTCTCTCTCTCTCTCTCTCTCTCTCTCTCTCTCCCTCTCTCTCCTTCCCTCCTTCCTTCCCTCTTACCCTCTCTGAGTTATGTCACTCCCAAAGGGAGAATTTATTCAATATGTATTGTCTGGTATATATTCTTGTATGTATATTTCCTCTGATGGCCATTTTGCTATTGACTTGTCTAAAAGAATTTATTTGCTATTTCCTATATGTTCGCTGTGGAACTGGAATCCCGTGGGAGAAGATATATATATATATATATATGGTGGATAGATGATAGGTAGATGATAGCTAGCTAGCTAGCTAGCTAGCTAGCTAAAAGTATAGATAGACAGACAGATAGATTTAGAAATAAATATAGGTATAGGTATAGATATAGCAGGTACAGGTATAGATATAGATATAGGTATAAGTATAGATATATAGTTTGGGACTGTCCATCTTTATTAAGAAACATGAATTAGGAGTTTAACTTGAAGCTAAAAAATTATTTCCTCTAGACTTTTTTTTTAATATTTAAGAGAATAGACGGATATAATTCTATCTCAGTACTTCTCCCTGACGTGAGCGAAGTGACCAGTCTTTGGATCCAACCTCCTGACAGGAATCATAGTCTCCCTTGGAGAAGAGGGGGGAGGGGAAGGGTACACTATAGATGTCTATTCTTGCCTCCCTTTGAAAGCTCTAGAAAAATCCACATAAACATACATAACCTATATGGGCAACAAAAACCACACACAATTTTACATATATTATATGTTATATGCATTCTATCATTTGCTCTGCAAAACTACCCTCTGAGGTAAGTATAATTAACCCCATTTTATGGATAATGAAACTGAGGTTCAGAGAGTTTAAGTGACTTGCACAGTAATAATTAGTAAGTGTTAGAGGCAAGATGATGGTGTAGTCCTCTCTCAGGAATGCCATTATATTTTCCACTCCACCAAAGTAACTTTCAAGTTAAAAACTCTGGCTACAATGTGGGTGAGGGAGAAAGATGATCTATAAAAAAACATGTCATATAAAAAAAGTGCAAAAAAGCATAATGAGATAAGATGACTGACCCAAGTTAAAGTAATGCTGAATGCTCCCAAGATTATTTGGGAAATCTAAAAACTGCATAAATATTCTACTAAGATGAATTTTCTTTGGAATTTTTGTTTGTCTCTTCTCTCATGATGACATAGAAGTTAATAATGCCTAGGAAATGACTATTCCAGAGGGCAGGACTAAACATTTGCCTAATGGCCTCTAAAGGGACTTGTACTTTTTCACCTTTTTTGGTAGGTTTGTAGGCCAGATGTGGAGGTTAAGGGGTCATCATCAACAGTAGTCTATAGATACCCAGGAATTTTTCCTAATAGGTTCATGATAAATTCTCTGATGTGCTTTGCATATGTCCCCTGATTCTCATGTTTTCAAAGTATTGCTTTCCATCTGTCTTAAGTAGTTTTGAAAAGAATATTTCCAGCCTACCTTACTTTTCCCCAAATATACATCACTTATAAAGACAGAGCATGTGAATTCACTCAGTACAAATGTCTCATTACAGTGTCACCAGCGGTGTGGAAAATGTAAACTCTTTCAGTAAACACTGAATGGTAGGCCGTTCAGTCAATGAACCACAGATCAAGAACTACTGTAAACAGACATTGTATTCCTCCCTCTAACCATTTCTACTGATTATAAAAGTCTTTGAAGAGCTTAAACAATTAAAGTTTGTTTTTTCTTCCTTTTTTTTCTTGTGACTCCAGTAGCATGTATTAAAGTTTCAAGTACAGTTTTCATTTTCTTCCAACAAAAATATAGGTGTCAGAGAAGTGGATGTTTTACAATTCATATATATCAACTTTATCCTTCCCAATAGTTAATTCAAATAAGTTCAAGGAAACATATAAATTTTCCAGAAAAATTATTTGGTTAAAAGGGAGAGTAAAAATGTCACTTGTCTTATGAATGTGAGCATTTAATATACTATTCTTTAAGAAATAATATAGAGGTGCAGAGCCAAGATGGTGTAGAGAATCTAGGAAGTTGCCTGAGTTCTCCCAGGTTCTCTCAGAAGCAATGCAACATCAACCCTCTAAAAGACTTCTGGAGCTACAGAACCCACAAAAAGATGGAGTGAAACAATGCTCCAGCCCAAGATAACTTAGAAAGATTTCTGAAAAACTGTCTTATTTGGATTAAAAGGGAAGTGCAGCCCAGTGCAGATGGTGTCCTGGCAAACCAGTGGGAGACTTTTAACCACCATGTAGATCAGCAAACAAGGCCTGTGGTTGTAGATCAGCAGGCCAGTAGCACAACAGGCCAGTTGTGAAGCCTCCAGTTCCAGAACAGAAGGCAAACTTCCAGGCTCAGAACCCAGAGTACAGCAGGCATGACTAGGTTGGGCTACCCTAGCACACTGAACAAGTTGCTAGTTAAAGGGGCCCCAGTGTAGAAAGCCAGTGATCAGGTCCCTACCCTTCTCCCCTAGTGCAAGAAGATTGGGGCAGTGCCCCCTGTGTCCCAGGAACACAGCTCAACTTTTAAAAATAGCAAAACATTCCCCCCAAAAGCAAAAAATAAGAGCTCTGACCATACAAAGCTACTATGGCAACAGGGAAGATCAAAACACAAACTCAGAAGAGTACAACAATGTCAAAATGCCTACATGTGAGAACTCAAAGGAGAATATGAATTGGTCACAAGTTTCAAAGGTCCTCTTGGAAGAGCTCAAAAAGAATTTAAAGAATCAAGTAAGAGAGGTAGAAGAAAAATTGGTCAAATAAATGAGTTATGCAAGATAAAATTTTTTAAAGGAGTCAACAGCTTGGAAAAGGAAGAACAAAAAGTGACTGTAGAAAAGAACTCCTTAATAAATAGAATTGGCCATATTAAAAAAAAACACTGAAGAAAAAAAGCTCCTTTAATAGACTTGACCAAATGGAAAAGGAAGTATAAAAGCTAACTAAATAAAATAATTCCTTAAAAATTAGAATTGGAAAAATTTGGAAGCTAATTGAGACTATGAGATATCAAGGATCAGTCAAATGAAATCCAAAGGTTGAAAAAAATGGAATAAAATGTAAAATACTTCATTGGAAAAAATAATAAACCTGAGATCTAGGAGAGATCATTTAAGAATTATTGGTCTACCTGAAAGCCATGATCAAAAAACAAGAGTCTGGACAGCATTCTTCAAGGAACGTTCAAGGAAAACTACCCAGACATTCTAGAAACAGAGAGTAAAATAATCATTAAAGGAAGCTACTGATCATCTTGTAAAAGAGATCCCAAAATGAAAAATCCAAAGGAAATTGTAACCAAATTCCAGAAATATCAATTCAAGTAGACAATACTGCAACCTGAAAGAAACAATTCAAATATCAAGAATCTACAGTCAGGATTACAAAGGACTTAGCAGCTTCTATATTAAAGGATCAGAGTGCCTGGAATATGATATTCTAGAAGGCAACAGAGCTTTAATTACAGCCAACAATCAACTACCCAGCAAAACTGAGCAAAATTTTTCAGTGGAAAAGATGGATATTCAATAAAATAGGAGACTTTGAAACTTTCCTGATGAAAAGACCAGAGCTGGAAAGAAAATTTGATCATCTTCAAATACAAGGCTCAAGAAAAATATAAAAAAGTAAATAGGAAGAAAAAATACTATTCAGTAAAGGTTAAACTGTTTACATTGCTACATGGGAATATGATACTTTTAACTCTTAAGAGTTAACTTGTATCTTTTAGGGAATTGAGGAGTATTCTTAGAGGATATGGATATAAGTTTACTTTGATGTGAAGATTAAAAAACGTTAAGAGTAAAAAAAAAAGGGTTGTACTGGAGAAAAGGAAAGGTAGAAGCAGAATCGGGTAAATTATATCACATGAAGAGGCATGAAAGACCTATTACATTGGAGGAGAAAAAGAGGGGGAGAAGAACATTGTTCCAACCTTACTCTCACTGAATTTGGCTCAAAGAGGGAATAGCTTATACACTCAGATAAAGAGATCTATTGTACCTTATAGGAAAGTAGAAGGGTAGGGGGGAAAGAACAGGGAGGGAGTGGATAAAGTATTAAAAAAATTGACAAATAGAATGAAAGGAAATACACAATTAGTAATCATAACTGTGAATGTGAATGGAATGAAATTTCTCATAAAATGAAAGTGATTAGAAAAGTGGATTAAAAACCAGAATCCTTCATTATGTTATTTACAAGAAGCATATTTGAAGTATAGAGACACAGACAGCATAAAGTTAAAAGGCTGGAGCAGAATATATTATGCTTGAGTTGAAGTAAAAAAAATGGGGTAACAATCTTGATCTTAAACAAAGCAAGAGCAAAAATAGATCTATTTAAAGTGACAAGGAAGGAAACTATTGCTAAAAGGGTGCCATAGATAATGAAGTGTCCATACTAAACATACACCAAGTGGCATAGAATCCAGATTCTTAGAGAGAAGTTAAATGAGCTTTAGGAATAAATAGACAGTAAAACTATGCTAGAAGGGGACCACAAATAGCCCTTCTCAGAACTAGATAAATCTAATTACAACATAACAAGAAAGAAGTTGAGGTGAAATTGAATTTTAGAAAAAAAAAGTAGATGTGATAGACCTCTAGAGAATATAGAATGGGTATAGAAATAAATGTATCTTTTTTCTCAGTGGTACATAAAACATACACAAAATTCGATCATGTCTTGGAGAATAAAAACCTCACTATCAAATACAGAAAGGCAGAAATATTAAATGCTTCCTTTTCAGACCATGATGCAATAAAAAATTACTTGTAAAACAGGACCATGGAAAGATGGGCTAAAAACACTATTGGAAATGAAATAATCTAATACTAAAAAATAAGTGGGTCAACCAACAATTCAATGAAAAAAAATAATTTCATCAAAGTGAATAACAATAATGAGACAACATGCCAAAATTTAAGGAATAAAGTCAAAGCAACACTTATGGGAAATTTTATATCTTTATATCTCAATGTTTACATGAATAAAATGCAGAAAGAACAGATCAATGAATCAGTCATGTAACTTAAAAAACTAATAAAATAACAAATTAAAAATCCCCAATTAAATATAAAGTTGTGAAAATCAAAAGAGATTAATAAAATTGAAATTAAAATAATGATTGAGTTAATAAGTAAAAGTAAGAGTTGGTTTTATTTTTTTTAAAGTAACATAGATAAACTTTTGGTTAATTTGATTTAAAAAAGAAAGACGAAAACCATATTACCAGCATCAAGAAGGAAAATGATGAATATACCATCAATGAAGAGGAAATTAAAGCAACAATTTGGAGACATTTTACCCAATTGTCTGTCAAATCTGACATTCTAAGCAAAATAAGTGAATATCTACAAGTGTGTGTGTGTGTGTGTGTGTGTGTGTGTGTGTGTGTGTGTGTAGGAAGAGGAAATACAGAAGAGGAAATGGAATATTTAAATAACCTCACCTAAGAAAAAGAAAACAAACATCGCAAAAATGAACTCTCTAAGAAAAAAGTCTCTAGGATCATAGATTTAAAAGTGAATTCTATCAAACATTCAATTAATTATAAACTGTTTGAAAAAAAATAGGTGAAGAATGACTTCTACGAAATTCCTTTTTATGAAATTTGGTGCTGATACCTAAACCAGAAAGTGCAAAACAGCGAAAGAAAATTATAAACCAATTATCCTAATGAATATGGAGACATGGAATTTAATAAAACATTAGCAAAGTGATTACAGCAATTTGCCATGAATATAATACAGTATGACCAGGTGGGATTTATACCAGGCATGAATGCAGAGTTCATTCAATATTAAGAAAACTAGCATATAATTGACCCTATCAATAACACAACCAAAAGAAAACATGATTATCTCAATAAACAGAGATCCCAATAAGGATGCCCATTATCACCACTATAATTTGATACTGAACTAGAAATATTAGCTTTAGCAATTGTAATGGTAAGGGGATTTGAAGATCTTCCATATCCATTGTGTTGGGAAGCTAGCAGAAGCTTGGCACTTGGTTCCAAGCTCATAATTGTGTCAAGTTTTGGAACCCAGAGCTTGTGAGTTCCTCAGTGGGATGAAGTTGCTGTTGTGGCAGGGCTATAAGGGGTGGGTCAGGGAGCAGCAAGAGCTGAGTAGGGGCTGGGCTGGAGCCAGCTGGGTGACCAGAAGTGGCTGAGTGGCAGCAGGTAGAGACACAAGCAGCAGCAGCAGTGGCGGTGGAGGGAGAGGCAGCAGTGGTGGCACAAACTTCTTCTGAGAGCCTGACAGAACTTATGCAGAGGGCTTCTGCTGAGAACTGCTGGGAGTGGAAACTGCAGGGAGTAAGTAGAGTGGAGGCTCAGCAGCTATTGTGAGTGAGGAGAGGATTTTTGCCCAAAGGAGCCTGTTTTGTTTTAAAGGCTTTGGAATGTAGGGTGTTCAGTACATTAGGTATGTGTACCGACTTAGTGGCTACTATAATGGCTTTGACTTTCTGGTTTTGGGACTCAGCTTTCTGGTATTTGAATAAATGCTTTGGCTCTGTCCCCCACATGGAGAGCCTGTTACATTTGGTGACTCACACCTATACCAGCATATTTATAGTCACTGTAGGCATTGTTAATGTTACATTGTTGTTACAGCAATGGGGGGGGGGGGGGAGAAATGGAAGGAATTAGAATAAATAATGAAAAAAATAAAACTATCACTCTTTGAAGATGATATGATGGTATACTTAGAGAATCAACTATAAACTATTTCAAATAATTAACAACATTAGCAAAGTTGCAGGATATAAAATAAACCCACATAAAACATCAGCATTTCTATATATTGCCAACAAAGGTCAGCAAGAAGAGATAAAAAGAGAAATTCCATTAAAAAAAGCAACTGTAGACAATATAAAATATTTTGGAGTCTATTTGCAAAGACAAACTCAAGAACTAGATTAACATAAGTACCAAATGCTTTTCACACAAATAAAGTCATATCTAAACAATTGGGAAAATGTCAATTGCTCTTGGGGAAGCTGTAAAGCTGAGCATGAGCAGCTTTCCAGAGGACTGTTGCTGTGAACAGCTTTTCAAGGTTCTAATTACACAGTATAGTTAGCTCTCTACTTATTCATAACAGATCAGAGCAAAACCTTCACAGAAAATAATGTAATAACTCATCACTAAAGTGGCCATGTAATTCTCACCAGAGTGGTCAGATAGTTTTAAGTGAAGTAAATTCATTTAGTCAATCACAAAATCCTTAATTCAGTCATAAAGTACAAAAGTCAAAGTCCTCCATTCACCATGGGGTGCAACTAAGTTACAATTTCATCACTCACTACTCAGTACCCTGTTAAGGGGTAGTAGAAAATACATAGGCTATCCACACCCAGGTGACAAGTAAGTTACAATTTCATCAGTCACTACTCAGTACCCACAGAGAGGTCTTTTCATCTTGACTCAAGGAAAGATATCAGCTTCTGTGGTTCCTCTTTCATGATTCCAGCTCCTGCCAAAATCCACCAAACTGTCACCTGGGTTCAAAAGCAGATAGCTCCCCATTCCTAATATGGCTCTCTGCTATTACTGTTCCACTTTGAAGATTACAGTGTCCAGTATACCTCAACTCTATCACAGTTTCAGTTCCTGGGAAGATAAAACTTAACAGAGCCACAACACCTACACATGTCAAGCTTAGCAGAATTACAACAATATTCACACACAGGGTCAGTACTCTCATCTCAATTCACTTTCTGCCTATGAAATCAACATGGACCCCAAACAGACAAAGTACCAACACCACAGACATGCTTCCTCTGACAGCTCCAGCTGGCTCTTGGAAATCTTAGGCAGTAGTTTGGGTGGCTCTCAGAAGAAGCTCCACCACTACAAGTTTTGTTCTCAAAATCAAAATTACTTTATCCAGCCTCCACAGGGCTTGCTCCAAGAAATTCTGTCTCAGTTCTCAAGTCTCATTTCTCTTCTGAGTTCCTCTCAATTCTCAGTTTAGTCTTCAGTCCAGCAGTAGCAGCCCAGCCTCCAGATTGCTGAGAGAAATTCTCTCTCTCTCCAGCAGCAGCTGCTCTGCCTCCATCATGCTTACCCCAAGAAACTCTGACTCCCAGCTGGGACTTTTCCTTATATGTGGTATTAGCTCCTTTCCCTGTTCAGCCCCTTCCTATTACATCAGCAACAGGGGTTCATACCTTCTGTTTCTTTACAGAGGCTTAATTTGAAAATAAATGCTAAGTATCTGTTATCTTGGCAATACAAAGGGATCTTCATATTTCATTACTATTAAAGAAGCCAAGCCAATATAACAAAAATGATAATTCTATCCAAATTAATTTACTTACTTAGCACTGTACCAATTAAATTACCCAAAATCATTTTATAGAGCTAGGGAAAAAATCATATTTCATCTTGAAGGACAAAAGGTAAAGAATAACAAAGGTATTAATGAAAAATGCAAAGGTAGGTGGCCTAGACATACTACGTTATGTCTATAACTGTTATAAAGCAGCAATCATCAACATTTTTTGGTACTGCCTAAGAAATGGGGTGGTGGATCAGTGGAGTATTAGGTATACAAGACATGATTATAGTAATCTACTCTTTGAAAAACCCAAAGACTCTAACTTCTGGGATAATAACATACTATTTTGGAAAAAAACTGGGAAAACTGGAAGATAGGAACTAGGAATAGACTAACATCTTACACTGTATACCAAGATGAGATCAAAATGGGTATATGATCTAGACATAAAAGGTGATATCATAAGCAAATTAGGAGAGCAAGGAATAGTTTAACTGTCAAACCTTTGAAGAAGGAAATCATGCATGACCAAAAAAGTGATAGAGAATGTTGTGAAACATTATATGGATAATTCTGAATACATATTTTTGTATGTAAAAGTTTTGTATGAACAATACGAATACAGTCAAAATTAGAAGGAAAGCAGAAATATGGAAAGCATTTTTACAGAAAGTGTTTTTGATAACGACCTTCTTAAATATTAACTGAGACAAATTTATAAGAATATAAGCCATTCCCCAATAATAAATAGTCAAAGGATATGAACATGTAATTTTCAATTGAGGAAATAATCTATAGTCATATGAAAAATGCTGTAAACCACTATTGAGTAAAGAAGTGCAAATTAAAACAATTCTGATGTACTGCATCATACCTCTCAGATTTGCTAATATGACAGAAAAGGAAAATGATAAATGTTTCAGAAGATGTGGGAAAATTGGGACAGTAATGTATTGTTGGTAGAGTTGTAGAACTGATCCATCCAACCATTCTGGAGAGCAATTAGGAACTATTTCCAAAGAACTATGAATCTATGCATACCCTTTGATCCAGGATTACCATTAATAAATCTGTATGTCAGAGTGATCATGGAAAAGGGAAAAGGACCCACATGCACCAAATATATTTATAGAAGCTCTTTTCGTGGTGGCAAAAAAAAATCAAATTGAGGGAACACCTGTTAATTTGGGTATGGTTGAGCAAGTTGTCATATATGAATTTAGTGAAATATTATTGTGCTATAAGAAATGATGAGCAGGCATATTTAAAAAAAATAACCTTGAAAGAGTTACATGAATTGATACTGAGTGAAGTGAGCAGAACTAGGAGAATATTGTACATAGTAATGACAATACTGTGTGATGTTGATTGACTTAGCTCTTCTCAGTAATTCAGTAATCTAAGACAATTCCCAAAGACTCATGATAGAAAAAACACATTTAGAGAAAGAACTATGAAGTCTGAACATAGAGCGAAGCATGTTATTTTCATTTCTTACTTATTTGGGGGGGGAGGGAGGGAGACAACTTTTCCCTTTTCTCTGTGTCTTCCTTCACAACATGACTAATGTGCAAATATTGTTTACAATAATTGTAACTGCACAGTATGATCTGTACCAGATTGCTTGCCATCTTGGGAAGGAGGAATGGGAGGGAGGGAAAAAATTGAAACTCAGTATCTTATAAAAATGAATGTTGAAAACTATCTTTATATGTAATTGGAAAAAATAATATTTAAAACAAAAATTACATAAGTTCACATGTGTAGAGGGTAGTTTAGATAAATTTCCTTCCTCCCTGACCTAGTGTATAATGGGAATCTCATTAAATTGGGACAAGTTCGGTATACTTTACATGGCAAGGATTGGTATTGATGCTACAGATTAAAGAGCAAGTTGTCCTGGGTTCAGGAACATTTGCCCTCTATCATAGATAGAAATCTGGCATAGTATATGGAACACTAGACTTGGAGTCAAGAGTATATTATCCCACCTAAAGTGTATTGTGTGACCCTACCTAAGTCAATTAACCTGTGTCATTCTCAATACATACATACATAAAATAGGAATAATAATAAGATCTATTTCACAGGGTTTTGTGAAGATCAAATCAAGTGTTATTTATAGTGTTTCTTAAACTTTAAAGCAAGGAAATTTCAGAGTAGTTGTAAAAAGAAATGGTATCCATAGTAAAAGGAATTCTGAATGAAAAAAAACTAAAATTATAGTCTTAAAACTGAGCAACTCAGTTAGCAGCTTCTAGAGAAAAACTTTCTCATCTGTCCTTATAGGAGCAGTCATTGGTCTCATTAAAATCTGAGAATACAAATTAACCTTCAAGAAGGAAACTTTAGAATAAAAGAATCTTCCAAACTACTGGTACTTCACTAAGTTTAATAAGACCTGAGTACCTCAGCTTCTGGCCTCTCCGTCTTTAATACACATGTACTTCCTTCTCTTTTCACTAAACTCCTAAATTTAAGGAGAAATAGGAGTCATACAATGTTCATTCATGTGGCCTAGAGACTCACATTGTCTTGCAGATAGGTTACTGTCTGTTGCATCTCTGGTAATTTTATAGCATCCTGGCAGAAACAGCATTTTAGAAGCTTCTTTAACACTTCCTCAAACTTTAGATGTTAGCAGACAGAAAAGGAGTGTATTCTTGTGTCAATGGACATAAAGCCCACAACTTACAGCTCAATGCCATGTCATCTCATTCTTCTCTGTCTCTTTGGTCCAGCTTCTGGGCAAGGTGCCATTGAGCTGTCAACTTCCTTTGGTTTTTAACACTGCAACATTCCAAGACAGTCTCTTTATTTTCTCAGTTTAACATACTTCCCTTTTTTCCCCTATGTCTGTTCCTTAGGGAAGATTATTTAGATGATAACTAGAAAAATACAAAGAAGATAAGTCTGTATAGATCAAGGTTACATTTTTTTTAAACAGGGTGGCAGTATGGTGGGAATTTGTCAAATTTCTATGACTTCTACTATGTGACCTCAGGCAAATAACATCTCTGTTAAAAAGTAAAAAAGTCCTCTGTTGGGTATTCAAAAACCTTCATCATCTCACTCCACCAACCCCCAAACACAGCTTTAACTCTTATTAAACCTCCATGTATTCTGTGACACATTGATACTAGCTTTCTTGAGGTTCCTCATAAAAGATATTCCATCTCCTGATTCCAAACATTTTCATTGGTTGACCTCCATGCCTGGAAAGTTCTTCTTCCTCTTTGCCTCCTGACATCCTTACTTCCTTCAAGCACCAACTAAAATTCCACCTTCTGTAGGAAGCCTTTCAGATGTTGCTTACTTCTCTTACCTTTTCCCTGTTGATTATCTTAAATTTTCTTATATATCATTCATAAGTTCATAGCTGTTTGCATGTTGTCTTCCTCCATTAGAATGTGAGCTCCGTAGAAGAAAAAATTGCCTTTTGCCTTTTCTGTAACCTGAGCATTTAACATAGTGTCTGGCACATACAAATACACACATACAGGCTAATAAATGTATATTGATTTACTAACTGATCACCATCACTCAAATCCCTCAACTGAAATCTGAAATCTGCCATCTAAGCTTGCTGTATGGAATTTAATAAGATTGTACACAAAATCTTTTATGATCCCGAGACAAATCATCAAATCATTTTTGCTTGGCAAATGTAGGTCTGTCTGTAATAAAAGCAAGAAAAACTGATTGACAATCTTTATTGCTTTGTGCAATATGAAAAGACCTAGAAGAAAGTCTGATATTGGATGAATCTTCTGTGTAATATCTATGAAAAAGAATGAAAATATTTGCATGACCTAAAACCATAATATGAATTAGAGATATGGATATGTTGAAATCTGAATCAATAAAATAAATCCCCACATTAGTGAAAGCAGAAATTCATTAAAGTCTTAAACTATTGGCATTATAAAATAGCAAATATAGTAATGACAATAAGGATACTTAACATTAAGAGAAAGCTTCACAGTTTTCAAAGTACTTTATAATAAAACATTTTATTTGAGTCCCATAATAATGCTGTGGGTAAATGCCCATGATTTTTTAATGTTTTTTTTTTTTTTTTGCAAATGGGAAAAACGAGGCTCAGAGTAACCTAATGTGACATAAGCATTAGTTCTCTGATGGAAAGGTTTTATCTAGTAGAAGACAAGGATGCACTCAGGATCTGATTGGTCCTGGCTTCTCTGACAAAATCTCTTAGTCACCTAAGGATATAAAAAGTCCAGTTAAATGGAATGTAGATTGCTTGTCATCGGAGGATTTCCGAAGACCAAACAAGTTACCACATTCTTCTGAACAGCCTGTCCTGATGACCAGACATGTTTCCATATGGAAATAAGGAGTACTTCAAACAGAAAAGATAGGTATCACAGTATTTTTTGTGAATATATTTACCTTAATTTAGGCAAATTAAACTTCCTTTTATTAATTGTTCAATGATTTCTCAGTGTCTCCTTTCATATCAACAACAAACCTAAACTAAGAGAATTAGGGTGTTACAGCTGCCTTTAATGCCTACCCAGGATTATAGAGAAAGTGATTTTTTTTGGTCAGAATTCTTTATTAACAGAAAAATTGTGATACTAAAGGTAAAATTAATGTGATATCTTATTTTAATTAATTAATTAATTTTTAAGTTTTCAACATTCATTTCCACAAGGTTTTGTGTTACAAGCATACTGAATACCCGTTCTCCCAATCTTTTCTCTCTTATGTCTTCCCTCATCCCTCTGCTACTTTCTTGTGGGGTAAGATGGATTTCTATACTCATTGCCTTTATATCTTATTTCCAGGTGGTATGTATAAAACACTTTTTAACAGTTGTTTTTAAAACTTTGATTTCCAGATTCTTCCTCTTCTTTCCTCCTCACCTACCCCCAGTGGTAAGACAAGCAATTCACTATCGGTTGTAAATGTGTAGTTAATGTGAAACATTTCCATAGTAGTTATATTTGAAAGACTAACTGTATTTCCCTCCCAGACAATGACTTTTAGATGTATGAGTCAAACACAGGACTTACCGACTCATCATTTGGTACAATATCATGCTATGCAATGGCCGCTCTTAACATGAATGTAAATTATTTTCATAGTTATTTTTAAAATAACACTGATCCATGCAGATGTTATTATGAATCAGTGATGATTATAGTTGAATTGGGGAAGCAAAAAATGGCACATCTAAGATTTTAAAAACCAACAATTCTGAAATATTCAAACTCAAATCAAAACACTATTTTTGGGTACTGTAGATCATTTAATAATTATAGTAATTCATTCATGAAATGAATGAATTAACAGGTTGGAGTTACTAGATTAAAAATGGTCATCACTCCAGAAGCTCTAAGCCAATTAAAAAAATAAACATACAAGGATAAATCACCTGAACCAGATGGCATTCACATGAGAGTACTAGAAGAACTCAAGGATGAAATTGAGTAAGTGTTTGGCCAAAGAGTATTACCTGTCATTACAAATGGTCATAGTATTAGAGGGCTGACAGATTGCAAATGTGACCCCTGTACCTCAGTAGAGTTCCCCAGGGGATGAAGGGAATTATAGGCTAATGAATCTTACCCCCATACAGACTGAACTGGTAGCATCTATAATAAAGGGAAGGATTACCAAATGATTAAACAAATAATCACATATTGGGGGAAAGAACAAAAAGGTTTTGTGAAGAGGAAATCTTGTCTGGTCAATTTATTTAACAGTTTTGAGAAAGTAAGATTGAGAAGTAAACTCTTTAGATTTAGAAAATATTGAGAAATAATTATTTTAGACTTTCAAAAAGCCTTTGCCAGTTCTGCAGCAAAAGTCTCTTTTAAAAGAATGAGTGATGAAAGGATGGATAATCAGGGAAGGAAACTGTTTTGTCTTGTCTAGTAAAGTAACTTTGATTTGAGGAAGGATATGGAATGCATATGTGTCATTATAGGTTTAAGAAATTCCTAGATGAAGAAACTCCTTTAACCAACATAGGGCAGTACCTCCCATACAATTTATAGTTTTACCCAGTGACCTAGAGCACAGAGAATTTACAAGACTTGCCAAGGGTCATATACACAGTAGACATCAGAACTGGGACATAAACACAGGTTTTCTTGGCTCTAAAGCTAGTTCTCTATCCATGATGCCACAAGACAAGAAACAAAATAGATTCTCTGTTCATGGGCAGATATGTTTCAGTGTAGGCAAGTATGTTTAGATTTATGTAATACAAAGACAAACTCATTTAACTATTATGTCTCAGTAAATTGTTCATTAAGGATTTCAACTTCAAGTGCTGCTGAGGCCTAAATGCCACCAAAATATTGGTAATCATAAAAGAATAATGTTGTAAAATAAAAGATAAGATAATATAGACCCTTTGGATAAAGGACACTATAGAAGACTTAAGCGAAATATATATATATGTGTGTGTGTGTGTGTGCGTGTATGTATTCGTGTGTATGTGTGTATGTATGTATGTGTGTGTGTATGTATGTATGTATGTATGTATGAATTGAGTAGGCTGTTATCTTTTCCACTACAGAGAGTACTTGCAGTGATGCAATTAGGGATCTATTAAAATTTTTAAATAGTCAATAAGCGTTTAAGTACTTACTATGTGCCAGCAAATATGCTAAGTGCTATGGAACTATAGATTTTTTTCCCCCATAACTACATACTATTCAATTCTGACTGTGACATGGGGGTAGGAGGTGGGGTGTGTGTACGTAACATGTAGACTAGAAAATGTCTGGAGAACAATAATGCATATTACCATAGGAATAGTAAGCTAGTATTATATAGATACATATACTTCAAAAGTTAGTACTCTTAAATATGGAGAGGTAAAGGAAGTAGAAATGAAAAAAAATCTATAAAATGAATGATAGCGTGACTAAGATGAACATATTCTTGTTGAAGAAATCTTGAAAAAGGAGAGAAAAAAATAATAAAACTATATATGTTGCAAAGGACCTCGGAGGATATCCAGTCTGCCCTGAATTGTAAGTTCATGATTTAATTTTAAAATCTTCACATTCCTATTCAGCAGCATTTCCTTTTAGAGTCTGGTCTTTTGATCATACCTCGCTTTTCTCTGAAAATATTAAAATGTTTTCTTAAAGTTGTGGAAATATCTGATCATGTACTTAGTTTTTTAAATTTTTGTGAAACTTAAGATAACAATCAGTTTCTCCAAAGGTTTTATGACATCCAGAATGCCAACTGATTGTAATTTTCCAGGTAAGAAAAAAAAAATACAAGTAGCAGTAGTTTGCTTCCTTGCTTGTGTATTTTCTGATTTGACATTATAAGAAAGACTAAGTCAAGAATTTAGCAAAATAAGATTTCTAATAGATGTTTGGATGGATGAATTCATTATTATTATTATATCTTCCCTCTGTTAAGTATTTTACTCTTCATTTAGAAGTAAGAAACTGCGGACGACAGAGGTGTGTTTCGTGTGTGTGTGTGTGTGTGTGTGTGTGTGTGTGTGTGTATGTGGCTGTGGCTGATGTGTCAGGTACTGTGCTTAGTATTAAAAATTCTCTCTTTTCCCTTTTCCTCTCTCTCTCTTTCTCTCTCCATACACACACACACACACACACACACACACACACACACAAACATGTTGTGTTTTGTTGTCAGTTTATAGTCACTACTTCAAAAGATTTGAGTAGCAATCTATTTTATTACAAAAGAAAGCAGAAGACATGCACATTGGCTATTCTTTATATAAAGTACAAAGGAACCTAACAGTGCAGGGAAAGCCTTGGATATTTATGTCACATTAAAAATGGGAGGTTACATAAGAGGAGAAAAAGGCAATCTCTTCCCATATGGGAGGTTATAGGGGAGGAGAAGGGGCAGGAGGAAGAAGAGAAACAGTTCCTTCTGGGAACTACTAGACCATGAAGGTAGGATGGCCTTACTTATCTGAAAAGTATAATTCTGGCGCAGACTGAATAGAGCCTGTCTTGTAGTTGACCCAGCAATGAGAGTTCAGTTAGAGTTGAGAGTTACAAAGGATTACTGTTATATCAGCTAGAGGGGCTTCATTATTGGTTCATTCCAGTCCTCTATACCCCAGGGTCCAGTGCCTTTGCAAAACAGGCCAACTCAAGAAAGCGAGCTAAGTCAGGTTCAGTGTTATATTCATAATGTGTGTGTCTGTGTGTGTGTATACAGATATTCTTTCTCTCTTTGTGTGTGTATGTGTATTGTTAATTAGTTAGATAGTTGCTTGTCCTTCATTTTGTTTTTTATTAATTTATTTTTCATTTTCAATTTTCACTTCCAAAAGATTTTGAGTTGCAAATTTTTTTCCCTTCTCTACATTTCCCCTGCCCCAAGATGACATCCATTCTGATTACCTCCTCCCCCAATCTGCCCTCCCTTCACTCACTGTCCCACTTATCTTACCCCCTTCACTTCTGTTTCCTGTAGGGTTAGAAAGATTTCTATACCCCATTGCCTGTATATCTTATTTCCCACTTGCATGTAAAAACAGTTTTTAACATTTGTTTTGAGAACTTTGAATTCCACGTTCTCTTCCTCCTTCTCCACCCATCCTCATTGAGAAGGCAAACAATTTGGTATAGGTTCTAAATGTGTAGTCATGCAAAACATTTCTGTAACAGTCATGTTGTAAAAGATTAACTATATTTCCTTCCACCCTATACTGCCACAAATTTATTCTGTTCTCTTCTTTGACCCTGTCTCTCCTCAAAAGTATTTGCTTCTGATTAGACCTTCCCCTAATCTGTCCTTTCTATTGTCCCTCTCTCTTTTGTCACCTTACTCCATACTTTCCTATAGGGTAAGATAGATTCCCATATCCAACTGAGTGTGTATTTTATTCCCTCCTTAAGCCAAATCCAATGAGAGTAAGGTTCACTCATTCATTTTCACCTCCCCCCTCTACCTCTCCATTGTAAAGATTTTCCTTGCCCCTTTTATGTGAGATAACTACTGCATTTTTACCTCTCCCTTTCTCCTTCTCCCGGTACATTCCT
This sequence comes from Pseudocheirus occidentalis, assembly GCA_028646575.1. NCBI lineage: Eukaryota > Metazoa > Chordata > Mammalia > Diprotodontia > Pseudocheiridae > Pseudocheirus > Pseudocheirus occidentalis. The sequence continues at coordinate 77,095,198 of CM053593.1, read as the reverse complement.
CTTTCACCCTTTAAATTTTTTATATATAATCTTTCACATTTAACTCAGGTTGTGCACTCTGTATATATGTATATATTTCCTCCAATGATGCTAATTCTGAGAAAGTTCTCATGAGTTACAAATATCTTTTTTTGATGTAGGAGTGTAAAGAGTTCAGCTTTAATAAGTTTCTTATAATTTATTGTTTTCCTGTTTACCTTTTTGTGCTTGTATTGATTCTTATACTTGAAAGTCAAATTTTCTATTCAGCTGTGGTCTTTTCATCAAGAATGCTTAGAAGTACTCTTTTTCACTTATTATCCATTCTCCCCCAGAAGAAGTTAACTCAGTTTTGATGGGTAGGTGATTCTTGATTTTAATTCTAGCTCCTTTGACCTCTGGCATATCATATTCCAAGTCCTCTGATCCCTTGATGTAGAAGTTGCTAAATCTTGTGTTAACCGAATTTTATTTCCACAAAACTTGAATTGTTTCTTCTGGCTGTTTGTAATATTTTCTCCTTGACCTGTGAACTCTGGAATTTGGCTACAATATTTCTAGAAGTTTTCCTTTTAGAATCTCTTTCAGCAGGTGGTGGGTGAATTCTTTCCATTTCTATTTTACGATCTGGTTCTAGAATATTAGGAGAGTTTTCCTTGTTAATTTCTTGAAAAATGATATCAAGGCTATATTTTTTTAATCATGGCTTTCTTGTAGTCCAATATTTTTTAAATGATCTCTCCTGGATCTATTTTCCAGGTCAGTTGCTTTTCTAATGTGATGTTTCACATTTCCTTCTACTTTTTAAATTCTTTTGATTTTGTTTTATGATTTCTTTATATCTCATAAAGTCACTAGCTTACATTTTACTCCATTCAAATTTTGAAGGAATTATTTTATTCAGTAAGCTTTTGGAGCTCCTTTTCCATTTGACCAGTTCTTTTTTTAAAGGCATTCTTCCCTTCATTGGCTTTTTGGACCCCTTTTGTCACATAAGTTAGTATATTTTTTTATGGTGTTATTTTCTTTAGCATTTTTGGGGGTCTCCTTTAGCAAGATTTTGACTCATTTTTCATGATTTTCTTGAATCACTCTCATTGCTCTTCCCAATTTTTCCCTCTACTTTTCTTCCTTGATTTTCAAAATTCTCTTTGAGCTCCTCCATGTCCTGAGACCATTTCATATTTTTCTTGGAGGCTTTGGATATAGGAGCTTTGACTTTGTTGTCTTCTTCTGGTTCTTTGTTTTGATCTTCCTTGTAACCAAATTAAGATTCTAAAGTATGATTTTTTTTCCTGCTAAAATACTTGACTTTTTAGCTCTTTGTTAAGGTAGGACACTGCTTCCAGTGTGGGGGTTGTATTGTCCCAAACATCAGGAATTTTGTGCAGCTGTTTTTAGAGATATATCTAGGGGCCTGTAAATTTTCAGTTCTTCTTAACATGTATGATTAAAGTGGAGGTGTTTACTCCTCCTTTGGTCTGTGTTCTAGTCTGTGAGTGACCACATGCACTCTTTTTTGCCTTGGAACAATGAAGAAGATTCCTTCTCCACTGCAGCCACAAGTTCTGCCATGCCAGCACTCCTCCTCACCTAGGACCACTACCCAGTACTGTGACCCAGATCCAAGCAGCAATAAAGCTGGGGAAACCTGCTTCAGCAAAAGCAAAGAGATCCTTGCAATCCTCCTCTGATCAGTTAATTGATTCCCCCCTCCATCTATGGGCCAAGAGCTCCTGAAGCAGTCACTTCCACTGCTACCAGCATAGCCAATGTGCTATGGCTTGGACCAGGCCTTGCCCCTCTCTTTCCCTAGTCTGATTTACCTTTTCTACTGACGTTCTGAGCTGTCTTTGGCTTGTATGGGTTGAGAAGTCTGGAAATCACCACAGTTGTACATTTTTCAGTGTTCTGAGGCTTTCTGTGGGTTTAGTGGGAGCCTGTCTGTGTCTATGAGGCCCATGCTGGACTATACTCGTCTCTCAGACTGGTGCAACAGACCTTTCATGTTGACCTTCTAGGTTGTCTTCAGCTGGAAATTTGTTTCACTCTGTCATTTTGTGGGATCTGCTTCTGTAAAATTTGTTTAGAGTTTTTTTTTTATCGATATTTAGAGGTATTTGGGGGAGACCTCAAACAAGTCCCTATTTTTACTCCACCATCTTGGCCCCTTTTTATTCCAAAAGAACCAGTGACATCATGGTAATGTCTTGACTCAAGAATGAATTGGATTTAAGTGAAGCAAAGTTCTGCAAAATCATAAGCCTTATTCTCTTTTCCAGAGTCATCAAATTCCAATGGCAAGAAAAAAGTCAGGATGACTGGGAATGGCCCAGGATGCAGTAGAATTCCTTAGTAGTGGTGTGGTGGGTAGGGTAAAACAGGGAAAAAAAAATTATAACTCAAAATCTTGTGCAAATCAATGTTGTAAACTGAAAATAAACATAAAATTTAATTTTTTTAAAAAGATTGTATCATTCTATGGACTATAATGGAAATGTGTGTGTGTGTGTGTGTGCATGCGCATTAGTTATTGTATGGAGGTTTTTCACTTTAAAAATAATTCCCAAAAACCTTTTTTTTAAATGAGGAGAAAAGAATAAAAAGTATAATCACAATTCAAAAATAGATCACTGCTCACCATTTCCTGGCCATCTCCATATTTCCATGCTATGATACTGCCAGAACCCCACCGTCCTCATTGCCAATCCTGTCACACACCATTTTCTATCACTAGCACTGAGAACAGTACCTGAGCAATACTAACCATTCTGGGAAAAGATAGGTCAATCAACTGACCCTCTCCTGTCTCCCAATCTCCACTTCCATGTAAATGTCACTTTTTCCTATTAGAAGGTTAGCTCCCCTTCATGGCATGGACTGTCTTTCTTACTGATATTTTGATTTATAACGCTTAGGGAAATGTATGACATATAGTAAATGCTTACATAAATGCTTTCATTCATTCATTCATAAATAACATTTCTGATCCAAAGTAAATATGATTTCATGAGATATTGAGGCATATTTTGTTTATGAAAGACTTTTTGGGGGGATAAATAGAGATTCTTTCAGAGCCCAAGTAAACTTTCAGGCCAGTTCAACTCTTTATTTGGGAACAAATGTCTCATTTGTGAATTATCTAAGCCTCATGTTTCTCTTACTTTCCTTCCTTGCTTGCTATCCTTTGATCATTTTTCTAATTATTACTACCACCCAGAGGAAGGAAAAAGAAATAAGAAGATTGTTAACTATGAAAGATGTCACAATCAATAATTTATTGAGGGATAACATTCAAACTGGCTCTAAATAATTATAGTATTCCCGCTATCTTTGTCATTCCTATTCCTCAGTAGCACCCAGAGATAGGAATACAAGAAAAGATTGGCAATATGTAATACTGGGAACCAGTACTTTTATGAGTATTCAACTTGTTCTTTGAAAAAGTTTAACCACCACCACCACCAAAACAGCAACAACAACAGCAACAGCGGTGGTAAGGACAAATGTAATTTACAAAGAACTTTTACATAAGTCAGCTGATTGGTTACTTACAACAACTCTTTCACCCATGCAACATAGGGAAAAGTATTGCCATTTTTCAGATCAGGGTCAGATAAGTGAACCCAACAGCCAAAATTCAAATAGCCAGTTAGTGACAGCCTTGAAGCTGAAGCTCAGTCTTATATACATTCTTTTTCTAGGCTATTTCTCTGGCATAGTAGAAATATTTTTGCTCTGGTTACACATATATATCCTTTGACTTTGGTCTCTCTAAGACACTAAATGTATTAAAGTTCTCAGAGACTATCTAATCCAATTTCCTTATCTCCTTATCTTACCTTGCCTAGCATCTGACATGTGGAGTGATGGCTGACAAGACATTTACTGACAATCTAGAGGATTGGTAGCTACTCCATTATAATCATTCTCATTCAGTCTCTGATACAGGTTAAAATGTGTAGGGGGGAGAAAGGGGTGGCTTAGTATATTATGGAGACCTAATCTAAAAATAAATCTTGTCAATCCAGATCTATTATCTTTCTAGTAGATGAGCAGGATGGTTAAGTGGTGCAGTAGACAGAGAACTAGCCCAATAATGACTAAGACCTGAGTTCAATTCCAGACTCAGAGACTTAGTAGCTGTGTGACCTTCAAACGTCACTTCACCTCTGTTTGTCTCAGTTTCTACCACTGTTAAATGGTGATGATATTAGTACATGCCTTGCAGCATTGTTGGAAAGATCAAATGAGATAACATTTGTAAAACACTTAGCACAGTGCCCAACATGTAGTAGGTGTCATACAAAGGCTAGCTATTATTATTTTTCCATTTTAAAACATTTTCTTATTTAGTTTATAAAAATTATTTCATTGTAGTAATTTGACTCACCAAGGAAGCCCAGAAAAAGAAGGGATTCAAAGATACAAAGGAATGGTGGAAAAAGTAAGGCACTGAAGTTAAGAATTATTTTCCAGTCCTGGACCTACCATTAATCCATTAATTTATATGAACCTCTTTTTCTGTACCCATATCACTGATATTGACCAAATAAAGCAGTTGATCAAGAGAAGGGAATTCTTTTTTTTTTTAATTTTTTTAATTAAAAAATGTTTATGATTCATGGGGAAGTTATATAACATGGTTTTCCAAATCAAAATAATTTTTTAAAAATTTCAATAACAATAGAGTGTTGTTGGTTTTTTTAAAAACTCTTTTTGGTACATTTTTTTGAAATCTTTTAACTGAAAAGTTTCCTAACTTTTGACATTTTTCTTTACCATATCATTCTTCCTTCTGGTAAAATATTCATGATTGTTTAACATAGGTATATGGTACCAGCAAGTAGGACAGCTACAATTAACCATGTTTCTCCCATCAATAAAAATCTCTAAATGTTAATATGTCAGAAGAAAACTATATGATAAATCACAAACTGAGGGAACATGGCAGTGACCTACCTTCACTCTCCTCTCCATTTTTCTGACTTAAGTTTAGAATTTCTATGTAATTCTGTGAGAGGTAGCAAAATTTCTGGCTCTGGCTTTGGCTTCATGATTTTAGGTTACAACTGCAGCTCATCATTCTTCCAAAACATTTGTATTAAGCTAAAGAAGGTAAAGAAACATAAAGCAAAGCATCAGCAACATTAGCTACATGCATAGACATTTATCAGCTCTCTAAAGGGAAGTATAATTTTTAAACAATGACAATTATGTTGGGGATAAAGTGGTGCCTGTAAATTGTTAATGCCAATTAGTGTGTGAAGTTAGCATAAGCATGAAATTTTAAAGTGTATTGTGGGATTGTTTTTTGTTTTTAATTAAAAAGCTGCAAAAGGTGAAGTGTGAGAAACTATACTTTTTTTTTAAGTTCCCACATATCTTAGGGCCCTTAGGGAAGAACCAAAAACTAGCCAATATTTTACAAAATAAAAACAGAATAGATTACATTTGATATTTTAAGTCTGTATGAATGAGGTTTATGAACCTCATTGACCTAATGACCTAATGAGACCTAATTGAGACAACTCAAATTTTTATTTTAGCTACTTTTCAGGCTCTTCTGGGAAATACAAAGAAAACCTAAGTATAAAAGCTGATCAATTTTACTTGTCATTAAACATAACCAAAGCACTTCCTTTGTAATTTAATTGTTTTTTAAATGCCATTAATAAAATGTAAAGTGTTAGATTGTGATATGTGGAAGAAAGTCTGGTTTTCCTTCCCCAAACCTAAAGAAAACAAGACAAATTTAATTTCTGATTGAAATGGTGATATTATAAAACTGGAAATAATCATAAGCTATAATATAGCGTTTTAAAAATTAACATTGGATTACTTTCTGCCTGTAATACTAAGCTAGTCATTTTTAAACTTTTTGTTTAAAAAAAATGACAGAGGAGTAGTTCAGTTCTAGTGAAAATGGGTCTTCCTTTCTGCCAGTTTTTGGCTGATTCACAATCTTTTATTTTTTCATTCAAGGAGCATGAATCAGGTAAAAATAAAGTACGACTAAAGAAATATGGTCTTCCTTTCATGAATCCAGCCCTAAGTCCTCTGTGGCAACTAATAAATTTGATCTACTTCCTCAGCAATCACAGTAAACAGCATCTTTCTTAATTTTTTTTTTCAATCTTGTATTTTTTTGTTTTTTGTTTGTTTTGTTTTGTTTTACCATTCTTATCCTTGTTTTCTGATATCTTCTTTGCTTTTATTTCCCTCATTTGGTCAAACATTACCTTGTCCACATTGGCTCTAGTTTTGGTAGATTTCTCCACTTCCTGAACACCCCACTCCTCTGCTTTACTTCAAAGGATATCTGTCTTCTCTATTCCAAGTCAGATTTGTTTACTGCCAGCAGCAAAGGGATTTTATCTTCTTTAGCTTTAACATGCAGAATCTGTTCCTTGAACTCTGCTGTGACTGCAAAGGATTCATGTTCTGTTACGGCAAAGACTAAGAGAAACTTCTCACTATTGAAGCAGTTTTCTTGAATAGCTGCATAATTTTCTTATCCAACCATATCCAGAACGTCTATCTACATTTCTCCATCAAAGTTCACTTTCTATAATTATCAACTTTAGTAGGTTCTTACACTTGTACAAACTCATCATACATGAAGTGAATGGCAAATAATGCAGATTTGCCCATCCCTCCACTGCCAACTCTGGTCACTTTTTGAAGAATTAATGAGCTCTGGTTCTTATACTTGTTTGCAGCCATTTGTCCTTGTTGGCTAGGGTTTGCTGAGCACTAGCCAAGGAGCTGTTGAAGAACTGAGTAGCTGAAATGTTACTTCAGCTTCTTCAGGGTAGATTAGTCTGCATTCTTTACCCTAAGCAAATAGTACAAATTGTGCCTTCTTCTCTCAATGAGACTTCTTGAAGTTTCATTTTGGGAGTCAAAAGAGAGCCTCTAATGGGCCTATGGGCCTATAGGATTGGGAGGAGGAAGGTAAATGGAGGAGCCCCTTCAATTTTCCCCAAAACCTCTTCTCTCTGCAGTGGGGCAGGGGTTCCCTACAGTGAGGAGACAGAGAGAAGAGAAAGGATATTTAAACCTGATTCAATAATTTAAAAAAACATATTTCAATATAATTGATGTTCTTTTCAATCCTCTGTATTTTATTCTGAAAAGAAGCCCATTGCCTTCACCAGACTGCCAAAAAGATTCACGATATGAAAAAAAAAAGATTGAGGACCCCTGGCCTAGAGAATCCTAATTCTCTTCTAGCTCCAACATTAGAGTATTTTAGGGTAACTATGAGGAAGAGACACCTGTTAGTGATTATGAGTAGTTTACTTGTGAATGCTTCAATTTGGAAGCATCTTTTCAGTGCTAATTAACAAAGTTTGGCATGAGATAGCAGGTGTGAAAGTTGTTATAATTTTAGATGTTAGGATGTGTTGCTTTAAATAAATGGTGTAACTAGCTCACAGAAGATGAAACTGGTTGTTTTGAAGTCATAGCCCTCTGTTTTCAAGTGAAACAGAGATGAGAACTCATCTTAATAGGGATGAGATGAACTTGGGCCCAATATGCATTATTATACTTAATGTCCCTCTTCCCCATGCTTGTTATTTAACATAATTATTATTAGAAATCTTCAGCATGTTTCCTAATTCCACTTCAGATACACTTCAGCAAATTTCATTAACCTCATTGTTCTCACTCATATCTCAGGGCAGAATTTGCTCTTCTTTATTTTCTTGTGTTATTATAGGTGTTATAAAGGCTATAATCCCACTCTTTTCAAAGAGAAATTCAATCATGTTTGCTAATAATAAAATGTATTTAGTTTTCTAAAATAAAAATCTGCATGTTTTATTTTCAGTGGTTCTATTGAAATACTACATTATGTTCACTCATATTATACCAAGCTCACTTTATCTGAGGGTATACTGTTGGAGAGTGACTAGGTCTCAGATATTCCCTATGATAGGGCAACTATCTCCAAGACATTACCATTGCCCAAGTACGTCTTTCAAAAATGAGTTACTTCATTGTTAATACATCCATAACCCCTCTTTCTTTTACTTTTCAGCAGAGACTATCATTCTTGTCTTTTTATCTGCTTGGATCAAGTCTTCTGATATCTTTATTCTGATTATATATATATATATATATATATATATATATATGTATATCTATATATCTTTAAAGAAGGTTGGGGAAATGAGAGAAGAAAATGAGATTAAATGCAACCAAATGAAGTCACCAAATCTTTATCGAGCAGCATCTAAGTATAAGGTCCTGAAATGAGCCCAGCTAGTTTCAAATATGATTGAGAGATCATGTCTGTCCTCAAGATGCTGTCAGTATAATGGAGGTGTAAGATATGTGTAAAATATAGCACATAATGGAATAGAAAAACATATAATGCAAAGTACACAATGTTACAAAAACTGAGAGGAAGGAAAGATCTTTTCTGCTTGATAGTATTAACTTTCAGTCAGAAAGACTTGGGTTTTAATCCCGCTTCAGACACATACAAAGTATGTGAAACTACGCAAATCACTTAACCTTCTTGAGTCACTGTTTCTCCTTTATAAAACGGCATGGGAGTCATCATATTATAAAGAAAAGAACAATATACTGGGAGCCAGAAGAACTGAGTTTAAATCCAAACTCTGCCACTTACTAACTGTGTAACCTTGTATATATAATTTCTCTAGTCCCCATTTTCTTCATCTGTAAAATGAAGGAAATGAATTAAATAGTCTCAGATGTGGTTTTCGCCTTTAGACCCAGGACTATATGACTAGATGATCTCTTTAGGTTATTTTTAATTTCCTGGGCTTAAATCCCTAGCATAGAATGATATGAATTTTATAAAGAGCTTTACAACCATTAAAGTGCCATACAAATTATAGCTACTGTTGTTATTGTTGTTGCTCTTATTATCATCCATCTTATTTTCTTCACCTTTTTATGGAATTTATGTAGAAAAGATCAGAGGACAAATAACAGGTGGTGTTGATGCTGCTGCTTCTGTTCTTGTTCTAGGGGTGGCTGTGGGTGGTGCTATGTTTGATGTCATCATTGTTATTGTCATTTAGAGTAACAAAAAGAGAGCTGGCTTTGGAGGCGAGAAAACTTAGTTTCAAGTACCAGCTGTGACACTCACTGGCTATGTGGCCATAAGAAAATCACTTAAGCTTTCAATGTTCTACTAACATTCAGTATAAGATTATAAACTTGGGGGTGGGAGGAGGGGAGGCAGGGAGTGTTTAGCTGTGTAGGTAGAATTAACCAATCCAGAAATTCCCTATATCAATGAACTTAAAAGTCATGGTTTTTTTTAATGGAGTTCAGATAGACTGGCCTGAGGACAAATCACTATCTGTCTTTCTGTCTATCTTTTTACTTGTGTATATTTAATGTTTTGTGGATTGAATGAGCACAAGCAGATGAATAACCGACTTTTATTATTGAATAAAATAATTGGGCTATGGCTTAACTTCTGTTGCCCCACTCAAAATATATCTGAAACAACTGTGTTGAACATAGCACAACAGGGATGACATATACCATTCTGTCTTCCCATGTTTCTTTTACTAGGCCTCTAAATTTTGAAAGTTTATGCTTGGGAGGTGGAGCCAAGATGGCGGTGAAGAAGCAGCAAGGATCAGCAGCTCCTGCATGGCCACCTTAAATACACAAAAAATCAATAAATTTTACGGCTCCAAAATCCACGGAACTGCAGAAAACACGTCTCCCGCTGAAGGCAATTCGGCAGGAGGGACCCATCGCAGCAGGTCTGGAGCCAAGGCCAACAAACGTGGCCTGACCCCAGGGCAGTGGGGAAAAGCCACAGCCACAGCCAGAGCCATTCTAGGGCTAAAGGCTAAAAAGTGAATCTGAACGAATTCAAGAGCAACAGAACCCACAGAACCCATGGACAGACTGAGTGAGGTGGATTCCCAGCCCAGGAAAGTGCCTACTTAGGTTGGGGTAAGAAGAACGCCGGGGGTAAGAAGAACGCTGAGCGCAAGGAAGCTGCTCCAGCGTGGAGCAGAGAGTAGAGAAGAGCAGACCGAGAGAAAAAGCTCCGGCCAGGCATCCAGCAGACTCACCCAGCCTGAGAGATTTCCAGCCAGCTCACCAGAGGACAGAGAATCATCTAACCAGGAAGAAAAAATCTCGGGGCCCATAGCAGAAGCAGCAAGTTCTGTGGGGGAAATCTGGATGTTTAAACTTATACACCCATACTGCCAGAAGCAAAGATGGAGGAATAAAGTTTAGTGGCTCCTCTAAATCCCTCCCAGACCAAGAAAAGTCCAGAATTAAATGTTCTAATCAAAGTAAAAACTTGAATCAGGGGAAGTGGCTGCAGTCAGGGGCAGGGTTGAGGAGGGCAGGTAGAAGATAATAATAAGGAATCTAAGCCCAGTAGGGT
>CM053593.1:77052140-77084317 GCA_028646575.1 Pseudocheirus occidentalis | reverse complement strand
ATGTGAAGGAGTTTGCAGATCCTATACATGTTTGTATGCCACCATGGGGGGGTCGGGTGAGGTATGGGGAGGAAGGGGAGAAAAATCTATAACTGAAGTGACTATGGAACAGAATCTTGTAACCTAAAAGTAAACAAACAAGTCAATAAAAAAAGAGAAAGTTTATGCTTTTCATTGAATTTGGAGGTTATTTATAGTTTGTATGTCAAAATTTATTTAAGCTACTCTCCACTTTTTCCAGATCCATATACTGTTCATGTAGTTGTGGCTAATGGTGCTGCCTGTGGTGATATTCCAGTTAAGGTAAATTTTCTATGCTGCATTCGCAAGAATATTTAGGGGTTTGTATTTGTAGAGCAAGGATTTATTACCAGTGATTTTATAAAAGATAGAGAACTTATGTTATGCCATTCTCACTGCTTGATTTTATCATTCTAGATAGTCAGTAAATGAAAATTTTAGGAACTTACAGTTAGAAGTTACACAGTTTTTACCATTTTATTGCATATTTTGCATCCCTTAAAAATCCAAGCTGTAATTTATAAAAAAATGGAAATGATCTTGCATTGTTATAATAATCCTCATGGGACACTTTAATTCCATTCCTTCATCTAAGATATTTCATAGGCTCCATATGGAGAAAAAACATTTTTGGTTACATTTGAGTTTTATACTTATGAAGTCTAAAATTGCATTTTAATATTGTTAGAGAAAATTTCCATTAGAGGAAGTAGTTGTTAATTAGTTTTTCAAAGGACTCATATAATCTGATGTCATCCACATTCACTCAGTGATTAGTACAACATTTTGATATAACTACTTTTTTATCTTGAAATCAATACTTTATTATTTTTCAAGAGTGATATAATATGCAGAATTATAATAAATTTAAAATATCTCTTGATAAGATGTCATATTTTCTATCAGTTGTACTTGATGATATTTTTGTTGGCATGTCGTATATAAAGAATAACTCATCATATGGACATACAATACTTTAAATATCTTGCTATGCTTAAATTGAGAATATATACTTATGCTACCTGACTAAGCCATGACCATGGATCATTCTGGATCTTACTGAGTCTTGTCACTTCGTAGTTTTGTAGAGAGTGCTACATTTTTAGTCACTTCCCTTGCTGTTGCTATTCTGCCATTCTCCATATTAATGGCATGCAAATTTATTGAATGTATATTTGATACAATTTCTTTTGTTGTTGTTTGTCGTATGAGACTTATTTTAACCTCTTTTGTTGTTGTTTAGTCATTCAGTCATGTCTGACTCTTCATGACCCCATAGACCATAGCTGGCCAGTCCCTTCTCTCCTCCACTTTCTTTTGAAGTCTGTATAAACTCATTTTTGTTGTTTCTATGATAGCATACATCTCATCCTCAGCTATTTCCTTTACCTTTTGCCTTCTATGGTTTCCAACATAAGGGATTTTTCCAAAGAGTACCATCTTTTCATTATATGACCAGAGTTTTTAAGCTTCAATTTTTATTTTTATCTTCCAGTTAATAACTTGAATTAATTTAAGTATTGACTGATTTGATCTTCTTGCTGTCCAAAGGAATGAAATATTTTGACCACATAAATGAATTGAAATATCCCGCCTCCTTCTTCAGGGACTGTGTTCTCAATTCTCCATGTTATTATTTGTTATTTATGTTGAATTGATTATTTTGTTTTTTTCTGGTTCCATGTATGGATTTAATTTAATGATTTTTACTTTGAATTGCTGATTAAGTAGATCAAGAATCTGATGCATTTATTTTCTGGATGCCATTTTAAAAGTTTTTTCTCATTTGTCTTTAATCTTTCACATAGCATTTAAGATTTCTACTGAGCAAACCAGGTCATTATTGATATATTCTTCCATCATCTTTTCTCGAATTTTTTATAATGTTTTCTAGTCAGTTATTTAATGCCCATTTTCAGGAGTACTTAACAGATAGTTCCACCTTTCTTCACATTGTCCTTACTCTGGCAATAGGCACATTAAACATATTAAAATTTTCCTTAAATATGTTTATATTCCTTTTTTAAAATATTATGAGAGAATATATTTGTTCATGAGTATTACAATAGATGCAAGTTATTTTGAACTAATTGGTTTTGGTATAGTTCTCTTGGATTTGTGTTATCCAACTTAATTAGCATTTTTTCAAAATTCTCTTGTAAGAATGTTCAGTCCTTTTCAAAATACATTGAGACATTAAAATATTTTTGCTATCATCTTGATAAATAGATATACTTTCTGTAATTTACATTTTTCATGATTCTATATTTAATTTTAATTAACTGCTAAAATTATTTTTATATGATTGCATTGCCTTGATCTGCAATAGAGTATTAGACAACTTGCTATTGAGGCTGTAATGACAAAAACAAAACAAAACCAGTTTGTGGTCCTTGCTTATAACTGGTAACATCTATTTCTAATATTATTACAAAGTAGAATTGGAACATAATAAAAATATTTATATGTTCAGTGCATTTCACATGGCATTTTGGTTTGGGATTGCTTGTTTTAGTGGTTGACACTGTTTGTATGTGTGATACAGTATTACTCTTTATTCCAGTTTAATCTTGCCTTCCTGTGATGCCAGAACAAGAAGAAATACCAGTTAGTGTGCTCTCTTACATGTCAAGTAAGTAATGATGACATTTTGGAGTAATGTCTGCCTTCAGCTCCATGCCCTTCTATCTATCTATCTATCTATCTATCTATCTATCTATCTGTCTGTCTGTCTGTCTGTCTGTCTGTCTGTCTGTCTGTCCGTCCGTCTGTCTGCCTGCCTGCCTGCCTGTCTGTCTGTCTGTCTATCTCTGTCTATCTATCTTTATATTCATGAAGCAGTTGCAACAAAATGGGGAGTATGAAAACCTAAAAAGTGGTATCTCAGGAGCCCAGTTGACTGATGATTCAGGATTCTGGACAACATTTTCCCATTTTGATAGTGGCAGGTAGATATACTTCCACATACATATTGAATATGTTTCTTTATTTGTAAATACAGAAGGAAAAAAATAAACACAAAACATCGTACTGGTAATTTAGAAAAGCAGATTCTAGTTAAGATTATGCTACTGAACTAACTGTGAGAATTTTAGTACATTCCTGATTCATTTAGGCTTAATTTCCTCATCCAAAAAATGATGGATCCGATTCCTTGATCTCTATGGTTCCCTCCTGTGCTAGAATTCTATGAATTAATATTATAAAGGATGAACTGTGACATTCTGCTTTATATTGCTAACATTGTGTGTCAAAGGACTATAACAATATTTTTCTTAAATAGAAATGATTTTTACATAAAGGAAAAAGCTCTAAATAAAATATACTAAATTACATAGGTGGTTGGAGTTAGAGGGTGAGGTGAGAAAAATGAGAGAAAGGAAGAACAAAAAAAGGATGATAAGAAATACATAATAGTATTCTGTGCATAAATCCTATATTTCATGAATAAATCCTTCACTGCTAGATTAATTCTATCTTCTGCAAATCATCATTCTGTTACGTACAGCATATTAGGAAAATTGTCATTGATACTTCATTTGAGTGATGATTGACTATGGACTAACAAATTGTATATTGACCTAGGTCTATTGTCAGAATCATGTAAAGAATCAAATATTTTATTATTTATGATTCCAGCTTTTTCTAACACTCTGCTGCCCTTTTGTTTATTAAAGAAATTAACCAGTGAAAAATTTAGGAATTATCTAAATCTTTATTTATGAACTGTCACTATTATATAATCGACCTACTTCCCCCACACTCTAAGCAGTAGGAATTGAAAGTCCCTAAGCTTTTGAGTACCTGACAAGATAGCTATGCATTTGAGAAGGAATATTTACATTCATTACTATAATTAATGCTCACTATGCCAAACTGCCACAACTCAATTACCATGCAGAGAAGAACCTTTGAACTGAAAAAGGCAAAGTTCAGCTTATTGTGCTTAACTGTGGAATTAAATGAAGTGCCTCCTTTTGGTCTCTTAAAGTGAGACATGTTTAAGAATTGTAAGTATACTATATTAATTCAATAATAATGCACAAAACCATTTCAGTGAAGTTTTCTCATATTTTTTCCCTTTTAAATCTTCATTCCTGAACAGTTTAAGATTACTATTTTAAATTCTATACAGAGTGAATTTAAGAATGTTACATGTATGTGCTTTTATATATACACACACACACACACACACATCTACAATACATATACATAGATGTGTATTATGTATACATATATAAAAATAAATAATTTATGGAATGAGTGTGGCTCAAAAAATTCCAAGTCTTTGCTTATGAGATACCTGTGCTCCACAATCCATTCAGTGTGGATGTTAGGAAGGACATAAAAAAGGTTGCCTTTATTCTTAGGAAATGAGTTTTTAAGTTGTCAAGGTGAAGGCTTGAGCATAGAAAAAGGATAACAAAGAATTTAATTTTTTACTACTTTGTTAAACATTTAAAGCCTCCTAACATTATAATGACCTTTATTTCAAGATTCAAATAAACTTGATTCTGAGCCGAAACAATTTCTGAAGCTGGTCATTATTATTCACTGATAAAGTAACATGGAAGTTTGTGAAACAGAAAGGATAGAAAATGAATGATATTATGAAGGCAGTATGCTATAGTGCAAATAATGTGGGACTTGGAATCAACAGATCCCTGGGTTTGAATCCTACCTTTCCCACCCATTAGCTATGTGACCATGGGTAAATCACCTAATCTCAAAGGAACCCAGAAAATTCTCTAAATTCTAAGTCTTATGGCTTTAAATTACGAATAAGTTGCTGATCTGCATTTGTGAATCCGCTTTCTGTACTGCATGTTCATTACAATAAAGAAATCATAGGTTTCAACCAAATATAGAAACACATATTTTTCAAGAATATATACTGGATACACAACACACACACATTCACACAATGCACATATACATATATATGGGTGTGTGCAATAATATAGGTATGAAAATGCATATATACACACATACATGTGTGTGTATATATATACACATGTACATGTTTACATATATACACATGTGTCTTGCTGCTAGATTGCACAGTAGATAGAATGCCACGTCTAGAGTCCAGAAGATTCATCTTACCAATTTCAAGTCTAATCTTCGACACTAAAGAGCTATGTGATTCTAGGCAGTTCATTCAACCTCTTTGCCTCAGTTTCCTCATCTATAAAATGAATTGTAGGAGAAAATGGCAAGCCATTTCTGTTTCTTTGCCAAGAAAAACCCCAATGGGGACACAAAAAGGCATACACAACTGAAATGATTGAGCAACAGTAGTACCTGCCTCACAGTATTAAGATGTTTACATAAAATAAGGTGGGTGAAATATTTTGCAAGCCTTAGCAACAGTTAGATAAATAACAGCATAAAAAAACTCTGCCAACATAAATTTATTCATCCATATCAACACAACTGCCAAGAGGAAATAAAACTATTGATTTGTTCCTAGGGATGAGAGCTGCCTTGGATATGGATGACTGGCTAGCATAGGGGTGGAGAACCTGTGGTCACAAGGCCACATGTGACCTTCTAGGTCCTCAAGTGTGGCCTTTTGAATCCAAACTTCACAGAACAAATTCACCTAATAAAAGAATTTGTTCTATAAATCTTGGACTCAGTCAAAAGGGAGCACCCAAGGGCCTAGAAGATCACATGTGGCCTTGAGGCTGCAGGTTCCCCACCCCTGAGCTAGAACATGAGAGGATATGCTCCTTTTAAAGCAACATATCTAAAATGTGTTGTCTAGAAATAGTCTGACATACAAGGTTACTTTCTTTTCTTTTTTCTTTTCTAAATTTTTTTGCTTTTTTTTGGAGGGCAATTGGGGTTAAGTGATTTGCCCAAAGTCACATGGCTAGTAAGTGTGTTAAGTGTCTGAGGCTGAATTTGAACTCAGATCCTCCAGAATTCAAGGCCGTTGCTTTATTCACTGTGCCACCTAGCCACCCAATTAGTTTTTTTTCTTGACTTCCATTTTAGCATTTCCCTGCCTAGCAGAGAGTACATCATGAAGCAGAGTGGACTTATGTCCTGGTATGGGAAGGAAACCTGTGAAGTTTCAAATTAGCATCTTCTAAGGAACTAGAAACAACCACACTTGGATCAATAGCAAAAAAAAAAAGAAAGGAATCTTATGTGCTTGCAAGAAGCCTGATGCAATGTGCAAACATTTCTAGACCAAGGATAGCAGGAAGCAGGGCACTGATACATTTGCTACTGAAGCACTTAGTGTTGGTAGGTATATGAGTGGTCACTTAGCTTAGTTTATGCACAGTATTTGTGAACTACAAATTGCTAAGTGAAGAATGGGGTATTTTTCCTATCAGAGTGTGACCTAGGAGCTAATCTCACTAGAGAAGTAAGAAATTCTATGTAGCACCAATTTGAGGGGAAAATTTGCAGGTAATATGTTGTTCTAGAGTTTCCAGATTTGAAAATTCAAGTTTGAATTCAATATATTTCTGTATGCAACATGCTCCTTTGAGAAGAAGAAAGATCACATCTGTAATTTAGCTGGTCAAGGAATGTTTAAGTGCTTACTATGTGTCAAAAGCTGTGCTTAATGCTGGGAATCCAAAGTAATGGAAAAACAGTCCCTATTCTAAAGGAGTTCACATTCTAATGAGGAGGAGGAGGATGTGTAAATAATTAAATAAAATAACATTTATACAGATTGGATGAAAAACAATAAGAAGGAAGACATTAGCATCTAGGGCTGGAAGAATGAGAACTAGAAAAGGACTCCTTCATTAGGTAGGTGTATTTGAAATGATTCTCAAAGACTGCCATGAGAATTAAGAGGAAGAGATGAGAAAGAAGAGAAAAGACATGGAGATAGGAGATAGAAAGTTGCATATCAGGTATGCCAATGTAACTGTATTTTAGAGTATCAAGTGTTAGAAGACAAAAAGCTAGGGTGTAAAGAGCTTTAAAGGTCAAATGGAGGACTTTATATTTGATCCTTGGCATGACAGGGAGACTTTGGATGTATGTGTGTTGTAGATCTTATTTTGTTGTAGTTACAGATGGGTAGTAGTGACATGATCAGAACTGCACTTCAGGAACATCATTTTAGCAATTGAATGAAGAATGTCTCAGAGTGAGGAGAGAACTAAAATCTAGGAGGCCAATCGAAAGGCTCTTTCTGTAGTTCATCGAAGAGGTGGTAAGGCCTGAGCTAGAGAGTTGGCTATATGAGTGGAAAGGAGGTGGAGGGTCTAAAGTGTGGTGCTCACTGTGCCACACTGGGAATACAATAAGAAAAACAATAGATCATCCCTGTCCTCAAAAACAAGAGATATTGTGAAGGTAAAAAGGTAAAATTTTCAATGTATTTTGAACCAAAAGACTGGGATAACATTGGTATGCAATCTTGGTATCATCTTCAAATCCACATTTGCACCATATACTCACACTATTGTTATCATTTCCACATTCAAGAAATATGTCATATGTATGCCATTTTCTCTTCTCATACAGCCACTCTCTTTTGGGAGAATAAAGGCAATGGGGAATTTGGATTTTGAGATTCAATAGGGAAAGGATTGCTTATTCAGTACAACTGAAGTGTGTTTGCTTTAGGGGATAGAAGAGGGTAGATCCAAACCACAGAGTAGCCTTGGAAGTCTGGAAGGGACTGTGTAAAAGATGAACATTTTAGGGATGCAGCATTTCAAATAGGTACCAAAATGACAATATTATGTTCATTTCTCTTTCTGGGGAAACTGATAGATGGACTGTTTTATGTGTTTATAGCTATTTCAGGCTCCTTCACATTCTTTTATATTTTTTGTGTTTTCTATGAGATATAATGAAGCTAACCTATCAATGTGCATTGTGTTACTTTCTTTGGCAAGACAAAGTTCAAGTCACTCTTTTATGTATATCTTTGGCTGACACACAAATTTACTAAGCAAATAATGGCTGTGCTGCAACTGCACTGGTATTATATATCCTATCTCTAGTATTCTGAAGCATTTAGTAGGAGAAACAAACATAAAGAAATAATTCTATTTCTTTACCATTTTAAATTTTCTGAGGATTTAACGATCCGTGGATTTGAGAATCCCAAACCAAGCCTGAGTAAAATAATCATAAAAAAACCTCTAAGGAGCTATCATGAGACAATATAGCAATAATGCACATATTAAGACATTCCTAAGTGCCTATTCATATAACATAATGTCTACTATGACATCAACTTGGGGAACTAAGGAATTGCCAAGAATTCCATGACAAGAGAAGCAAAACATTGTCTCTACTTTTAATATAGTTTTCCTTTTCTACTATATAGATCAAAACTAAAAATCAAGGGAAATAAAATAATATAAAACCATTTTTCACCTAGTTTATTCCCTATGGAAATTTTAAAAGAAAGACAATTGGATAGTTATTATACCCATCATATGAAAATAGTGTGATAAGTATTGTTTTCATGAAAAAGAATAGTAACAGGGTGTCTAGGTGGTCACAGTGCGTAGAGCACCAGCCCTGGAGGTCTCCCAGGAGAAGAGGAGGACCTGAGTTCAAATCCGGCCTCAGACACTTGACACACTAACTAGCCATGTGACTTTGGGCAAGTCACTTAACCCCAGTTGCCCTCCAAAAAGCAAAAAAAAAAAACCCATAAATAGTAACTCCCTGAATGGAATTAAAGTATTTCCTTTAAACAATTCCCAAACACAGATGGGACCCAAAATTGTTAAGAGTATTTATTAAATCATTTTAACAGTGTCTTTGCCCTCTCTATTGAAAGAGTTGGGCCATTTTGGGGATCATGGCCAGTAGAGTTCAGGATAGAATTGAGAAAATATGTGGAAATGAACAAAGGTCTACCAGATTATGAGAATTCTTGAGTAGTAAACTTCATCCCGACCTAGAATTTCCATTTCCTTATTAGATTTCAGTGTTAGAATTGGATATGTTGGTTGGTATGAGTAGAAGCATGCCTAAAACTAATCTCTAAAGAACATTATTCCTGAGCCTAGAATATCAATAATTGCAATAACTTTGGGAAAATGCTCCTTTATTATGAGTGACCAAGGGAAAAATTGTAATCAGATAAATTGAGGCTAGTAAGATTCCATTTTCTGCATGATCACATGATCAATAAAATGGTAGAATAGAAATTTTCTCCAATAAATCTCAATGACCAACTGCACCAAAAGAGTAATTATGTGCCAGGTATATAGCAATTATAGCTGAATCCCATAGGCAAGAAAGCAAGATGCCTTATGAGATAATACCTGTATGAACATTTAAAGATGCTAAACTTTAAGTCAACCACAGAGAACCTCTTGACCACCAGCCTTCATGTTTCAAATGGTTGCACTAACTCATCCATGAGCCCAATGGGGCTGCAACACATAAATAGTCCACTTTGGCTATCAAGAGTAGTCCACTTTTGCTATCAAGAGTCTGTCATTACATCTCATAACTTGCTTAGTCCTCACATAACTTTCACAACCAGTAGGTTTAGACTCTGATTGATGATATTAGAAATGAGAAAGAAATTAGAGGAAGGAAGGTTGAGGCTTTTGTCTTTTTTTACATTGGCTGTAGTCTATGAAGGGGATCACAAAGGCTACAGAGACTTTTCCCAGAGCATCCACCAAATTTACCACAAAACCTTATAAAAAAAAGAAATAAAAGCTGTACAGAAGCCCAGTCATACAAAAAAGGAATAAGAACTAAGCACAAAAACTGAAACAAAGGGAAAGTGTAAGTGACTGCCCAAAGCCTCAAGGAAAAGCATCTACAATACATTTTTTTCCCAGGCTCATTCCCTAAAAAGCTTCTTAGACTGAAGACCAAGGCCAGTGAAAAGAAAATTCCCCCAAATGGGGGAAGGATAAGCCAGCTTTACAACGCAATCCTGGGAACAGATTTATGGGTGGGGGGATTGGAGAGGAAGAACAGAAGTAAAAAATGAATAAAAGGAGAATAACATAAGGAAAAAGATTAAGATGATCAAATATCTGAAAAGAAATACAAATTATTAAAAAAACAAATGAGATAAGTAAATACATCACAAAATTAGAAAAGAATAAATTTCAGAGCTTGTGGACTACACAGCAGAAATAATTAGCAAAGTAGAGTAACTACAATCCATAATGGTAATTCTCACCAAAGGAGCAGAAGACAGAAATAGAGAACACATGGTATATTCAAATTTAATGGAGCAAAGCACAATCTGGAAGAAAAGTAAAAAGAAATAAAGGTAAAAAAAATAAAGATCTCTATGAAAGCATAAGCCATTCTATGAAAGCATAATCCTCTAGAGAGAGGATTTATGGAGACAATTTTAGGATCATAGGTATCCAGAAGAAACAAATAAATAGAAACAAAGCAATATAAAAAAACCCCAAACCCTGAACACTACAATGCAGTACATAATGTAAGAAAACTGTGTAGAATGTCTGAATGTAAAAGAAAAAAAGTATGAAGTGAAAGATTCCTAATATCACCCAAAGGTGGCAAAGGAACAGAAAGGCAGAATTGGGATTAAACTGTTCAACACAGAAGTTAAATTTAATAATTCTGATAACAAGCAAAAATTCCTGCAAAGGAGCAGAAGAAGGAATATCAAGTGAAAAGGAAATGTAATTCGAACAACACAAGACTATTCTGTGCACACTAGTAATTTCCAAAAAGAATAGAATAGGATACTCCAAAAAGCAAAAGAAGTTTAAAGTAAGTCAGTAAAACACTTATTGAGTGTCTAAAGTGTGGTGCTCACTGTGCCAAACACTGGGAATACAATAGAAGAAAAACAATGGATCATCATCCTTGCCCTCAAAAACTCCAATCTAATGAGGGAAGACAGTTTGGTAAGTTGTACCCAATATAGGGAGATGATGAAGTCAAGGATTGCAATTAGATGGGGAATATTAAGATAGCTTACTTGGGCTCCCTCCTTAAACAGGAAATCCAGAATGATCTGTCCACTGTTTCACCTACACCTTCTACAATCAAAGGACAGCAAGAGCTCTAGAGCAGGGGGTCCTGATGTAGTGTGAATTTGAGGATTGATTTCAGCTTATATAATGGTGAGATTCTCATGAAGTATAGGATTGCGAATTTTAAGCTAGTCATTAATGGGAAAAATAATGGAATTCTAATAACAAGGATATTTAAAATATTCCTACAAAAATAACCATATGTGAACAGACTGTGATTTTCAAATACATCTACTCTCCAGAAAAAGAGACACAAAAAAGATAAATCAAAACAATTGCCAAAGAAGGAATAAATAATAAAACACATTGCCTCATTTTTAGACATTAAAGAAATATAACAGAAAAAAAGAAAAATTGACCCAGGAAAAAAGAAAAGAGGTAACATTAATAAACATTCTCCTTTTATCATTACTTTCTTTGTAAATTAATATTTCTAAGACTGAAGCACAAAAGAAATAAAAGGGAAACTATAGGAAGGTGTACAATGTCAAATACGTAAGTTTCTGCTTAAAGGAGATGAAACTTTGGGAATTCAAAACTTTAATTCTATGAGGAAAATAAATAATATACATTGAATATCTGTGGCTGTTTATATTTCTAAATAAATTATAATTGGAGAAATATTAATTAAAGCAGTTTTGATGTTTCACCTCATGTATCTATACCTGGTGAAAAAAAAGATGGACAATGACAAGCATTGGAGGTAGTGTGGGAAAACGGATATAGCAGTACATGCTTAGCAAAGATGTGAATTGTTCCACCTGTTCTGGAAAGCAAATTGTAACTATTTACAGTTTGCTGACAAATTATATATACACTTTGACCCAACTACATCACTTGTAATCTTATGAAAGAAAGTAGGGAAAATTTCTATATTAACAAAAATATATTTTTAGGAGCTCTCTTAATAGAAACTCAAAATTAGAGAAAATGAAGATCCCCTCCCCCCCACACACACACTGGGAAATAACTAAACAAATAGTGGCATATAAATACTATGCATATTACACTAGGAATGTTGTACTATATGGAACTGTTCCAATGGAATATTATTGTGCCATAAAAAAGAGGGAAAGGACAACTTTAGAGGAATCTCAGAAAACTTTTAAGAACTGATATAGATAAAAGTTTCCTAGTAGAACTAGGAAAACAATTTATAGAATGGTAACATTCTAGCGAAAAACACCTTAGCATAACTTTAGGAGTCTGATTAACACAATGTAGTCCAAAAGAATGAAGACTAAATATGCCATTCATGAATTGACAAAGAAGTGATGAATTTAAAAAAATAGACTAGATTTATATTTTGGACATCAGTAAAATGGGATTTTAGTTAGCCATACTATATAAATATGACTTGAAGGATTTGATTTTATTTTTCATGTTTTCTTGTTTTTGTTTTTAGTTTACTTAATGAATGAAATGGTAGGTGAAGAATAATTTAAAATATTTGTTACTTGAGGAAGCAAAACAAACATACATATATACTTATATGTATATGTATGAAAAAAATCAAATAATAAAAGTAGAACATATAGAGATGGAAGTATATTAATAAAGGTAGCAAAGCAAATGAATTCTTTTAAAGTGGTGCAGAAAAAGGAAAAAATAAAATATTATTCAACATTAGCAAAATAATACAATTAATTACATTGAAAATAAATAAAAATGTGTGGTTAGATGACATAGGGAGAAAAAAAAATCTTGACAAAGTGTAACACTCAGGCTAAAAAAATCCATGTGAAATAGAAGCATACAAGGAAATTATATTTTGCATAATACATATTTTAAGGTAGAAAATTTATACATAATGGGTAATCACTGAAACTTTTTCTAATAAATTTCACAGTAAAGGAAAGATGACTCATTCTGTGGTTGCATTTGATATGGTTCTAAAAATGTCAGCAATAACAATCATATAAAAATAAAGAAGAGAAAAAATTCCCCCTTTATTATGTGACTTTAATTTCTTGAATCCTAAGAATTCAGTAATAAAATTTACTTATATATTTTATAGCTTTGTAAATGTTGCTGCCTATAAATTCACTAAAATCTATAACATGTTTTATAAAGAAGTGTCAAAATCTGGTATATATTGATAGAAAAAGAAGGCATTAAAAAGACTTACAGAACAGATAAAGTATTTGAGTCAATCAACTAAAATGCATTTAAAATTTATAAAAATGCAATTACAAAATATTCCTTAAGGAAAAATAAACACAATAGTTGGGAGAATATCTAATATTCATGATATTTGTAGGTATTTTAAAAACATCTACATGCTTCCAGTTATTTTGCATATATAATGCTATACTAAAGAAATGCCAAAGGAATGCTTATACTTAGCTACTTCCCATACCACATTAAAGAAGCAGGTTCAGTTTTGTGGAACATGAAATATAACATCAAATTCTCCTCCTGCCCCATTTGCTGGATAAGTTTGCTTATTTTTTTTCTTTTCCATCTCTCAAAAAAAGTCTCATAAAATGCATGGCTCTCTGACAAAGGAAGGGAAAAGTGAAGGAATGCAGCAAGAAATGTAGGTAATGTCAAAACATGATACAAACATGTAACACCATGCACCAGTAGATTCCCGAAAAAAAATGCTATTGTGAACAGCTTCTAAGGTTTGGATCACACAGTATACTGAACACTCTGTTTATTTAATTACAAATCAAGGCAAACATTCACAATATATTACAATCTGATATTCACAATATCACACATTATCACAAAAAATCACAATATACTGTTCATAATGGCTTAATATTAGAATGGTCACACAGTTTTCACAACAGTGGCCACAATATTTAGAAGAAAGCATTCAGTCAATTCACAATACAGTAATCAATATTCATTAATTTAATCAATTTACAATATAATAATCAATCTTCCAGTCATGGGTCAAATCATACATCAACCCAATCAGTCATTAAATACAATCATTAGAAAACTTCACAGACATTCCACCCTTCAGTGTCTAGCAAACTTCAATTTCATTCAAGGGGAGGCCCTTTCTTCATCTTGACTCTGGGTGGTCCCTCTGATTCCCTGGATCCCCTTCCATGGTCACATCTCCCTCCTGAATCCACCAAAGAGTCACCTGGATTCAGAAGCAGAAAGCTGCCAGGTTCTCATCCAGTCCTCAGAGGTAGACAGTTTCCACATCCTTGTCCAGTCCTCCAGACAATCCCTGGTACACACTGCTCTAATCTCTCCCTAAGACTCTGAAAACCCAGAGAATATTGCCTCAGGTAAAATCCTGAAATAGTGCAACCCTAGAAAGGTTTGGGAGTCCTGGAGGGAGGGTGTGGCCGTGGCTGTGTTGAGCCTAAGGTGCAGGACTAGAGGTGTTCCAACAAGCCCCATCTTAGTTGACTAGTAGGAGATTCTGAACCCCAGGGGAATGGAGCCAGCAAGCACTAACACCAGAAACCCAAGTGTGCATTCACACAACATGGGGAACCTGCAAACACCAGTGGCACTTGCCACCAGCACCTGAGCCTGCCTGAGTTTCAGCCTAGGGGCTGGGAAGTAGAATCCTGAAGCAGTCAAATCACCCCTTCCCCACACCTTACACTGTGAGCTTCAGAGTAACCTTGAGGAAACTCAGAATGAGGCCTGGCGTTGACCTCAGTCTAGACACACAGAGGACACAAGACACAAACCCAATAACCAGAACTCTAGCTCCCAGTATAAGAAGTGTGGGTCAGAGCCCTCTATACTTCAGAAGCAGAAATCCACTTTAAAGGCCAGGAAATAGGCTATCACAATGGGGAAGAAGCGACTTGGAAGAAGAAAAATGACTGAATCCTTTTATAGTGAGTGAGAAGAACCAAATTCACAAGAGGTCAGCATTGACTCTATGTCCATTTCTGAAACCTCAGCAGGGAATATGGATTAGTCTCAAGCCCAGAAAGCATTCTTGGAAGAGCTCAAAAACGATTTTAAAAGACAAATTAAAGAGGTAGAAGATAAACTATTTTAAAATTATACTTTTCAAAACAGAAAAAAATATTACTGAAGAAAACAGTTCCTAAAAAAGTAAAATTTATGAAATTGGAAAAGGGTTACAAAATCTAAGTGGAGAAAAGAACTCCCTAAGAACAAAATCTGAATATATGGAAAAGCAACTTCAAAAATTAAATGAGGAAAATAATTCATTAAAAATTAGAATCGATCAATTTAAATGTTAATGACCCTATGAGGCATCAAGAATCTCTCAGACAAAGCCTAAAGAATGAAAAATTAGAAGAAAATGTAAAAGTTCTCATTGGAAAAACAATTAACATGTAGAAAAGATCCAGGAGAGATAATCTAAGAATTATTGATCTACTGGAAAACCATGATGAAAAAAAGGACCTGGACAGCATCTTTCAAGAAATCAAGGAAAATTGCCCTGAGGTCGTAGAACCAGAGGGTAAAATAGTTATAGAAAGAATCCACCAAACACCTTCTGAAAGAGATCCCAAATTGAAGCCTCCAAGAAATTTTGTAGCCAAATTCCAGAACTATCAGATCAAGGTGAAAAATACTGCAGGCAGCAAGAAAGAAGCAATTCAAATATCATAGAACTTCAGTCAGGATCACATAGGTCCTGGCAGTAAAACATTGGAGGGCTTGGAATATGATATTTTGTAGGCAAAAGAACTTGGACCACAACGAATGATCAACTATCCAGCAAAATTAAGCATAATCTTTCAGGCAACGAGATGGTCATTCAGTGAAATAAGGGACTTCCAGATCTTACTTATGAAAAAGTCAGAGATCAGTGGAAAATTCAGTCTCCAAATACAAGACTCAATAGAGACATAAAAAGGTAAACAGGGAAAACACACACACACACACACACACAACTTGTTATTGAATAAGAACAACTTGTATGCATCGCTATATGGGAAGCTTATATCTGTCAATATTTATAATTGTATAACCATAGTGACATATAAAAGAGTTATATAGAGACAGAGGGTGTGGGTAAAATCTAACGAAAGTGATGATAAAACAAAAGCCCTATCAAGGGGACCAAAGAAACTGAAATGGGAGAAGAGGAAAGGACAAGGCAGAAAAGGGTAAATTATGCCACACAAAGAGGTATAAAAACATATTATAGTAGAAGGAAAGAAGAAAGGGAGATGGGCATTTTATATGCTTTACTATCATTGGTTTTGGTTCAAGGAGGGAATAACATAATCAGTGAAGCATAGGATTCTAAAATGAAAAAACACCAAAACCTATTATAATAGAGGGAAAAAAAGGGAGGGAGAGGAGCACTATATGAGATTTACTCTCATAGGTTTGGATTCAGGGAGGGAATAATATACCTTGTTAAGTATAAATACCTATCTCACCCTACAGGGACTAGGAGGAGAAAGGGAAAAGAAAAGGGGTGGGGGTTGTTAGAAGGAAGGGAAGAAGTAGTAAGGGGGAAGGGTAGGAAAAGGTATGGGGATTGATAGGGAGGGAGTACTGAGGGAGGCAGTGGTCAAAAGGAAAACTTTTAAGGAGGTAAAAGGAGAAATTAAAGCATAAATAGGGGAGGGAATATGATGGAGGGAAAGATAGAGATAGCAATCATAACTGTGAATGTGAATGAGATAAACTCCTCCATAAAACAGAAGCAGATAGTCAAATGGATTAAAAACCATAATCCTACAATACGCTGTCTGCCAGAAACACATGTGAAATAGGACAATACACATAAGGTAAATGTAAAATACTGGAACAGAACATATTATCCTTCAGCTAAAGTAAGGAAAAGCAGGTGTAGGAATCCTTTTTCTCAGACAAAGCAAAAGTACAAATAGAAATAATTAAAAGAAATAATGAAGGAAACTATGTCCTGCTAAAAGGCACCATTGACAATGAAGCAATATTGTTACTAAACATATATGCACCAAGCAGTATAGCTTCTATGTTCCTAGAGCAAAAGTTAAGGGAGTTAGATGTAGAAATAGATAGCAAAACTATACCAGTGGGGGATCTCAATTTCCCCCTATCTGAACTTTATAAAAATCTAACCTCAAAATAAACAAGATAGAAGTTAAAGAGGTGAATAGTATGTTAGAGAAGGTAGATATGATAGACCTCTGGAGAAAATTGATTGGGGATAACAAGGAATATACTGTCTTCTCAGTGGTACATGGCACATACACAACAATAGAACATTTACTGAGGCATAAAAACCTTACAAACCAGTGTAGAAAGGCAGGAATACTAAATGCATTTAGTATTCCTGCTTCCTTTGCAGATCATGATGCAATAAAAATTATATGTAATAAAGGGCCACAGAAATACAGACTAAAAAAAAATTGAAATTAAATAATTTAATTCTAAAGAATGATTGGATCGAACAAGAAATCACAGAAGCAATCAGTAATTTCATTCAATAGAATGACAACAATGAAACAACATACAAAAACTTGCGGGATATAGAAAAAGCAGTTCTTATGGGAAGTTTTATGTCTCTGAGTGCATACATGAATAAAATAGAGAAAATGGGGGTCAATAAATTGTGCACACAACTAAAAAATCTGGAAAAATAACATATTAAAAATCCCCAATTAAATACTAATTTAGAAAGACTGACAAACGAAAGAGAGACTAATAAAATTGAAATTAAGAAAACTATTGAACTAATAAATAAAATGAAGTTCTGGTTTGATGAAAAAAATATATACAATTGAGAGGCCTTTAGTCAATTTGATAAGAAAAGAAGAAAACCAAATTGCCAGTATCAAAAAATGAAAAGCTGACTTAATGTCCAATAAAGAGGAAATTTGAAAAATAATTATGAATTATTTTGCCCAATTGTATGCCCATACATTTAATAATCTTATGGAAATGGATGTATATTTACAAAAATATAAATTGCTCAGATTAATTGCAGAGATAGTAGAATACTTAAAAAACCCCATCTCAGAAAAAAGAAATTGAACAAGCTATCAATTAAATCCCTAGGAAAAAATCTCCAGGGCCAGATTGTTTTACGAGTGAATTTTATCAAACATTTAAAGGACAATTGATTCCAATACTTTATAAACTATTTGGTAAAATTGGAAGAGTACTACCAAATTCTTTTTATGATACAAATATGATACTGATACCTAAATCAGGAAGAGCCAAAACAGAGAAAGAAAATTATAGACAAATTCCCCTCATGAATATAGATGCAAAAACTTTAAATAAATGAAATATTAGCAAAAAGATTTCAGGAATTTATCATGAAAATAATACACTTTGATCAGGAAGGATTTATTCCAGGAATGCAAAGATGGTTGAGTATTAGGAAAACTATTAGTATAATTGATCATTTCAATAACAATACTATAGAAACTATATGATTATGTCAATGGATGCAGAAAAAGACTTTGATAAAATACAACACCCATTCCTATTAAATAAACTAGGAAGTATAGAAATAAATGGAGTATTTCTTAAAATAATAAGTAGTATCAAAAACCATCAGCAAGTATTATCCATAATGGACAAAAGCTAGAAGCATTTCCAGTACGATTGGGGGTGAAACAAGGATGTCCACTATCGCCTCTCTTATTCAATTTGGTCCTAGAAATGTTAGCTGTAGCAATAAGAGAAGAAAAAGAAATTGAAGGAATTAGGACAAGCAAAGAAGAAACTAAGCTACCACTCTTTGCAAATGATATGATGATATGCTTAGAGCAGCAGTTCTCAACCTGTGGGTCGCGACCCCTTTGGGGGTTAAATGGGGTCACCTAAGACCATCGGAAAACATATATTTCCAATGGTCTTAGGAACTGAGACACAGCTCCTCTATCCATCTCCAGGAGGGTCTGCCCACATACAGATACATCCACATATAAGTATTAAAGGGTCTCAGCATTAGGAAGGTGTCTTAGAGAATCTTAGATAATCAAGTAAAAAACTACTTGAGATAATGCTATGAGCCACCTGATAGCCAGCATCATGTGTGAGCAGAGACATGAGATAAACTGGGCAAGGCAGGCAGTTCAGGATTGAACTCCAAACTCTTTTTATTGATACAACGAGCAAGATTTTTATAGAGCCATGAGTTAAAGATGGTAACTAGAGGTAATAGTTTTCCATTATTGCTTTTTTAAATTCCATGATGTTAGGCAGATGATGTCAGGCAAATCTTGAAGGCTATAATGTCTACACTTCATCTAGGACTCCCATTTCACACTGGATGGGCTGTACACTCTCTTGTACTTAGTTCACTTTGCATCACTACTATCCGAGTGAGTAAGAATTCAGTATGTTCTGTTCCTTGCACCTCATGGAGAGTGGAGAGCCAGCACTGGTTGACCTGGGAGTCACTGCAAGAAACAGGCTGCTTCTACCTGCCTAACTGGCATTGGCCCTCAACAAGATAATAAAATAAATTTAGAATAGTTGCAGGATATAAAATAAACTCACATAAACCCTCAGAATTCCTATACATTTCTAACAAAGTACAACAGGAAGAAATAGAAAGAGAAATTCCTTTTAAAGTTACTTTAGACACTATAAAATATTTGGAGATCTACCTGCCAAAACAAACCCAGGAACTATATAAACTCCATTGTGAAACAGTTTTATACAAAGTCATATCAAAATAATTGGGGAAAAACCATTAGTGCTGGTGGGTAGGTTGAGCTAATATAATAAAAATGACAGTTTTACCTAAATTAATCTACCTATTTAGTGCCATACCAATCTACTAGAAAATTATTTCCTAGGTTGAGAAAAAATAGTAACAAAATTCTTCTGGAAGAACAAAAGGTCCAGAATATCAAAGGAATTAATTAAAAGAATTGTTAAGGAAGGTGGCCTAGCCATTCCAGATGTTAAACTGTAATTAAAGCAGCAATCATCAAAACTACTGGGCATTGGCTGAGGAATAGATTGGTGGATGAGTGGAATACATTAGGTACATGACACACAGCAATCAATGACTATAGTAGTCTACTATGTGAGAAATGAAAGACCCTAGCTTCTGGCATAAGAATTCACTATTTGACAAGAACTGCTAGAAAAACTGGAAAAAACAGTATGGCAGAAACTGGGCATAGACTGATATCTGACACTGTATAGCAAATAAAATCTAAATGGGCACATGATCTAGAAATAAAGGCTGAGACTGTAAGCAATCTGGGAGAGCAAGAAAGAGTTTGCTTATCAGATTTATGGAGAAGGGAGAAATTTATGATGAAACAAGAGATAAAGAGCATTACAAAATGCACAATGTATAAATTTGCTTACATTAAATTGAAAAGGTTTTGTACCAATTAAGTTAATGTAACCAAGGTTAGGAGGGAAGTGAAAAATTGTGAAAAAAAATTTTACAGCCAGTGTCTATGATAAAGGCCTCATTTCTAAAATATACAGAGAATAGAGTCCAATTTTTAAGAATACAAGTCATGAGGGACAGAGCCAGGATGGCAGCATAGAAGTGGCAATGTTTTGCAGGTCACACATAGCCGCTTCAAATACCCATAAAATATGACTCTAAACAAATTTTAGGGCTCCAAAACTCATGCAAAAATATAGAAAAACACATTTCCCACTGAAGGCAGCTTGGCGCAAAGGGCTCATTGCAGCAGGCTGGGAGCCAAAACCAGCCCAGCCTGAAACCACATGGTGGCCCTGGGGCATCCAGGACAAGTCCCAGCTGGAGCCTTCAGGAGAGTGGATCAGCAGCAGCTGTGGCAGTTTCCAGAATTGCCAAGCCATAAGAAACAAGGACTAAGTGAAAGGTCAGTGGAATTCAGCTAAATTCAGGGAAGAAAATCAGTCTAGCAAAACTGCCTCCAGGGCAAGGAAGCAGCAAAAGCAGTGGCTGTGCTGCTGCCTCCACATAGTTTCTTCAGAGCTCCTGGCCTGCAGCCTGGAAGGGGGCCAAGTAATTGTCCAGAGGCTAAGTGCTATTGCATTGAGTGGCCTGGATCCAGAGAGTGGTCTTGGATGGTGTTCCTAGGGTGCATTTTCAGTGAGCCAAAGCTGGTAGGGGTACAAAAAAATGGTGCCCTCCCAATAGCTCTGGCAGCTATGAAAACACCAGTGATTTGGGACAGAGCTTTCCTCCTGGAAGCAGAGATCCACAGAGCTAAAAATCAAGTAATTCACTGGCAAATTGAGCAGGCAAAGAAAGCAAAGTAAGAACAGCCATCAAACTCTAGAATTCTTTTTTGGAGACAAAAAAGATCAAAGCATGGAATGAGAGGAAGACAACACACTCAAAACTACCACATCAAAAGCTTCTGAGAAACATGAAGACTGCCTAAAAGCCATAGAGGACCTCAACAAGGATTTTGAAAACCAAATAAGGGAAGTGGAGGACAAATTGGGAAGAAATAAGAATGATGCAAGAAAATCATGAAAAGAGAGTCAATAACCTGACTGAAGAAAAGAACACCTTAAAAAATAGTTTAACTCAAACAGTAAAGGAGGCCCAAAAAGCCAATTAGGAAAAGAATACCTTAAAAAGTCAACTTTGTGAGATGGAAAAAGAATCTGAAAAGTTTTCTGAAGAGAGTAATTCCTTCAGAATTACAGTGGAGCAAATGGAAGAAAATGACTTTACGAGAAATCAAGATACTTTTAAAGAGATCCAAACAAATGAAAAAAAATAGAAGGCAGTGTGAAAAATGTCATTGAAAGTACCAATGACCTGGAAAATAGATCCAGGAGAGACAATTTAAAAATTATTGGACTACCTGAAAGCCATGATTAAAAAAAAAGAACTTAGAAAACATCCTTCTAGAAATTCTCAAGGAAAAATGCCCAGATATTTTAGAACCAAAGGGAAAAATATAATTTGAAAGAATTCACAGATCACCTCTTGAAAAAGATTCCCAAAAGAAAACTTGCAGGAATTTTATAACCAGGTTCCAGAGTCCCCACATAAAGGAGAAAATATTATAGGCTGCCAAGAGAAAGCAATTCGAATACTGTGGAAACCCAATTTGGATAACCCAAGATCTAGCAGCTTCTACATTGCAGGATCCAAGGGCCTGTAATATGATATTCCAGAGATCAAGGGAGCTAGGATTAAAACCAAGAATCACCTACCCAGCAAAATTGAGTATTATGCTTCAGGCAAAAATATGGTCATTCAGTGAGGTGGAGGACTTTCAAACATTCTTGCTGAAAAAACCAGAACTGAAAAGAAAATTTGACACTCAAATACTAGAAACATGACAAGGTAAACATGGAAAAGAAATCATAAGGAACTTATTAAAGTTGAACTATTTACATGCCAACATGGACAAAGATAATTTTAACTTATGAAACTTTTCTCAGTATGATGATGGGTGAAGGGAATACAAATGTGTGTGTATGTGTGTGTATGTATATACACACATGCACATACACACACATTTGTCTACATAGGAGGGTTTATATATGTGTATGAACACATATCTGAGTATGTGTATATTATGTGTACATAGAGGGCACAGGATCAATTGAATTGGAAGGGATGACACTTTAAAAGGTGAAATTCTGAGGTGGGAGAGGATTTGAATGAGAGGAGACAAGGAGAGACAGAATGGGGTTAATCGTCTCATATAGAAGAGGCTAGGAATAATTGTTACAATGGAGCGGAAGAACAGGAAGGCAAAAGGGAAAGGGTCAACCTTACTCGCACTGAATTTGGCTTAGGGAACCAATGACATAAACTCTAAACTGGGTATCTTGCCCCACAGGAGATTAGGAGGATGAGAAGGGGGGATGACGGAGGAGAGGGCAATGTATCTGGGAGGGTTGGAAGTACACATTTCAGTTAAGACAGGGACAGCATAGAGAATAGAATTGGGGAGGGTGAGATAGGAAGGAAGGACATATAATCAGTCTCTCACATTATGTCCACTGTGGAGATGTTCTACGTAACTACACATGTACAGCCTGTATTTAATTGCTTGTCCTTCTGGTGGGGGTAGGTGACAAGTGAAAGAATCTAGAATTTAATGTTGTATAATCAAATGTTAAAAATATGTATATATTTATATTATTATTATTGTTATTATTATTATTAACTACATGCAACTGGGAATTAAAATGTACAGGCACTGGGGTAAGGAGACCCTTCCTGCTCTACTGGAAAGTCAGAGGGGTAATGGGGGAGGACATAAGAGAGAGCAGATTAGGGGAGGTGCTATACAGTGGAATTACTGTTTTGGGGTGGTGGGTAGTGGAAAGATGGGGAGAAAATTTGTAACTCAAAATCTAGTGGAAATGAGTGATGTAAACAAGAAAATAAATAAATTATTTAAATTTAAGAAATACAAGTCATTCCCCAATTGATAAATGGTCAAAGGATATGAACAGACAGTTTTCAAAGGAAGAAATTAATGATATCTATAAGTATATGAAAAAATGTTCCAAATCACTACTGATTATAGAAGTACAATTCAAAATGACTCTGAGGTACCACATCTCACCTGTCAAATTTGCTACGATGACAAAATAGGAAAATGAGAAATGCTGGAGAGGATGTGGGATAATTGGAACACTATTGCATTGTTGGTGGAGTTATGAACAGATTCAACCCTTCTGGAGAGCTTTCTGGAACTATGCCCAAAGGACTACAAAAAAAGAGGCATTACTTTTGATCCTGCAATATCACTTCTAGGGCTGTATCCCAAATAGATGATAGAAATGGGAAACGGTCACCTTTGTACAAAAAATATTTACAGTAGTTCTTTACATGGTGGCAAAGAACTGGAAATCAAGGGGACGCCCTTCAATTGGATAACGGCTAAACAAGTTATAGTATGTGAATGTAGTGGAATAGTATTGTGCTATAAGAAATGAGGAGCTGACAGACTTCATAATAACCTGCAGAGACTTAATTTTTACTGATGCTGAGTAAGGAGAGCAGAATCAGCAGAACTTTGTATACAATTACAGACATATCCTATGTGTGACAACTAACTTGGCTAGGCTGGCCACTTCATGAAAGGTTAAAAGATAACTCCAAAAGACTCATGATGGAAAGGGACATGCTTATCCAAAGAAAGAACTACAGTGTCTCAGTGCAGATTGAAGCAAACTACTCACTTGCTCGCTCTTTTTTATTTGTTTCTTTTTTTCTCATTGTTCACTTCATTGATTATAATCCTTCATTACAATTTGACTAATGATTAATATGAAGGTATTTGTAGATCCTATATTTGATTGCATGCTAGCATGGTGAGGGGGAGGAGGAAGGAGGAGATAATTTCAAACTCAAGGGACTGTGGAACTGAATGTTGTAAACCAAAAGTAATTTTTTTTAAAGCAGAATTCGCCAATTTGAAAAGGAAATACAACATTTATTGAAGACAGGAGCTTCTTAAAAACAGAATTCACCAAACTGTAGAGTACAAAAGTGAAGAGTACAAAAGTTCATTGAAGAAAAATATCCTTAAATATTAGAATTGGAGAAGTGGAAGCAAATGTCTTCATGAGACATCAACAATTAAACAAATCAGATAAAAAATAGAAAATAATGTAAAAAAAATAATTGAGCATAAAATATATTGAGGAAAGATCATTTAAAAATTATTGGACTGACTGAAATATGTGATTTTTTAAAAAAGAAGTGGACCTAGACACCATATTTCAAGAATTTATAAAGGAAAAATTCTCCAATATCTTACACCCAGAGACTAAAATGGAAGTTGAGAGAATCTCCCTACCAATTAGTGAAAGAGATTTCAAAAGAAAAACTCCCAGGTGCATTTTAGTCAAATTTCAGAACCCACAGGTCAAGAAGAAAATACTACAAACAGCAAGACAGACACAATTTAAACATCATGGCACCACTGTCAGAATCACACAGGATTTAGCATCTCTCACATTAAATGAGTGAAGGGCTTTGAATATATGCCCGGAGGTAAAGGAGATATGATTACAGATTATAAATACCCAGAAATAACTTGTCCAGACAAGCTGTGAAAATGGATACTTGATGAAAGAAAGGATTTTCAAGCATTCCTAATGAAAAAAAGAACTAACTAGGAAATTTGACATTTAACCACAAGACTCCAGAAACATACAAAAAAGTAAACATGAAAGAAAAATCATAAGAGACTCAATAAAGTTCAATTGTTTATACTCCTATATGAGAGATAATACATTTAACTCCTAAGAACTTTGTCATTAAAAGGGAAGTTAGAAACAGTCTATATAGAAAAAAGGCATATTTGTGAATAGATTGCTTTTGAATGATATCCAATGTAAAAAAAAAAGCAATGAACAAGAGGGATACACTAGAGAAAGGGAAAAGCGAGGCTTAATGTGGAATTTTTTTCACATAAAAGAAGTAGGTAAGGAATAATTTATTTAAGTGGATGGGGAAAATGGAGGAGTGACTGGAGAAAGGCTTGGATTTCACTTTCATCTGAATTTGTTTAAAGAGGGGATGACATGCATACTCACATATACAAAGTCAATAAAGTATAGAAATCTGTCTTATCCAACAGGGAAATGGGAAAGAAAGTTGATGAGATATGGAGCAGAAGAAAGTGATAAAAAAAAAGGGCTGACTGAGGAAGGAGTGATTAGGAGCAAAAATGACATTTGAGGAAAGACAGGATAAAAAGAAAGAAAAGAATGGAGGATGGAGGAAAATATGCAGTTAGTAACCATAACTATGAATGTGAATGTGATTAAATTGACTCTCAAAATGCAAGCAAATAATAGAACATATTAGAAACCAAGAAAAAACAATATGTTGTTTGCAAGAAACATGTTTGAAACTTAAAGACAGAGAGAAATTAAAATAAATGGCCAGAGAAGAATATATTATGATTCAACTGAAGTAAAAATATGTAGGTAGCAATCATAATCTCAAACATATCAAAAGCAAGAAACAGACCTAACTAAAGAATATTATCAATGATTACATATTTTGTAAAATGTTCTAAAGGCAATTATATTACATAATATAAAAATATAGCAAAGGCCTCATCACTCAAATGATGAGGGAACTGAATCAACTATATAAAAACAAGAGCCATTCTCTAGTTGATAAATGGACAGAACAAAACAGAGCAGTTTTCAGAAGAAGAAATTAAAGTTATCTATAGTAATATGATTTTCCCTAAATCATTATTGATTAGAGAAATATAAATTAAAACAACTCTGAGGTGCCACCTCACATTTATCCAAAATGAAAAATGCTGTATGGAATGAGGGAAGCAGGTGCATTAATAAGCTGTTGGTGGAATTGTGAATGGTCCAACCATTCTGAAAATCAATTTGGAACTATGTACAAAGGGCTATAAGACTGCATACTTTTTGAGTCAGAAATACCATTACTGTGTCTCTACTCCAAAGAGGTCAGAGAAAAAGTACAATACAATATACAAATATGTTTATGGTAAATCCTTTTGTGGTGGCAAAGGATTGGAAAATGAGGGATGCTCATCAATTGAAGAATGACTTCACAAGTTTTGGCATTTGGTTGTGACAGAGTGCTATTATGCTATATGAAATGATGAGGGAGACAATTTCAGGGAGAAATGGCAAGACCTGTATGAATGCAAATTGAA
Source organism: Pseudocheirus occidentalis (assembly GCA_028646575.1). Classification (NCBI taxonomy): domain Eukaryota; kingdom Metazoa; phylum Chordata; class Mammalia; order Diprotodontia; family Pseudocheiridae; genus Pseudocheirus; species Pseudocheirus occidentalis. The sequence continues at coordinate 77,057,799 of CM053593.1, read as the reverse complement.
GTGAGAACAGAAAGTTTATTGTGAACAGTAATAAGAAAGTTGTAATGATGACGAACTGTGAAAGACATGATACTTTTATCAAAGCAATTATTCAAGACGGGATCATGGAGGAAAAAAAAATTACTGTCCACCTCCATAGAGAGAACTAGCAAAATCATCTGAGTACAAATTGAAATATAATTTTCTAATTTAAAAAAACATTTTTTATGATATGACTATTATAGAAATGAGCTTTGCATGATTTCACAAGTATAATAGATATTATTTTGCTTGCTTTCTAAGTGGGGAATGATTAAAGAAGGAGGGTAAGAATTTGAAACTTTTTTTTAAAAAGAATTTTTTAAAAATGAACTAATTTTAAAAGAGATTTATGCTTTGGCTAGGGATTTAACAAAATATTGTTCCTGACATTTCAACCAAATCTAATTTTCCAGTTCTTGGGATGGGGGAGGCAGGTATCCGAGATACATTATAACGCTTATTTGTACTTCTACTCCCTCTTCCCTCATGTTAGTGAAATAGTAACTATTTTGCATTTCAGAATACTATATCAATTCCTAATGAAGAAATATGGAGATTGAAAAAATTATAAAGACTATTTCTGATGTTTTTATAAATTACAATTTCATTTTAATTACTTTTAATCTTCTTTCTTCTCCTCAACCATTTCCATAACCATGATAGGAAAATTTGAACCAACAAAAAGTAAGACAGAAACAATAAAAGATTTCCCTCAAAACTGAGCCAAAAGAAAAAAAAACTCACCTATCAATCCACACAATTTCAAAGTGAGTAAAAAATTATTTTGAATATGTATGGTTGTATCTATTCATTTGGTTATTCATTAAATTCAATATGTACTATTTAATAACAGCATTTTAGAAACTTTATGGGTATTGTGGTTAACAAAAACATACTATATGGTGCCTATCCCAAATATCTTATACTTTGTTATGGCAGCAATATAGACACTCAAGCAGATTGCTTTACAAAGTTAGTTTAGGGTTGAATTGAATTACATTGAATTCCAATGTAAAGAATTAGGAATGTAGGCTATAGGTAATATGAAACCAATGGAAGGTTTTGAATAAGAGAAAAAGATAAAGTCAATGTGGAACAATTGGAAAGCATGCCAAAATTAAATACAGTAGAACTTGGTATAGATCCTTATATAAGTCTGTATTACTTTTGAAAGTATAATAATCAATTGTGTTATTAGGTAAGGCAGGGGTTTTTAATCATTTATCTGGTTGTACTGTCTCAGATAAATGGGAAAAGAAAGAAATAGGGGACAGAGGGATGAGTTAAGCCTATTTTATGACTTGCGATGGAATGGTATGTTTGGATAATAGTACTGGAAAAAGGAAACAAAGGGTAGGTGTAAGAAATATCAATATGGAGAAATCAATAGGGAGATGTTTTATACCCATTCTGGTATAAGTCTTATGATCCTATGAAACATGTATTAATGTGGCCCAAAAGATATTTTAAGATGAAATTTCAGCAATTTTAATTTCCAAGGAGATAAAAACTCCTGGCCAGGACAATCTCAGGGTCGCAAAATCATCTGATTCTACTTTCTGTTTTCCTACTAAGGATTCATTTTGAAGATAGGAATAATATTTCTGAGGCCATTGAGTTCACTTTCCAAGCTGCTGATATCTTTGGTGTGTTTATTTTTCTTTCTGTAGTTTGCTTTCTTTTACATTAGTGTTTTTCTTTCAGTTTGGATATTTAAAAATAGCCATGAATCTAGGAATATGGTAATCAACTTATTTTCAGTTTCATCTTATACTCACTATTGATGCTGGGAAATTGCCATATATGAGGGTTTTACCCCTCTCTTTCATTCACAAATGTGATGAAAGGAAAAAAAAATAAAGAGTATTGATTTTGTTTTGTTGGTTGTGGCCAACAGATTTATTTTTCATTTGTCTGTTGAAATCTGGTCCATTTAGAATCTAAATCTTTTGAGCCCTGTGGAGTTTTCAAACCAACCCAAAGGAGAAAACAAGCAAAAAAGAAGACGGCAAATATTTGTGCTTTACTATTGATTTTCTAAGAAGTGTTTAAAAATAAAGGCCGTTTTCTTTCTTTTTTAAAGAATATAAGGAAGGAAGTTTTTTGTCATATACCATTTTAAAAGATGCAGTGGAAGTCTCTATATATAATATCACCCTAGATGGACATCTCAATATGCATTCATTTGCATTATTAACAGGAAAGCCATATGGCATGTTCAAAAACAAAATATCTACTTACCTAAGGGCAACTGATTTAAATGAACTCGTTCAAGAAAGCCATCACTATTATAATTTTTGTCGCTTTACTTTTTATTATTTTTAGAATTCTTAATAATTCTTAATAAGGTTAATTAATTCTTAATAATTCTTAATTTTCTACCCTGGGTGATTGTTATTCATTTTCATTAATATCTAACTATTAAAAACAAATCAGTCAGTAGCTCCCACCATAACCACCTCAAATACCTATAAAATATAACTCTAAACAAATTTTAGAGTTTCAGAACCCACAAAGTGAGAGAGAGAAACAAATCTCCTGCTGAAGGCAGCCAGGCAGGTAGTCAGAAAGGGTTCATCGCAGCACACTGGGAGCAGAGCCCAGCCCCACATGAGCCCACAGTTTTAGTCCTAGGGCAGCCCAGACCAGCCACAGCTGGAGCATTTGGGAGCAAGGATTACCAGCAGCTATGGTAGTTTCCAGAATTATCAATCCATAAATGCCAAAGACAAAGTAAAAGGTCAGTGGAACTCTCCTGGATCTGAAAGAAGGGTGGGAGGGTGCTGTGGTCTGCCTTCTGCTCCTAGAGAGAGAAGCAGCGAAAATGGTAGCCCTGCAGCTACCTCCACATGGCTGCTTCAGGGCTCCCAGCCTGCAGATTGTAGGGGGACAAGAAATCACTCAGAGGCTAAGCACTCTTACCTTAATCTTCCTGGATAAGGATCATGGTCTTGAGTGATGGTCCTGAGGTATGTGACCAGTAAACCAAAGCTGGTGGGAGCTATAGTGATAGCACCCTTCTAATAGCTCCAGCAACTGTGAAAACCACAGAAATTTGGGACAAAGCTCTCCCCTCTGGAAGAAGAGTTCTACTGTGGCAAAGAGCTCAAAAGTCAAGTAATTGACTGGCTACATGAGCAAGCAAAGGAAGCAAAGCAAGCAGAGCAGTCAAACTTAGATTTCTTTTCTGGGGACAAAAAGGATCAAAACATGGAATGGGAGGAAGACAACACAGTCAGAACTACTGCACAAAAAGCTTCCAAGAAAAATATGAATTGGTTATAGGCCATGGAGGAGCTCAAGAAAGATTTTGAAAATCAAACAAGAGAAGGGTGGAGCCAAGATGGCGGCATAGAAGCAGCAAGGTTCCGCAGCTCCCACCCAACACCCATAAAATATGACCCCAGACAAGGTCTAGGACTCTCAAACTCACAAAAATACAGAAAACACATCCCTCGCTGAAGGAAGCTTGGCAGCAGGGGCTCACCATGGCAGGCCGGGAGTCGAGGTCAACCCAGCCTGAAACAGAAAAGCAGCCAGGCCACGCTCCAGGACGGTCGGGAGGAACTGAGCTGCAGTCAGTCCACAAGAGAGAAGATCTACAGCCTCCAGCAACTCCACATCTACCAAGGTGTGAAAAACAGGGATTGGAGAGGGGCAGCTCAGCAGGAGGGGCTCATCCAGCAGGCTGGCAGGCCAGGACCCGAGACCAGCCCAGCCCAAAACTGAAACGCGGCCAGACTAGGCCCCAGGGTGGTCAGGAGGAGCCAAGCCTCCCAAGCTGCAGCTTGAGTCTACTTCAGAAAAGATCTACTGCACCTGAGGGTATCTTCACATCCAGCAAACCATTATTAGAGATGGTCAGTGAAAGTGAAACTTTGAAACATTATTTGGGGGAGGAAAAGCTGGTCAGCCAATCTGCCCCCAGGGCAAGGAAGAAGTGGGGGAAGGGCAGGAACTGCTGTAACTGGTTGCAACCTCCACTGGGCTGCTTCAGAGCCCCTGGCCTGTGGACTCTGCAGGGGGTCTGAATCCATTGATCAGGGCCAAGTGCTCTTGTGTTGAGCTGCCTGGATCCGAATTGTGGTCTTGGGTTGTGGTCCTGGGGCACACTTTCAGAAAGCCAAAGCTGGGGGGGGGCTGCAACACCCCCCTAATAGCTCCAACAGCTGGGAAAACCCCAGCAATTTGGAAGAGCTTTCCCCCCTGAAAGCAGAGTGTCACAGAGCTAAAAAAAAAAACCCAACCAATTAATTGACTGGCCAACATGAGGAAAAAGGAAGCAAAATACGAACAACAAAAAAACTCTAGAATACTTTTTTTTGGACAAAAAGGATCAAAGCATGGAATGGGAGGAAGAGAGCACAGTCAGAACTCCCACACCAAATGCTTCCAAGATACTTTAAGAATTCCTAGCAGCTATAGATAATCTGAAAAAGGACTTTGCAAGACAAATAAGAGAAGTGGAGGAAAAACTGGGAAGAGAAATGAGAATGATGTGAGAAAATCATGAAAATAGAGTCAAAAACCTGACTGAAGAAAACAACACTTTAAAAAATAGATTAACTTGGTAGAGAGCAAAGATGGCAGTGTAGAAGCAGCAAGGTCGCACAGTTCCCACACCACCATCCTAAACATCCAGAAAATATGAGCCCAGACAAAGTCTAGGAAAGTCTAGGACTCTCAGACTCACAAAAATACAGAGATCACATCTCTCCCTGAAGGCATCTTGGCAGCAGGGGCTCAGGGTGGTCGCCAGAATGGAGGCTGAAACAGCCTGAAGCCAAGACCGCGACCAAGCCTGGGATGGTAGGAAGAAGCTGGAGCTGAGCCCCGCAACCAGTCAGCAGAGGTTCTACACCCTAAAGCACCTCCACATCTACAAAGGCGTGAGGAACGGGGATGGGAGAGGGGCAGCTGACACCAGGCGGAGCAGAGAATGGCCAGCCCAAAACCGCAGCCCTGACCAGGATAGGCCCCAGGGCGGCCACGAGGAGTGGAGCCTCCCAAGCCAAAGCGTGAGTCTACTTCAAAGAAAATCTAAAGCAACTGCCTGAGGGGAGCTTCGGTTAGAGATGGTTACTGAAAGTTGAAACTTTGAAAATTAATTTGGGGGTGATAAAGCAGTTCAGCCATTCTGCCCCCGGGGCAGAGAAGCAGTGGGGGAAGGGAACTGCTGGATCCCCTAGCGGCCCCCATCAGGCTGCTTCAGAATCCCTGGCCTGCGGATTCCACAGGGTGGACTGATTTGATTGATCAGGGCCAAGTGCTCTTGTGTTGAGCGGACTGGATCCAGATCATGGTCTTGGGTGGTGGTCCTGGAGTGTACTTTAAACAAGTCAAAGCTGGGTGAACTTGCAATACCCCCCTAATAGCCCCGTCATTTGGGAAAACCCCAGCAATTTGGAACAGAGCTTCCCCCCTTGGAAGCAGAGTTTCACAGAGCTAAAAACACCAACCAATTAACTGACTGGCCAACATGAGGAAAAGAAAGCAAAATAAAAACAATAAAACTCTAGAATCCTTTTTTATGGATAAAAAGGGTCAAAGCATGGAACGGGAGGAAGAGAGCCCAGAAATCAGAACTCCCACACCAAATGCTTCCAAGACAATTGAAGAATGCCTAGAAGCTATACAT
>CM053593.1:77030420-77051640 GCA_028646575.1 Pseudocheirus occidentalis | reverse complement strand
TCTCTTTTCATGATTTTCTCTCATCATTCTCATTTCTCTTCCCAATTTTTCCTCCACTTCTCTTATTTGGTTTTCAAAGTCTTTTTTCAGTTGATGTATAGCTTCTAGGCATTCTTCAATTGTCTTGGAAGCATTTGGTGTGGGAGTTCTGAGTTCTGGGCTCTCTTCCTCCCATTCCATGCTTTGACCCTTTTTATCCATAAAAAAGGATACTAGAGTTTTACTGGTATTTTTATTTTGCTTCCTCTTCCTCATGTTGGCCAGTCAATTAATTGGTTGTTTGTTTGTTTGTTTTTTTTTTTTGGTCTGTCAAACTCTGCTTCCAAGGGGGCTAGCTCTGTTCCAAATCGCTGGGGTCTTCCCAGCTGCCAGAGGTATTAGGGGGGTGTTGCAAGTCCCCCCAGCTTTGGCTTGCTGAAAGTGCACCCTACGAGCACCACCCAAGACCACGATCCGGATCTAGGCCACTCAACACAAGAGCACTTGGCCCTGATCAATCGATTCAGCCCCCTTTGGAGTCTGCAGGCCAGGGTCTCTGAAGCAGCCTGGTGGGGGCCGCAGCAGGTTCCAGCAGTTCCCTTCCCCCACTGCTTCCTTGCCCTGGGGGTAGATTGGCAGAACTGCTTTACCAACCCCAAATTAATTTTCAAAGTTTCACTTTCACTAACTGGTCTCTGAGGATTTGAAAATTCCCTTAGGCAGGTGCTTTAGATTGGCTCACTCCTCCAGGCTGCCCTGGGGCCTAGCGTGGCCGTGTTTGCAGTTTTGGGCTGGCTGGGTCTCTGTTCCGCTGTGGTGGGAGCTGCCCTTCTCGCATCCTGTTCCTCACGCCTTGGCAGATGTGGAGGTGCTGGAGTCTGTAGATCTTTGCTGCAGACTGGCTCCAGTGCCCGATTGGCTCAGCTCAGCCAGGCTACTTCCCACCACCCAGGCCTGGCCGCGGTCTCAGCTTCAGGCTGTTCTAGCCTCCATTCTCCGCTGCCACGATGAGCCCCTGCTGCTGAGCTGCCTTCAGCGAAAGATGTGTTCTCTGTATTTTTGTGTGAGTCTGAGAGTCCTAGACTTTATCTGGGCTCATAATTTTCTGGGTGATTAGGGTAGCGGTGTGGGAGCTGTGGGATCTTGCTGCTTCTACACTGTCATCTTGGCTCCGCCCCCCAATATGGCTCAAGCATGAACTTTTAAATCTTGATGAGGGAAAGGGTACATAACTCAAATATTTCCATCAAGTACAAATTATTTACACTCCAGACATGCAAGAGAGTGTGGAAACACAAGCCCACAGTCATGCATTTAAGAGTGTCCTCTTTTGCATGTAAATAATCTCTTTTCCATAGAATAAATTTTATGACACTTTTCACTTGTGGCTCCCTTTAGTTTCTTGATTTGCAATGCAGAAAGTATGAATGACATGAGACAGATTTGGAAAAAATGATAGAGGTCTGAGTTTCAGGAAGAACATAAAGGTAGTTAATCGTTTTACCTTTTTGTTGAAAATCATACATTTGTTGATATCTATTTATGGTTGCACAAAACATATTGGAATGGGGAGAAGAAATGTAATGGAAGAGCAGGAACAATGTGCCAGTTCAATTCCAAATCAATAATAGAATTCCATGATCAAAGGAATTTCATTTAAACAGATGATTGAAGTAAGAATCCTGTACTGTTGTTGTATTATCTTTTCAACACTCCAAAATACTCATATTCTAAAAAATTCTTTCATATTTATTTGTTTTTTCCCACTAGATTATGTCAGAATTTGGCATAGAAGTTGATAAATTTGTAAGGTTGTAAGGTTGTATAGTTCATGTCTCCTTCACTGACTTTGTAAAATATAGGTAGACCCAATGTTTCAAATTTGTCATATAAGGGACTATTTTATATTTCTACGTTGTTCCCCAAGTTAGTTATTACGTATAATCAGGGAAGTGCTGATAAATGTTTCACAACCAGATCTTTTAAAAAATGTATACATGCTACACTTTTAAGTTTAACCTGCATTATTATTTTCTCCACAATTTTCTTAAGTCTAGAGACAATCAATGAAACAAGAAATCAAATCCTGATTTGTACCATTTGCTGATTTCTGATTTCTCAATGCTTCTAGGGAATTTCAACACTGAACTGATTCAAGTAGGTTCCAGAACACCTCTAACTAGAGGCTCTGATTTAAGTCATAGAGAGTAGTTTGTGAGGGAGTAAAGAGGGCATGAAGAAACGGATGGAATGGAGAAGGGGAGTTAAGAATTTGTAGGCACAGAAAAGTCATCTTTCTAAGAAATAATGTGAAGAAATCAGGAGTAGGAAAAGATATTTTGACAAGAAGACTTAATGTGCCAATTCATTACTGGTAAGGTCATAGCAAAAAGGAGAAGACAGGTTTTGAAGCTGCTTTGCAGCATAGCATAAATAGAAGCACATTGGAAGAATCTAGAGAACTAAAGTAGTAAGTGCTTGTTTATGTCATTTTCTTTTTATGACCTCTTTTTAGGATTTTCTTGGCAAAGATGCTGGAGTGATTTGCCATTTCCTCCTCCAGCTCATTTTTCAGATGATGAAACTGAGGCAAACAGGATCGTGACTTGTCCAAGTTCTATTAAGAACTATAATGTGGGTGCTCGCTCCACTCATGTTTTATATTAGCAAAACAGTAGAAGTAGCTTAAAGAAAAATTCTACAGATTTGTCAACATACTGCTTAAATAATCTTGCATTGAATTGCTCCCAGTGCCAAGTGGGGTGTGTTGCTTGTTTTAGGAATTTCAATCTTCCTAAGATGTGCTATTATTTTTTTTTACAAAGTATTTTTCTATCAGTCACCTCACTCCATGTGTTAAGCACTCTTTTCCTTTGCACAGATTGTTATTACCTTGAGAGGTAATAAGGAGAAGTGAAAAAACCCTGCATCTGGAATCGGGAGAATCCTGAAATTAAATACTACTTTCAGTGCATATTAACTGTGTGACTATAAGCAAGTCGGCTAAACCCTCTTATTCTCAGGTTCCTCATCTTTAAATACAGATAATATCACCTCATAAGTTTCAAGGACTATTACATGAATCAAATGAGATATAATGTGCTTAATATATAATTGACAAATGTGCTTAATATATAATTGATGAACATGTTCTCCCAGTGTAGGCTACCTTTCATTAGAAGCCATGATTTGCTCTCTGCTTTTGCAGATTCTTAGAGAATTTTTTTTTATGGATACACCTTCATTGTCATCTATCAGCCTCAGGAAAAGAATTAAAGTACAAAAATCAATAAACAAAATAATATTTATGTTGCTATACATCTGTCTTTTGGTAAGACTGAGGGCTCTATTATCCTTAAAAGAGTTAGCTAGAAACACTACTCTTTACTTTCTCTTAGCAATTATCTTCTTTCCAGTGGCGTACAGTCTGGAATATCATTTGTCTTTGGTAAGTATTAGAGAAACAAAGCAGATTCAGACTCTGCTCAAATATTAACATATAGGCTTTTCAGAAACTGAAGATTCAGTAGAGCATTTGAGGAACCCCTGCAAGGTCATTTGATAGCAGAGGAGTGAAAGCAAAGCAGTGGACACCCTTTTGGGACTGTTTCATTTGCATCTTCACAGAAATTTAAGAACTAAATACTTTGGCCCCTTAAAAATTTAAGGTACTTGAATCTGTTCATGTAATAATAGAGCAGTAATTAGGAATTCTAGGGCAAATTAAGTCAAGCAAGAGTGGGGAGGTGGGGAAGTGGTCTAAGGTAGGACATAGCAGTCTTTGAGTGGCAGAGGTAGATTGAAGATAAAGGTCATAGTAGTAGAGGAGGGCAAGGAAATGAGTGTTTCAAGACTGTCTCTCAGTGGCAGGGGATGTAATAGAGAATGCCGTGGGTCCAGTACTGAACTTATTGGAGAACAAAAAAACTGACCTCTAAGTCCATTGATGAAAACAATAAGATCGAGATGGGAGGGAGTGAAATTTATTGCCCCCCAGAAATCTCCTTGCCTCATTTCTATCCTGTTTTTCTTGCCTCACTACTGGCCTCCTTGTCCCACTTTTACACTTACCTTTTCACATATTTCTATATTTCTTGTGTTCCCTCAATCTTACATTAACATTACTCTATTACTCTAAATAAATTCTATATTTACCTTTGTTAATATAGTGAATCAACAAATATTTATTAAGCACTTTCTATAAATCATGGGCTGTGGCAAGTACAAAGCATATAAGAGGGTGGGGGTGAGAGGAGAGAGTTCTTGCCTTCACAGTTCTTATGGGGAAAACAATATGTAATTAATTAGGCAAACAGAAGGTATGTACAAAGTAAACCATAGTCATCTCTGAAAGGGGAAGACATTAGAAGTTGGGCAAGGGAAGTCTGGAAGGAACATACCCACAGAAAGTGGGATTTTAGTTGAGTGTGGAAAGAAGCCAGGCAAAGTATAAGAAACAAGTGAAGGGGCAGAGTATTTCAGACAGGGAAAAAAACTAGTGCAAACCTAACTGAGATTGGGGAATGGGTGTCATATTTAAGGAAGCACAAGTAAGCCAGGGTAGATAGATTGCAAGGTGCTCAGAGGAAAGAAAGGTTTAAGGAGGCTTCAAAGGTAGGAAGGCAGCATTGCATGAAGAGTTTAGAAAGTCAAACAGAAAAGTTTATTTGATCCTGGGGGTAACTGAGAGCCATGGGAGTTCACTGAACAGGGGAGTGATATGGTTAAATTTACATTACAGAAACAAACACGAACACACCACCATGGAGTCGGAGTAGATGAACTGACATAATGAAAAATTTGATGCAGAAAGAATAGTTAAAAGGCTAATACAATAGTGTGGTAAGGTATATGCTACAAAGGCCTGAACTAGGATTATGGCTATAGGAATGGAAAAAAGGGAGTATAGAGGAGGGAAGTGAAGAGAGAAAAGGCAAATTTCGGTGCTATATTGGCCATATTGAGCAGCTTAGGAAGGAAGGCCATCTAGGTGGAGAAGTGGAAAGTACAACAGTCCTGCAATCAGAAAGTCCTGAGTTCAATTCAGCCTTAGGCACTTAGTGGCTCTTTGACCCTGGGCAATCACTGAACTCTGTTTACCTCAGGTTCCTCTTCTGTAAAATGAGCCGGAGAAGGAAATGACAAACTACTCCAGTATCTTTGTGAAGAAAATCTCAAATGGCGTCACTGAGAGTTGGACATGACTGAAGCAACACCACAACAGGAAGGAAAGATATAAGGAACTATGGAGGAAGTAGGAAGAAATGATTGAAAGGAAGAAGGAAGAAAAGAAGAAAGGAAGGAAGAAAATAAGCATGTAGATTATTATGTGCTAGAAACTGCAATAAGTGCTGCAGATACAAATACATGCAAAAACAAAAAGAGTCCATGCCCTCAAGGAGCTTATATTCTTATGAAAGAAGGCAACACACAAAAAAGAAATAAAAATTGGAGGGAGTGAGATTGAAAGTACCTAGTGTTGGGGGGTCTGATCTTGAAATCTGGAAGCCAAGAACATGGTTAGGAGGGGAATGCAGGAAGGCCTGATCCTCTTCACAAAATGGAGACTTTAGAAGGATCCCACAAATGGTAAAAGGGGCAGACCTTATGGGGGTGGGGAGGCACATGCAGGATGGTCCATGGTATAGAGGCAACAAGTGTGGATGGATAATCCAGGTCACAAAGACTACCGATGCTAAGGAAAGTTCTAGGATGAAGATAGCATACATGGAATTTGATGATGTCAGAAAAGGGAACTCATGACAAATCCTTGATGGATACTCACCATTACAGGTGACTTAGATGAAAAATCAGAAATGAAGAAAACACAGTGCTGTCCTTTCTTTTAGTCACTCTTTTCATTTATTTATTTATTTATTTGTTTGCTTATTCATTCATTCGTTTGTTCATTCATTCGTTCATTCATTCATTTATTTATTTATTTATACATACCTTTTTTTAAATCACTCTTAAACCAATATTACATACTACCTTTCATCATAGTTGATTCTATAGGAGTGGGAATGATTTGCTAAGTGACACAGTGTAGTTTCTTTCCCTGGAGATCTTTGAAGTAAAAGCAATGCTGTTCTTAATGGAACAATTTAAACTGACAATTTCTTTTAGGCAGAAGCCTAAATCTAATGAATTGTAAGGATCCTTGATAGCCCAGGGATTCTAGAATTTTTAATTAACTATTTGTTTTAATCTTCATCAGGTCTGTTTGAAGCATTTATAGTATTCTGGGACTTGCTAGGGCAGTGGTATAAAACTCAAGTACAAACAGGAATCAGTAAACTATACATAAGGATTCCTGAGCGTCACCTATTCACTTAGTTTTAAAATGCAACACTGTCTATGTTTTCTTGTACTTTTATTTATTTTGTTAAATATTTTTAATCTGTTTAAGTTATACAGGGTTGTGGGACATGTATTTGACACCTCTGTGCAATGTATATGTACTCTACTGATAAAGCCTTTGAGAGCTTAGGATCAACTCTTTTCAAGGTGAAATAGGTCACAACTAGAAAATAGTCATTTTTTTGTACCTACAAAATATTGGGCAAGTAATTTTCATCATCTCAGAAATGAATGAGTTGAACTCATTCTAAGCTTCACGGACTAAGGTTTATCCATAAATGTCCAGAACGTTTGTTCTTACTTACAAAATTAGATAGCCTTTTTCTTATAACCCAAATATTATAAATTTTCTCACACATATTATTCTGTAGAACTATAGAAGAAGTAGGGATACGAGCTGATAATACCTTATACACATTAAGCTGAAATTTATATGGCATTTTTTCAAGTTTCCAAAACATTTTCCTTTTAACTACTCTATGAAATAGGTAGTACTTTAGCTGTGAGTAGGTAGATGACAAATACATTGGGTACCATCTGCAACACCTAACTTTGTCCTTTCATCTTCTGGTAATGGTGGGTCGGTGATAAAGGCCTATAAGGGAACACTTGTGGTCAATCTTGTTCCATATGCAATTAATAACTAGTACCTTCAGTCTTATCTAAAGAAAATTCCTTCTTTCAAAGGAAAAATTTCCCTCTTTTAGAGAGTTGTTTTGTATGCCTTATCTCTGAAAAAAGCACTATAGAAAGTCATATTTATATTTAATGTCCCATATAATTCTAACTTAAACATTAAGTGACTGGATTCCTTTCCTTTGTATCGCAAGTCTTTATGGAGTGTACGGAGTGTTCCAGGAGCATTAGCCTCTCTGGTGTGAGGGCTTGCTAAGTCCTTTTGAGGATTATTAATCCGCCTTTGGTCTCTACCTAGCACTCATCTCTCACCTGTGTCTCCAAGAAGCTCTAGTATGTGCAGCAGCCACACACCAGGAAACTATCTCAGTAGACAGCCTAAGCAAGTTTGACAATTATATCAGCAAGCACCCTAGCATACCCAGGATGGCTCCTAGCACAAGTTCTTATATCTGTTTTACTAAAGGAAAGCAACTCAAAAATGGGTTAACAATCTTACTTTAATCAAACTAACATATATTATTTACTTACTTCAGGGGAAAAGTCAGTACCCAGAACTTCAGAGAATACAAACAGAAGTTACAAGCAGACAAAGAAACAGATCAACAGATGTGCTTCCAGCCATCTGACCATTACATCCATATCTAGTAAGTTACCAGACAGGGAAGCATCAGCATCTGGGTTTTCAAAGCCTGGGGGCTCAGTGGCTTCCCAGAGTCTCATCTGGTGAAATCACACAACTCTTTTCAAAGCGAGCCCCAAAGCAAAAACTCACATCAGGTTATATATAGCCTTCTCTTGGATCAGAAAATGTCACAAACCCTCTTGACTCACTGCCCAATCATAAAGTAATAAGGTGTGGGTGGTTCTGAAAAACAAGCTTCCCTCCATAAGCTCCAAGCAACCACATTCAGCCTTTTAGGGGGAAGAGCATATTTTCAAATCAGGGAAGGTTCTCAGAGTCACTTAAGCCTATCAGAGAGCCAAGGAGCAGGGAAGATCTTCAGATTCCCATAACAACAGTAACCTTTGGGTCCTCAGGGAGCTGGGGGTAGTGGGGAGTGTCTACCCCAAGCATATGAAGATTTCCGGTAGTGGAATGAGGATGAGAATCAATTGTTCCAACAGCCATGAAGGCAGCTGTGGAATGCATAGAGTTTGGTCAGACATGAAAGACACCAAGGTGATCCACTGAATCCCGTATTGTCATTCTAACTTTTTGTCTTGCCAATGGACTTTGATGACTCTAAAAGAGAGAGTGAGGCTAATGACTTTTGCATCTCTGCCTCACTTAAATCTAATTCATGCCCAAGTCAATCTATCATTCTGTAATGTCATTGATTCTCTTCAAAAAAGGACAAACAACACGAAGTCTTTGTGTATACTTTTGGGATCATATCATGATCTGGTACTCTGTATCTCTGATAGACTGGATCCTTTTTAATGTCCTTCCCTGTTTCAATGAATCTAAGAGAAACTTAACGAATGTGTAGCAAAGTCATAAAGTGCTGAATTTAGCAGAGCTTTGCAGTCATTGAGGAGAGTGGATTTCAGCTTAGTCCATAGATCTCTACCTGAGGGTATGTTCTATGGAGAGTAAAATCAAAGTGAAGCAAACTGAGGCAAAGTTGTTTTTTTTGGAGGGAGGCAGGGGAGCATGGCAAGAACAGTTTATTAAGTGATGTGTATAGCTGTTTATAAAGTGGGTCACTTGGGCTACCTCAATAAAGTCTGAGATCCAGATGGCACAGAAAAACACATCTTTATTGGGACATAGGAAAAGAGCATGCTGGGGTTGTTCTGAAGCCTTAGAATTGATTGTTCATGGGAAAATTAGTTGTCCTTCAAGTTTAGGTGATCATGTCCCACTATGACAATTATGGGCTGTTAATTGCTTTAGGGTTCTCAACTGCTTCTGGTAAACTTTGATAAAATAGTAGGACCACCCAAATCAGGACTACTGGTTTAGTCATCCTCTTGGAGAAAATCAAATCACCCCTAGTTTTTTTTTTTTTTTAGCTCTTATCAATATTTATTGACAAACCTTGAGAATTAAAAAGGAAGGATCTAGGAGATGACAATGGGAATGAGGAGGCAAGCAAAATAAGGGAATGAACAGAAGAGTCTTGAGAACAGAACAGCTAGAAAGCTCAGGAACACTCTTGGGGCGGGGACAGTCCAGCCTCAACAGGGAGACAAGAGAGTGAGCTGGCTCCCCGATGAGCTGGCTCCCCGATAGGAGCAGGCATCAACAGGGGCTCCAGTAACAGGAATAAGTAACACTTCTGGCTACAGACAACACAAAATAAAAATTCTCTTTATCATCAAAAGGAGAACAAAGAACAAGGACTCCAGGTGGCAGAGTGCTCAGATATCTGAACCCAGTGACAGTTTAGTGTCAGTCCTATAGACAAAGCTTTGGCTTCCAAGAAGGCACTGGCGCTGACGGCGATGGCAGCAGCGTCTCCCCTACATGGGAGATGAGGGCACTCTCAGCCCTTGTTCACAGTCATAATGTTGGCCCCAGGCCAGAGGAGGTGGAAGCAGGAGACAGGGACAAGGAACGATGCTTCCGGAGTCACTTGAGGAACGCCACCTCGGGGATCTTGCCACCAGCCTTAAGCTGGGTAAAGACCTGCGCTGCTCGGGCAAAGTCCCAATCATTGTCCTGAAGGCACTTCTGTAACCATTCCAGGTTCATGCCAGACTGAGTTGAGAAGGTCTGTAACATCTCTTGCTGTTCTGGGGAAAGGGTGGGCACAGGGCTGGAGGAGGGGGTGGGAGCCGGCATGACAAAGGCTCGGCGGATCTCATCAGTGGTGGCATTTCTTATGAAAACTTTGTCATTCACAATACAGAGCCTGGCAGCATTGTTCGAAGGGACAGCAATGAACACTCAGGAGAATGCGCTCACAGAGTCGCGAGATTTTCCATCTACTTCCTTAATGACCCCATGCACAGCAAAGCACAGCAATGTTTCCGTGTGGGCGCAGATATCGACCACAAAAGAATTCACATCATGTTGGGTCTTGGGGAGCTCGTTGAGGAAGGCCGCAACATTGAGGCGTGTGTGTTTTAACAGCCGGAAGCGCAGGGTGGGATCTTTAAGCTTCTTCACGTTCCTGCTGTCTTTGAAGTATTCACTCATGTTGCCCCGAGCTGGGTTCTGAATGGCAAAAGGGATGCTGAGAGAGCAGCAAGCCTGGCCGTGGTAAGCGTCAAGCAGCCCCTGTCTGTCTCCAGAGTCATACACAGAATAATACTGCTGCAGGAAGTACAGGACCATGACCTTTTAGGTTTTCTGATCCAAAAAACTGCCCTTGCAGGGCGGGAGTGTAGTAGGAGGTTCCACATCAAAGGCAATTGGAGGGGGCAACTCATGGCCGTCCAGACGAAGCAACTTGGGGAAGCGTTCCCGGATGGCGCTAATGTAGGACAACTGGTCCCGAAAAGCGTCACACAGCGGGTTCCCAATGAGCCACAGCTCGTCCAGCTTCAGTCCCTTCACCTTGTCCAGCTCTCGTTCCGACTTCAGTTCATTCCCAGAAAGGTTCAGGATCTTGAGATGCGGTGCCTTCTGCACTATCTTTGACAAATCATCCAGGCGGTACAGGCGGTTGCTGCTCAGATTCAAAGACAGCAGTTCAGGGATGTTCTCCTCGATGATCCGCAGGGAGGCAGACATGCAGTTTCTTCGATTGAGGACGACATCAATGTTTTGGGCCACCAAGTCTGGGTCTGCGCGGAGGCCCTTCAGGTCCAGGGCCTGCTGGGAGCCATCATAGCGCTTGCTCATGACAAACTTGAGCTGCTCCACCTGATCAGGCTTGAGCTCATTCTGCACCGATGGGGGTGGGGCAGATGGGTTGATGATGACTGAGATCCTTCGGTTGTCTCGGTCCAAAATCTTGTGATTCACAGCCTTGAGGGCAGATGCTTTGCTGGCATCTTCCACAAAGAACTGGGCCCGGGTGTTCTCATAGTGAAACTCAATAGGATTGAAGGGGATACTGCATTTGCTCTGGATTGAGCTCAACAACCATGACTTGTCGTACTTCCTGCTGGAACCAGCGGCACCCCCTCTGTCTTGGCCAGGCCTGTCTCGTCGCACAGTGACATGAATTCTGTCTCGGTCATGCCAATTATCACCCCCTCTCCGATTGGGTCGTGAGTTGTAAGGTGTGTAGCGGGACCGGGGCCCATCTTGGGCATCGCTCATGGCCACGTCGCCATCATCTTCCTCTGCGCGTGAGGCTCGGGGACCGGGGACGCCTCGGTTTCGGGGCCGGGAATTTGTCTCGCCATATTTCCACCGGAAGGGGCCTCGGCCTTTTTTCCGTCTTTGGGGGAAGCTGCCCCCAACGCGGTCATCATGCTCAATGTACGACTTGCCCTCGTCCTCCATGACGAGCCGGGGAAGCCCGGACTCCGGCTCTGACAAACGAAGAAGCCCCTCGGCAGCTCTGCGCGGCACTCACCCCTAGTTTTTTTTTTTTTACAAATAACAAGGGCAGATAAAATGTCTTTTTTTCAGAGGGGGATCCCAACCTAAATTGGTTTCTGTTTACAACTAAACACCAGGTTCCAAGGTTAAACTGGTTCACAAGCAAATGTTTGTAGAGTTAGTAGCATGAGCTACAGCATCACTCCCTTTTGACCACACCTTTAAGCTTATTCAGACTAGGACAGACTGCATTTTTTATAAAGATGGGTTTAGGCAGATACTGAAAATTCTAAAAATCAATGTAGTATAAATATTCATCACATTATAAAATCAATACAATAGAAATCAGAGGTGATATTTAAAATTATTTCTTGGGTTTAAACCTTTATCTTTTGTATAACAGCAAAGAGCGTGATTATAAGAGATACAATACTCTCACAATCATTATATGGATGATAACGGAAATATTTGAAAAGAGTAGCCAGGACCAGGTGTACAGCTAATAAAGGAGGTTTAGACAATTACTTTTGATATAGATAAGACCAAGGAGATCAGCTAAGGCAGAGGGGACCAGGCATATGCCACAGGTTTAAATAGTTAAGAAGTCATACTATGAAAATCAGAAAAAGTATAACCTAGTAACAAAAAAAAAAGTGGAATTGAAAGCTTGGAGAAATAAGGCAATTAGAGTTAGTAGCCTAAGTTAAATCTGTGACCTCAGATACAAAAAGAAAAAATATATATGCATGTGCATATACATATCTATCTGTCTATCTGTCTATCTGTCTATCTATCTATCTATTTGCTCTGTGATCTGTTTTGTACTCCCTGCTGGCTTTGAATGGACCTGGTCCTAATTGTACTTGAAAGGAGATCAAAGACCTGCAAATCAATCCTACCCCTGCTTGAATTAGGTTCGGAGATTCTAGAATTAGTAATCAAATGAACCTAAATTGTGCTTTAGAACCACAAAAGTGGTTCTAAAATGCAGCAGATGCATTTTCAGTATTCACTAGGTTCACTTACAAAAATTTTGTTTTTACTTCCATGAATATCCTGCTTATAACAAAATCATTGGTTAGTGGTTTTCTAAAAAACGAGTGCTTGGAGGTCTTTAAGAAATAACTGGACAGCCACTTGTCAAGTATGTATCTCCAACTGCCTATTAGACAGTTGGATGTCCCAAAGAAATCTTAAACTCAATATGTCCAAAACTAAATTAATTTTCTTTCCCTCCAAACCTCTGATTCATTGATTTGTTTTACAGGACATGACCATCTTCTCAGTTCCCCAGGCTAGGGTCACAATTTTGACTCCTCACTATCTTTCACTGCCTCCTGACCCCCATATCTGATGTGTTGTTAAGGTCTATCACTTTGATCTTTGTAACTCAACTATATCCCCTTCTTTCCTCTGATGCATCCAATACCCTGGAGCAGGTCTTCTTTGCCTCTTGTCTATATTACTACAATAGAGTTGATTGATTGGTGAACTCCCTGCCACAAGTTTCTCTCCAGTAGAATCCACTTTTCACTCACCTGTCAGAGTGGTCTTCCTAAAGCACAAATCTAACTATTTCTCTCTCTCTCTCTCTCTCTCTCTCTCTCTCTCTCTCTCTCTCTCTCTCTCTCTCTCTCTCTCTCTCTCTCACACACACACACACACACACACACACACACACCATTCCATAAACTTCAGTGGCTACCTACATAAGGATAAAACATAAAATCACCTGGAATTCAAAACTCCATGAATTGCCTCTGTTCTACCTTCACAATCATCTTACATGTTACAGCACATATTCCACAATCCATTAACATTGTCTTTTCTATTCTGTGCACAATTCTATCTCCCAAATGTGGACATTTTTATTGGCTGTCCTCCATGCCTAGAATGCTTTTCTTCTTCATCTCTGCCTCTCTGACTTCATTCAATATCCCGCTAAAAATCCCATCTTCTAAGGAACAATTTTGCCAAACTCCTGTAATTTTTTATTCTTCTTTTTTTATTATTTTAAATTTACATTGTATATAGATTGCGTATAAATAGTTGTTTGCATGCTGTCTCTACTATTATACTGTGAACTCCTTGAGAACAAGAACTGTTTTTATCTTTTCTTGTATCTCCAGAGTTTTGCACAGTATCTGGCACATGGAAAGCACTTAATGAGTGTTTATTGAGAGACAAAGAATTCTTTTTCAGTTCCATTTTGATCTAGATAGTCACTATGGTCTATTACAATTCTCAAATTTAGTGAAATATCATGAGATCAGATTATTGCTGTGTGACAAGGAATGACTCACGTTTTCTATGTAAATCTTGCCATTCGTTTAAATAGTGTCTTCCAAATCACTTTAGGGACCATGTACAAAAGAAAAAGACAATATTACTGATATGCTGTTTTCATTTTTAAATCTAGGACTATAAGTATTCAATGGAATATTGCTGAATAACTCATTTGAGTCTCATGGTAGAATATATTTGATGGTTTTATTCTCTGAGTAGCTCAGACTTTCATTATATTTTGTTAGAACAGAACATTAAATTTAATGTAACAAACATTTTATGTATGCCATGAATATTTATCCGAGAAAGCTTAGCTGCTGAGTACTTCAAAGTATTTTTAAAGTTGTTCTGATTTTCTTTGACTATTAATACAGTAAAACAAAGCTTAGAGATTAACCTGCCCCAGGAAGACAATATATATCCTCCACTGTACCAGGTACTTTCTACCATATTACAAAGAAGAAAAACTTAATGAAATTTGATACAAAACAATGAGTTAGAGCATATTGCTTTCATTTGATAAAAGGACAGGTGTAAGTGTGAATAAGCTAAGAATAAAGAACAGTCAGTTTTATAATTCATATTCATTCTGAAGCTTATTCAAGAATAGAGGTCGCTAAGTTGAGCATGCAGGGGGAAAATAGCTCATTTTTTATTGATGGAGGATATAGGCTAAGTGACCATTTGGTGGAAAAAGCAAGAAAATATGCTGAAATTTCATTCATAAGTAGCCTTAGAATTCAAAATAGAAAATCCCATAGACCAGAAAAAAATTTAACATTTCTACCTCTTTGTTGATGTTAAATAGAATTGAAACCAAAATTGAGAGTGAAAAGA
This sequence comes from Pseudocheirus occidentalis, assembly GCA_028646575.1. Classification (NCBI taxonomy): domain Eukaryota; kingdom Metazoa; phylum Chordata; class Mammalia; order Diprotodontia; family Pseudocheiridae; genus Pseudocheirus; species Pseudocheirus occidentalis. Next base: position 77,037,098 of record CM053593.1, on the reverse strand, counting down.
AATTTCTGAAAATAAAAGCTTTTTTCCAGAAATATAGTTAAATCACTTTAGCTGCTATTGGAAAGCAGAACTAATACCTGTGTTATAGACTAACCATGTACTATAATCCTTTCACTACTTACAAATAATATGTATTACTGGATAAGACTTGACTTGTGGTATGTATACATACATACAGAGAAAAAGGTGGAGGGAAGCCAGGAACATCATATTCTATTAAATTTTGTAACTCGCATGCAAGGCATCTAGTAAGCAATGTAAAGAATTAAGGTAATTATCTGGATAATTAAAGTGGAAAAGTCACTTTTCCCTCAATTATTTAGATATCTCATGCAAAAGGATTCTTTTGCCCTGAATTATCCAAATAATTGGCTTAATTTTCCACTTCACTTTGCCTATGAGTGACTAATGGTAGATTGCAGTCAGAATTGAAAATGCCAATTCCTTTATAAAATGGACAGAAACTGCCAGAGTGAGGAAGGATGACTAATTTTTTTTAAATCAATATGAATTGTGGTGAGAGGAGACAAGTTCTTTCCTTCAAACCATACCCCATGATTCTATACCAATAAAAGTACTTTTAATTTGAAACCTCAATAGTAAACTAGACACTTTGGCTGAATAACTTTTGGAGACTTTATTTCTTACTCTTCAGATATTTGATCTTACAAGGGAATGTGTCTGGATAGACAATTACCTGGGACCTTAATTATCTAGTTTGGCTTCTTAGATTGAGGTAATAAGTGAAATAAATGGCTCATGAAATTCAACAAGTATTGAATGAACACCTCCCCTTTGTCAGATTCTGTGCCTAGGTGTAATAGAAATACAACGTCCCTCTCCTCAAGTCCCTTACAGTCTACAAAATAAGTAGAAATTGCCCTAGGTCAAAGGTGATAATTAGCTGAATTGGGATTTGAACCTATTGTCTTTGATTAAAAAATTCAGTGATTTTTCCACTGTGCCATGTTGCTTCAGCTTATGCTTAAGATACCTTTAGAATATCTGGTTTTAAATGTTCAATAGGCGACTGGTGTTTTGTAACTAGGGCTCAGAAGAAAGACAAGGTGAATATGCAGCTCTCAATCATCTACATGGGGGAAATAGGTGAATCCATGGAAGCCAAGATAATAGTGTAGAAAGTGAAGAGCTACTGTGCAATCTTCCAATCACATCCAACTCTTCATGACACCATGGACCATAATATGTCAGGCTTGTCTGTCCTCCAGTATCTCTCAAAATCTGCCCGAGTTCATGTTCATTGTTTCCATGACATTATCTATCCATTCTTGGAGTACAAAAACATCTAGATAATAGCACCTATATGATGCCTAGGCTATTAAAAAGTTGAGTGACTTGCCCAATGTGTCAGGGGCAGGATTTTCAAAGATTGTTCATCTTGACTCCAAGGCAGTATCTCTATCCACTACTGAACACTATCAAACTAGAGGTAGTATCTTGATAGAAAGTAATAGCTTATATTTAAGTGATAGTGAAGTCATATTACATATAAAGAATATAGAAAATAATATATTTTGAGTGGGAAAGATGTCATTATGGGAAGTCTCAATGTATAAGTAAGGAAACTGAGGTACAAATAGTTTTAATGTTTTGCCTTCATTCACATTAATAGTACATAGTAGAGCAAGGGCTAAAATCAAATTATGTGCTGATAAATATTTAACAATTGTTGCTACAAAAAATGTAAACATAACACCCGAATAATTAATAATTTCCTTCTTTTAACACTCAATATTCAATAAAACAATATTTCAAGTCCCAGTTCGTAGCATTTCCACTTTCTAAACCTTGAATGACAGCACCAAAAATTTAACAATTGTTTCTAACAAGCTGGTGGTATCTGGCTGCATTACATTACTGTTTACAATACTAGTTGACTGACTACAAATTCAGAATCTTCTCTATTCCATGACAATGCCCTTACAAAATGAAATGTGTAGGAAGAAACAGAAAGAATTTGTAAAAGCGATATTATTGATGATCTCATAAAAAAGAGGAATGGGGAGATGAATTCCAGATGAAAAGAATGGGCATTGAAGCAAGATACAGTAATTAGTTACAATATATATCAGCTTCAGGTCTCTCAACCAATAAAAGCAGAGAATCTGAGAAATGATTGACTTCCCTTGATGATAATTCAATCCTTCTAGAAGTTGATAAAAGGACTAAATAGAACAATGTTCTGCATCTGATTCTGTGCTATAAGGAGGAAGTGGTTGCCAAAGCAGAAATGACTTCTACCTTGGGATGAAAGAACTATACCATCTTTGAGATAGTGAGAGATAAGCTGGAGAATAATTGACATATTGCACCCTTTAGGAAATGGGGTTTTAGAATACAACCACAGCTTCCTGAGGCAAACAACTGTGGTTTTAACCTATATGTCATCAGCATATAACCTGTACTTAATAAATGTTGAATAAAATGAATTAAGTAAAACAATAGGGAGGATTTCGTGGACTTCACATTTTTCAGTGGGAGTTAGGCAAAGATTTTATGACTTTTCTGAAGGACAGCTTCTATGTATTTGAAGGTGAATTTTTGAACCTGCATATTTTAATGAGGTCCATGATTATACTGTTATAGGCAAAATCTAGTAAAAACAAAACAATAACAATAAAGTCAATTCAGATAGACATTTATTCTGAAACTTAGTCTTAAAAAGTTGCCCGGGGCACTAAGAGGATTAGGGTTGTACAGTGAATGTTTATCAAAAGTGACACTTTAATACACATTTTCCTGACATAGCACCCCTATTTGGTATGCTTATTTGTCTATTAAGACTTCATCTACTGGTTTTAGATCATATTATACTTGATTCAGCTAATTATTTTAATCTTTACAGGACTTCCCCCTGGTTTTCTGACTCTGATACCATTTTTGGAAACCTCTCCTGCTCTGTATCATCTAGAAATCTGCCTTCATCCAAATCATTGATTAAAATGTTAAATGATACAGGATAAAGCACAGGACTTTTCGAGTGGTAACTTCCCTGTAAATTGACAATGAGCTATCAACATGTACTCTTTAGTATCAGGGCATTTACCTAGTTCTACTTCTGTCTAATCATACTATAATTTAGCCTGACTATGTCCATCTATTTAATAAAAATCATGTAAGAGTCTGTGTCAAAAACTTTAATAAAAATCCAGGTAAGTGTATATAACATTTCCCTAACAGTTAGAAATTTAAAAAAAAATGAAATAAGAGTTGGTTACCATAACTTCCTTTTTGATTATGTTAAAGGAATGCTTAATGACAGAATTATTAAAGAAAAAAATGATACAGAATAGAATCATACTAAAAGATGGAACTCAATGCTGAAAAATGAAAGGTTTGCTCTCACGCAATTAAGTTTTTGAACCTAAATTTGTTATTATTAAGATGTTTCTAGAAAACAGTTTATTTCATAGAAATATGTGGATTTTCATAAACTGAAACTAAATATGAGTCAATAATGGTACATTTCAACCAAAACAAAAAGAAAAATGCTATCTAATCTTAGACTTCATTAATAATAATATAGCATCTTATGTAAACAATAATTCAGTGAATATCATGACATCCAATTTAAATAAATTCTACAAAGGTTTTTGGGGGTATATAAGCATTGGTTAGAAGTAGAGGTACTTATTTTGAAGCAGGAAAAATTTGGAGATGGGGTGAAGGTGATTCACAGAATAAATATTTTCAATATTTGAAGGTTTTTATATACTTTAAAGTGAAAAAAGTCCTACATCTTGCAGTAAATTTTGAATTATTATAAGTCTTAAAATAGAGAGAAAGCTTCACTTGAGGATGAAATCATACAGGGGATTCTTGTTCTGTCATTACTTACACTATATAAGTTACCGATGACATGTTTTACTGTTTGGATATTATGTTGTTTTAGATCAATTCTAAGATTGAATTATTCTTGTAAATAGATGCTAAGACTGTAGTACTAGTGAAGAGTATATAATCTAAGAACACTTGCCTAGGAAACATGAATATTTCAAATGTGTCTTTTTATTTTTATGTAGTAAGTATGATCTCACCATATTGTATTAGAACAATGCTGGCTACATCTCTCCTTCAGTATTCTAGATATCCACTTGAAGGTTTGGAGAATATTCTCTCTAATGCTGTTGGATTGAGTCCCCATTTTGGTAGTTTCCTATCTTTGGCCTTAAGTGATTAGAACCTCCTTTCTATTTAATCAGTGAATATCAACTAGGTTTTATAAATGGGCCTTTACTTTGAAGATATAACAGGAACAACACAATTTATGTTTATATGCTTTCCTAACTCTTTGGCAATGCATTCTCCTCTATATCACCTTGGGTCCTTGAGGATAGTAGGAACAGCTTGATGAAATTTCTACATAGCATTGGTCTGCCACAGTCATGTTTATACATGTCAAATGAGCGCTTTTCTCCATTCTTGCTGAGCTGCATCCTGAAGGTCACTTCTTGCTTGTCAAGTCTTAAATCCTAGATTGCGTGGCTAAAACCCCAAGGATTATATTCTTGGACATTTGAATGGCTTACTTTCCTGATGTCTTGAAATCTATCCAGCTGTAGCCTCCACTTTCCTTCATCTACAGTAAAATGAAAAATATCAAGGCAATGAACAGAGACTCATAATCATTGGCCACATGGTAGTCTCAAATATGGCCTCTCTCCTTATAGTATTACCTCTTTTCTAACAAGAATGTCACAGTGTAAGTCAGCTAAAAGGCAAAGGGTAAGGTTAAATAGTGCCTTTCAAGTGCCATCTTTCCCCACCCTCACCCTTTCCATATTTCTCAATTACAAGCACAGGGATGGGGAACCTCATAACATGGTTAGAAGACCAGAACCGATTACAGAATTCTCTAAACTTCTCTAAGGCAACGCCATTACATGTAATCATGATTTACCCAGAAGTAGGCACTTCAGCCACTTTAACATGAGAAATTATATCAGCAACAATGCATATTCTCTTAAGAAATTGAATAATTGACTAGTCCTAAAAAACATTTAAATTGTGTTTACTGGGGTCAAGGTGGGAGGGCATTTTATAATCTTATTATGGTTTTATTTATTCAATCTCTCTGAAAGTGGTAGAAAATTTCCGATTAGCTTTACTAATTTTGTGTTATGTCTAAAAATGAACTTATTGGGAAGAGTTTCTTCAGAAAGAAGACAGTTGAAGAGGTGAATTTAGGTATGTGATGCCAAAGTTGCTTAGGAGGAATTGTGCTGTGGTTGTAATTTCGCAAATATATAATCTGGAAAATGTGATTGATTAGGAGTTTATCTGCAAAAAGAAAAGATCTCTGGGTTTTAGTAGCCTAGCAAATTTAACATATCCATGTTTTCATCTGAAATTGAATCAAGAAAGGTAGAGCACCTAGACCATGAGGATTTCTACTTTTTCTGTATTGCTTCCTGGCCTCATTGCCCAGGTAGTTTTGCACTAAATTCAAAGTACTATATTTTAGGATGTCTCTTGCACGATTCCATGAGAAGCTTCAAAGCATACAGGTAGATCATTAACATAGTGTAGGACCTCCAATCCTATATGTTGTTGTTGTTCAGTCATTTTAGTTATGTTTCACTTATTTCAGACTCTTGGTTACCCTATTTCAGGTTTTCTTGGCAAAAACACCAGAGTGGTTTGCTATTTCCTTCTCCAGCTCATTTTACCTATGAGGAAACAGAGGCAAACAGGGTTAAGTGACTTGCTTAAAATCATATAGCTACTAAGTAATCAGAGGTAAACTTTGAACTGAGGAATATGTCTTCCTCCTTCCAAAGCCATTATTTTATCCCCTGCACCACCTAGTTGCATTCCTATTATATGAGGATCAATTAAATAAACTAGATAATTTTAGCTTCTAGAAGAGAGCTACAGGAAAGCTTTCTTGAGGGATTTGGAAGCTTCCTACACATATTTCAAAGATTTTCATGCTGCAGGATATATTAGATTGCTTCTACTGGGTATGACTAGGCATATCAGGTAAAACCTATATGAAAGTAGATTTTTAACTCTACATTACTTGCAGGCCATCTTTTGAAATTCCACTAATATTCCACAAAAGGAGATCAATGAAGGAGCCTCAATTCTTTTTAATTTAACGCTGGGATAAAAAAAAAAAAACAATTAGTAAATATATATTAAGCGCCCACTATGTGCTGTGCTAAGATCTAAGTATATAAAAGTGGCAAAAGACACTCCATGACATCAAGGAGCTCAGAATCAAAGAGGAGGAAACATGCAAACAGAAATATACAAACAAGCTATATAGGGTAGAATTGAGAATCATTGGGAAAGGCTTCCTGTAAAATATGGGATTTTAGTTGGGAATTAAAGGAAACCAGGAAAATTAGTAGGCAAAGCTGAGGAAGAAGAGTATTTCAGCCTTGTAAGATAGGCAGAGAAAATGCCCACAACTGGGAGACATGGAGTACTTTATTCATGAAAAAGTTCAGAAGAGCAGTTTTATTGAATCAAGGTATACATGTGTAAAGCCAATCAGCAGTAGATTTCTGAGGGAATGCTACTGTGAAGAGCTTTTAAGATTCGGATTACATAGTATTAGTGAACACTCTGTTTATTCCATTACAAATCTTTGTTCAGTCCAATGTTCACAGTTTCAACAGTTCACAATATTATATACAATCTTCAGAACAA
>CM053593.1:76982676-77029920 GCA_028646575.1 Pseudocheirus occidentalis | reverse complement strand
CACAGGGAAACTCACACCTTCTCACCAATGGACAGAGTTCTGGGAATTCACACCTTATCACCAATGGACAGAGTTCTATACTTAACACTAGGTTACTAGGATCTACTTAACATCTGATCAAACAAATTAATTACCATTACAACATGTCAAAAGTAAGATGTAAAAGCTTGGAAAAGTAGGAGAGGGCTAGGCTTTGAATGCCAAACAGAATATTTTCTAATTGCTGCTGAAGATAATAGGAACATTATCTTTGCCCATGATTAGAATTGCAAGAAAAATCACTTTGGTGGTTGGAGAATGGATTGGAGTTGGGGAGAGACTTGAAGCAGACAGTCCCACCAGCAGGCTACTGAAATGGGCTTTGTGTGAAGTGATGACAATCTGCACTAGAATGGTGGCAGTATCAAGAGAGAAGGGGGCATATTGGAGAGATGTTGCACAGGTGAAATCAACAAACTTTAGGCAAAAGATTGGATATAGGAGGAGTAGAGAGAGTTATTGAAATGTTAAAGATGATACCTAGTTGTGAGCATGAAGGACCGGGAGAATGATTTTGCCCTCCACAATAATAGGGAAACTGGGGAGGGAGCCTAAGGGGGGAAAAATAGGGCATGATCTTGATAACAATCCACCAAAGAAGACTGAGGAGTTATTAGATAGGTAGGAGAATCAGAAGAGCATGGCATCCATCTGTATACTGACTTCACTGATGAGAACTGTAATTGTAGAGGGAATAATGTATGCTATGATTTCACGGGACAATATTTTATATTTCTTTTGTCCAGTTAGTTATAATTAGATGAATATTATAAGATTATTCACATGAAAAAATGGATAAATCAGTCTATTTGGCAGATTCCTGGCCTTGAGGAACTTGTCTTAGGGAGGGAAATTGCACAAAAGAGGAAGCTCTAGAGAATAATATTTAAATCTTTGAAAAAATATTAGGTGCTTTAGTCTAGAGTGTAAATAGTCCAAAAAATGAGAAATCACTGTGGGTGTATTAGTCAGATGGAGCTTCATCAAAGTTGTACAACTTGAACAGAGCCTCAAAGAAAGTGTACAATAAAAACTGAAATAATAATTTCTTCCTTCCTTCCTTCATTCCTTCCTTCCTTCCTTCCTTCCTTCCTTCCTTCCTTCCTTCCTTCCTTTCTTCCTTCCAAAAGAACAACTTAGAAATAAATGTGTACATACCACTCATGTATGTTCATAGACAGGTAGTAGTACATTGAAAAGAGCATTGAACCTGAAGTCAGAGAGATCTATGAATAAAATCCATTTCAGACATTTGTATACTGTATGACCCTGGACACATCACTTATGCTTTGTCTGCCTCACCTTCTTGAATTATAAAATGGAGATTATGGTAGCATCTACCTCCCAGCTTTGTTAAGGGGCTAAAATAAGATAATGTACTTGTAAAATAATTTGCAAATCTTGAAGTGCTATATAACCATTGGTTAATATGATTAAATAATATGATTTTTTTAGAGAGATGAAAACCAAATTATTAGAAAATGAAAAGGGGTACTATAGTACAAAAGAAGATGAAATCAAAACAATTATAAGGAGTTATTTTACCCAATCACATGCCAATGAATTTAAAAACTTAAGTGAAGTAAAATAATATTTACAAAAATACAAACTGCCCAGATTAGCAGAAGAAGAAATAGAATATCTAAATAGAGTGACTGTAGAAAAAATGGACAAGCCATAAATAAGCTTCCTGAGAAAAAAGCACCAGGACCAGATGGATTTACAAGTGAATTTTTCAAACATTTAAAGGCTAACTAATTCAAATATTAAATAAATTATTTGGAATAATAGGGAAAGAAGGGGGTCTGACAAAACTCCGTTTATGAATCCAATATGATACTGATACCTAAACCAGGAAAAGTAAAAATAGAGAAAAGAAAATTATAGACCAATTTCATTAATTTATATGGATGCAAAAATCCTAAATGAAATACTAACTAAAACATTATGACAATTTATTACAAAGATTATGAATTATAACTAAGGAGGATTAATACCAGCAGGTCAGGGATAATTTGACATAAAGAAAACTATTAAAATAATTGATTATATCCATAATAAATGTAACAAAAATCATAATAATATCAATAGATGCAGAAAAATAATTTGATAAAGTACAACACTTATTTCTGTTAAAACCACTCAAAGTATAGGCATAAAATGACTTTTCCTCGAATTGATAGGAAGCATTTTTGTAAAACCATTAGCAAGCATTATTTGTAATGGGGCTGAGTTAAAAGCCTTCTCAGTAAGATCAAGTGAGAAACAAGATACCTACTGTCAGCAATACTATATTGTATTGGATATCCTAATACTAGCAATGAGAGAACAAAACGAAGTAGAAGGAATCAGAATAGGGAATGAGGTTATAAAACTATCACTTTTGCACATCATATAATAATATACTTGAAAAATCCTAGACTCAACTTACAAGTTACTGAAAATAATTAGCAGTTGCCACAAAGTAGCTGATATAAAGTAAACTCACATAAATCCTCAGCATTCTTATATATTAACAACAAGATCCTGCAGAAAGAGATAGCTAGAGATACCCCATTTAAAATATCTCTAGACAGTGTAAAATACCTGGGAATATACCTACAAAACCAAACTAGGGATCTGTATGACCAAAATCATTAAAAAGAAGTATACAAATAAAATCAGATTTAAATAAATGGAGGAATACTAATTATTTATGGGTAGTTAGAGCCAGTATAATTAACATAACAACTTTCCCCAAATTAATCTATATTTTCAATGCCATCCTAATTAAATTACCAAATTTACGTTACAGAGCTAGAAAAATAATAAGAAAATTCATTTGGAAGAACAAAAGGTCAAAAATATCACAGGAACTAAATCTTAAATCATAAGGTAGTAATTATCAAAACTATCTGGTACTGGCTATGAAATAGAAAGAGAAAAAGAGCAGAGTAGACATATGATATATGAAAGCAAATGAATCTAGTTACCCAGTATTTGACAAGTATAAAGATGTAAATTTTAGGAATGATAATCCTTTATTTGGTAAAAAAAAATTATTGGGAAATCTAGAAAACAATCTGGCAGAAACTGGTCATAGAACAATATCTTATGCTATTCATAAAGATAAGATCAAAATGGATACATGATTTAGATATAAAGGGATATATTACAAGCAAATTTAAAGAACATGGAATATATTATCTATCAGACTTATTGATAGGTGAACATTTTATGAATAAACAAGAGATAGTGTTGTGACATGGAAAATGTATAATTTTGATTACATTAAATTAAAATAACTTTTGGACAAATAAAACAAATGTAGCCAAGATCAGAAGGAAAGAAGAAACATGGGAGGGGGGAGAATTATAGACAGTTTCTAAGATAATGCTCTCATATCTAAAATAGATTTTAAAAATTTGTCAAATCTTTAAGAATATGAATCATTTCCCAACTGAAAAATGGTCAAAGGATATAAACAGGCAGTTCTCCAATGAAGAAACCAAATTTGCATTATATGAAAATTTGCTCTAAATCTTTATTGATTAGAGAAATGCAAATTAAAAAAAACCTTGAGGTATCATATTACATCTAACAGACTGGATAAATGATAGAAGAAGAAAGTAAGAAATGTTGGAGGGGATGTGGAAAAATCAAGACCTTAACTTATTGTTGGTGGATCTGTGATCTGATCCAATCATTTTGGAGAGAGATTTGGAATTGTGCCCAAAGAGTTATTAAGCTGCCTAAACCCTTTGACTAAGCCATTCTGCTATTAGACCTGTTTCCCAAGAAGATTAGGGAAGACAGAAGATGACCTACATGTTCTAAAATATTTATAGCAGCTCTCTTTCTGGTGACAGGGAACTAGAAATTATGAGGATGCCTGCCAGTTGCAGAATGGCTAAACAAATTGTGGTATATTTTCATAATGAAATACTCCTCTGCTGTAAGAAACGGTGAACTTGATGATTGTAGAAAAATATAGAGAGACTTCAAAGAAATAATTAAAAGGGAATTGAGAAAAACTGAGAGAACATTGTACAGTAACAGCCGTATTGTTTTTAAGAACTACCTTGTGAAATCAAGTCATTCTGACTATAGTAAATACCCAAATTCATTTCAAGAATCCTATGAAGGAAGATACTCTTTGAATCCAGAAAGGATTATTGCTGTGGGATAGGAAATGATGAGCTAGTTGATTTAGGAAAACATGGAGACTTGGACCTGTGAAGGAAGATGCTATCATCTTCAAAGACACAGATGATAAAAGGAAGTAATCATACTACAGGCATACATATATGTAAATAATTGTATTACATATCTATGTCTGTTAATATATATCTATATCTATGAATAGATATCTCTGTCTATCTATCTATCTATCTATCTATCTATCTATCTATCTATCTATCTATCTATCTACATCAATGTTTAATTGTTACCCTCTTTAGGACAGAGGTGGGGAGTGTGGGGAAAAAACAAAGTAAAAACTGCACAACAGAGAACAACAGAAAACCAACAAGGAAACAAAGAAAACCAGGGTAGCTATGAAAGCAAAGTGTAGTATTTATTATAGATTTTTTTTTGAAATGGAAATGCATTGTTTCATATTGAACCACTTGTATGATCTTTTGTGTACATGCCAATATTTTTTCTTCTTTTTCATTTTGTATTTAAGTGTAAAATTAAAACTTAGAGCACTATATATATATACTAGCTATGTATAGCTATAGATCTGCCTGTTTTCTTTAGAAGGGAAAGTAGTTTGGATGTGGGTGATTTTCTGTATTTTATTTCTATTATCCATGTGTCTGAACAAAATTCATACTTAGGAGCCAGGGTTTCAGATTGCCACCCCTTATCAAGGAATATGTGCTGCTTTGTAATAGAAAATGGGTGGAATGTACTACCCTGGAGAGTAATATAAATAAGGAACAAAATGAAATGGAACAAATGTATTTTAGCAGACAGAATAAAATAAATATTAAATTGAAAAGTGCCGTTACACACACACGTACACACAAGGCATGAATGAATGCTCATACATGGGAAAATTTCAATGATGGCCATGATGTGGGTTCATATGGAAGACTCAGCTCTAGTTGTCTCTGAGGAGACTTGCCCTTAATATTGAGAAAGAAGGCATTCACTTTTTGCTTTCCATTCAGAAATGAGATGGTCATTTTTCCATTAGATTATTAGAAATATCATTTATGAATACTTTATTCCCCAGTGGCATTTTCCATAGCAAAAGAGATCAAAATGCATTCCTTTGAAGATTCACATTGTCAGCTGCAGTGATTTCCTGCTCAATTAACAGCCATTAATTAATGTTCTTTTGGACCTCATGATTTATTCTGTCATATTATCCAGAGATAAATTTTAGCATTTCCAGCTGCAGTCTCAGTAATTATTCAGGATTTTCATAAGGTTTTCAGAAGTTTTCATCTGTCTTCTATCATTAAAAATGACATTAGAGATGAAATGCTGTTTGGTCATCAAGGGCACCAGAATTAAGGATTCTTAAGATAAGATAAAATGATTGACTTAAATAATTTTCTCTCCCTGATACAATAATAATGATGCAAATAGGGATTACCTTCACTACTCTTATCAAAAGAAAAACTTTTATTTGAGTCTACAGAATGTAAATAATTAAAGCTGCCTAGTGACCCAGCAAATCTTTTTCCCATTTTCCTATAGTATTATATATTTTAAGGATCAATTGGCATAGAACAATTGGGTGACCTAATGTCCTTTGACTGCTGTAGGATAATCATTACCTATCCTCATAGAATAAGATTTTGATGTTGGATTTTAAGTCAGAGAACCTGGAGATGAATCCTTTATAACTTTGAAGAAGACATTGAACTCAGATGTGTCAAACATTTGCTGCAAGACACAGTCATTCACAACCAGATTATAAGGCAATTGGGAAACATGTTTCAAAAGAAAGAAAAATACAATACAACATCAATGATTTGAATTTGTGGTATTCTAAGTCAGTATTGTTGCAGGTATATATTTCTAATTGAATTTGACACCACTAATATAACTGATTTAGAGCTCAATTGATTCCTCAATAAAATAATGGAGTTGCACAACTTCTAAGAACACATCACATTTTAAAACATAATATGAAAATATATTTTAGAATTGTAAATATATTACAGTCTTTAGCATGTTGAGTATAAAACCTTCCCTACTGGTTATCATCACCTTGGAGAGGCAGTGTGGCAGAGTCTTAGACTCTGGAGTGCCTGGTTGGATTAAATCCTTGCCCCTTATGTACCCTCACAGTTATTATGGGAAAATAATTTAATCTCTCAGGGTCTCAGATAATTCTTGAAGATTATAAATTAGTGATAGGTTGCAATGAAATGATTTCCACAATGTGACATTCCTAGGCTAATGATATCACAGCTCTATATTGAAAGCAACAACAGCAGCAGCAGCACCAGTGGCAGTAAAGAGGCCACCTACCCTAGTTCAAAGCAAACAAAAATCTCTTAATATTCACATGTCACTTTAAGATTTACAATTTTCCTCACAGTCTTTGAATTATGTACAAAGCATTATTATCCATATGTGTGTGTATGTGTGTATACATATCCAAACATACATTAGAAAATTGAGACTTTATTAGAGTAATTTAATTGTTGTTGCAAAAGCAAATGTCTGAGGTGGATTTGAGTCTAGGTCTTGTTGTCCAGCAGTATGTCATCTATACCACACTATATATATATATATAAATACACACTAATTTTTCATATGTGAACATTTACATAACTTAACGTGTTAATTTCTTGACAAAAGGGAATATTAAAAAGTTTCTTTCAGGCGGGGCAGTCAAGATGGCAGTTTAGAAGCAGGAGAACTCCAGAAATCCCCCCATGGCCACCTCAAACATGTATAAAATATGACTCTAAACAAATCTTAGAGCTCCAGAGCCCACAAAAGTACAGAGAAACACAACTCCCACTGAACGCAGCCTGGCAGGTGGGATAGGAAGGACTGTTTGCAGCACACAGGGAGCCAAGCCCCACTTTAGCCCAAAGGTAGCCAGGAAAAGCTGAGGCTGGAGCATTAGGGAAAGCAGATCACCAGTAGCTGTGGCAGTTTCCAGAATTATCAACCCATAAGAGCCAAGGACAAAGTGAAAGGTCAGTAGAATTCAGCTAAATTTTGGGGAGAGAAGTAGGTCCAGATGCCAGCCTCCAGAGCAAGAAAGCATTGGAAGAGGTGGCCCTGCAGCCACCTCCACATGGCTGCTTCAGAGCTCAAGGCCTGCAGATTGCAGGGGCGCCAAGTGATCATTCAGAGACTAAGTGCTCTTGACTTAACCTGCCTGGATCAGGATCTGGTGTTAGGTGGTGGTACTGACGTGTGTGACCAGTGAGCCAAAGCTGGTGAGACCTTCAGAGATGATGGCCCCATAATAGCTCCAGCAGCTGAAAAAACCCCAGTGATTTGGGACAAAATTTTCTCCTCAGGAAGCAGAGATCTACTGTGGCTCAAAAATCAAATTAACTGACTGGCAACATGAACAGGCAAAGGAAGCAAACCAAGCTCAGGAATCCAAATTTAGATTCTTTTTGGGGGGGAACAAAAAGGATAAAAGCATGAGACAGGAGGAAGACAATGCAGAATTCCTGCACCAAAAGCTTCCAAGAAAAATGTAAACAGGTTACAGGCCATAGAGGAGCTTAAGAAGGATTTTGAAAAACAAATAATAAAAGTGGAGGAAAATTTGGAAAAGAAATAATGATGCAAGAAAATCATGAAAAGAGAGTCAGCAACCTGACTGAAGAAAATAACACCTTAAAAAATAGACTAACTCAAATGCTGAAAGAGGCTCAAAAAGCCAGTGATGAGAAGAATGCCTTAAAGAGTAGAATTTGCCATAATGAAAAATAATAGCAAAAGCTTACTGAAGAGAATAATTCCTTCAGAATTAGAGTGGAGCAAATGGAAGCAAATGACTTTATGAAAAATCAAGATACTATTAAACAGATCCAAAGAAATGAAAAAAAAATAGAAGGCAATGTGAAATATCTCATTGGAAAAACCACTGACCTGAAAAAGAGATACTGGAGAGGCAATTTTAAACAGTTATTGGACTACCTGAAAGCTATGATCCAAAAAAGAACCTAGAAATCATCCTTCAAGAAATTCTCAAGGAACATTGTCCTGATGTTTAGTACCAGAGGGCAAAATAGAAATTGAAAGAAATCACCAATCACCTCTTGAAAAAGATGCTAAAAAGAAAACTCCTAAGAATGTTATAGCCATGTTCCAGAATTCCGAGATCAAGGAGCAAATATTACAAGCTGCCAAGAAGAAACAATTTGAATACTGTGGAAACACAGTCAGGATAACTCACAATCTAGCAGCTTCTACATTAAAGGATTGAAGGGCATGGAATATGATATTACATAGATCAAGGGAGCTAGGATTAAAACCAAGAATCACCTACCCAACAAAATTGAGTGTAATGTTTCAGGGGAAGATATGGTCAATCAATGAGTTGGGGAACTTTCAAGCATTGTTGTTGAAAAAAAAAAACAGAACTGAATAAAAACTTTGACATTCAAATACAAGAAGCATGAGAAGATAACCATGGAAAAGAAATCATAAGGAACTTATCAAAGTTAAACTATTTACATGCCAACATGGGAAAAATGATAATAGTAACTTCTGAAACTTTTCTCAGTATGAGGATAGGTGGAGTATAGTTGTATATATGTATACATATACTTATGTCTATATAGGATGTTGTATATATATATACATATGAATACATATGTGAGTGTGTGTATGTATGTGCACATAGAGGGTACATGATCAATTTAATAGGAAAGGATGATATTTTAAAAGGTGAAATTTTGAGATAGGAGAGGAATAGAGTGAGAGGAGATAGGGAAAGGTAGAATGGGGTTAATCATTTCATTAAAAAGTGGCAAGGGATAACTGTTGTAATAGAGGAGAAGAACAGGAAGGCAAAAGGGAAGGGGTCAACCTTACTCTCATTGAATTTGGCTTAGGGAAGGAATGACATACACTCTAAATTGGGTATATTAACTTACAGGAGAATAGGGGGGATGGGGATGAGAGGGGAGATGGGGATGAGAGGGGATGATGGAGGGGAGGGCAGGGTGGAGGGAAAGGGTTGTTAGAAGCACACACTTCTGTAAAGGGACAGGGACAGAGTAGAGAAGAGATCGGGGTGGGGGGGATAGGAAAGAGTAAATATTGTCAGTCGTTCGCAATATATCCATTGTGGAGATATTCTGTGTAACTACACATGTACTGCCTGTATTGAATTGCTTGTATTTCCAGTGGTGGTGGGGGATGAGGGAGGAAGGGAAAGAATCTAGAATTTAATATTCTATAATCAAATATTATATATATATTTATAAATTATTATTATTATTACATACAATTGGGAATGAAGATATACAGACACTAGTATAAGGAGATCCATCCTGCCCTACTGTAAAGTCAGAGGATTATGGGAGAGGATAGAGGAGAAATCAGATTGGGGGAGGGGGTATACGGTGGGATAACTGTTTGGGGTTGGTGGGTGGGTGAAAGATGGGGAGAAATTTTGTACCTCCAAATCTCATGGAAATTAATGATGTAAACTAAAAAAAATAATTAAAAAAAGTGTTTTTTTCAGGCATAGTATAATTGTTATATAACAGTTATAATGAGCTCAGATAGAAACAGGGGCCACTAAACCATGAATTTACCTCTTTCATTTTAACATATTTTAAATTAATTTTTCTAAATATTTCAAATTACATATTAATGTGGTTCAGGCCACATGAGGAGTTTTGCTGCAGTTCGTACCTGCACTGTTTGACCCCTCTGAAGTAGAAGGTTTCTGAATGACACAGAAACAAACACACAGATATAAACACAGGCCCATTATTTCTATAAAAGAATGTTAAAGTGTCTGAAAGTTATACACACACTTTTCCTAAGATATGTAACATAAATATGATGATGACACAATGGGAAAATTTAGGCCATTTTTCTAATTACCTAAAGTAAATGAGAGTGTGATAAGAAGATGGGGAATAGAAACCTATCCATATTTATATCTAATAATTGTGTAGCTCATATTGGTCCATATAATGCAGGTGAATATAGACCACAAAGGAAATAAACATATGAATTAAAGCAAGAATGACAACAACAATCATTTTAGGTTGCTGATATTCCCTTGATTAGTAAGAAACTAATCTGTCCTGAGCATATAAAGTGAATATTTTCCTGTCATGTCCCTTTGATGAGGATCCCATGACATTCAATTCTGAATATGATATAAAATATCAAATAAATCATCCCATAAAAATCCTTTATTGGACTAATAGAAAAGGATTTTCAAATAATCAGATGTTGTATAAGCCTAATTATTTTAAACTGAATAAAAGCTATAAATAATGAAATTGTCATCGTTAAAAATATGGAAAGGTGTTATGAAAATTAAATATTTTGAGTAAAGTTCCTCATTGGTTGCAACCATATGTATGACTGATTTTTTTCACCATAGAAGGCTTACTTCTTTTGAAGTATTGATCCATTACATAATAATATATGACTACATTTCAAGTTTCAACCATTTTCTTGCTCCAGGGTCTGGAAGGTTCATAAATAAAATGAAAGAGTTGTTTTAGAACTTCAAGCTACCTCGTAGTTGCTAGGAAATGCATTTTTCCAGCCATCTCTGAAATGATGGAAAAATAATTTCATCCCAATGTTACATAATGCATTTGAACATTTAATTTCTAAGAAATGTTAATTACATTGCACTTTTAATATGACCCTGCATTCTTACTGAAATCAGGAAGCATAAATGATTTTTTAAGTAAACACTGAAGAAGTAGATTTTTCCCTCCAGGTTTTTCTTTTAAAGTTTTGTTTTGTTTTGTTTTGTTTTGCTTTGTTTTTGTACTCAGCCAAGAAAGAAGAGATATGCATATCTCTACAGTGGATCCCTGAAGTTTAAGCCAGAATGAATATGAGACAAAAACTCAACAACAAAAACAAATGTAATTTTGTTCCTCTAAACAAAGAGGAAATATCATCACTGTTCCCCCTGCCCTTAAAAGAAAATACTGAAGCAGAGCCAATATGGCAGACTAAACTCAGGAACTTGCTTAAGTTCCCACACAAACCACCTACAATACCTGTAAAATATGGCCCTAAACAAATTTTAGAAGTACAAAACCCACAAAGTGACACAGAGAAACAAATCTCCCATTGAAGGCAGCTTGGCAGGCCAACAGGAAGTGTTTATCACACCAGGATCGGGGCTGAGCAGTCCCCCATGAGCCACATGGGGCCCAAACCTGGGGCAACCCCAACCAGCGGCACAGAATGGCCATATCAGACATCAGGAGAGTCAATCACCAACAGCTGTGGTGGTTTTGAGACTTCTCAACCCATAAATGCCAAAGAGAAAGTTAAAGGTGAGTAGGGAAATCTGTTGGAACTGGGTAGAGAAGAGTGTGATCCCTGCACCTGAGGCAAGAGGTGAAAGAGGCATGGCAGCTGCAGCTGCTGCAGCATGGCTGCTTTCAGAGCATCTGCCCTGCAGATTGTAGGGAGACTAATCAACCATTCAGAGGATAATTGCTCTTGATTGGACCTGCTTAGATCTGGGTATCAGTCTTGGCTGGTGGTCCTGGGGTGAGGAATGCCAGTGTGCCAGAGCTTGAGGTAGGTGTAGAGAGGGTGCCTGCCTCTTAGCTCTAATGACATTTGTGAAAGCCACAGCAATTAGGGACACAGCTCTCTCCACTCTGGAAGCAGAGTTCTACCATGGCAAAGAGCTCAAAAATCAAGTAATTGCCTATGAAGATAAGTGAGCAGATAAAGCACAATAAGATCATAGAATCTATTTTTGGTGACAAAAGGGTCATAGAATCAGAAAAGACAATGAAATCAAAACTCCTGTATCAAAATCTTCCAAGAAAAATATGAACTGATTGCAGGCCATGGAGGGGATTCAAAAGAATTTTGAAAATCAAGTAAGAGATGTGAAGGAAAAACTGGGAAGAGAAATGAGAATGATGAAAGAAAATCATGAAAAGCAAGTCAACAGCCTGCTAAAAGAAAACCCCAAAATACTGAAGAAAATAACACCTTAAAAATAGGCTAACTCAAATGGACAAAAGAGTCCGAAAAAGCCAATTATGGAAATAATACGTTAAAAGGGTAACTTGCCCAGATGGAAAAGGAATTTTAAAAACTCACTGAAGAGAATAATTCCTTCAAAATTAAATTGGAGCAAATGGAAGCTAATGACTTTATGAGAAATAAAGATATTATAAAACACATACAAACAATGAAAAAATAGGAGGCAATGTGAAATATCACATTGGAAAAACCACTGACATGGAAAATAGATCCAGGAGAAACAGTTAAAAAATTATCAGACTGCCTAAAAGCCATGATAAACAAAGAGCCTAGTCATCATTCCTCCAAGAAATTTTCAAGGAAAATTGCCCTGATATTCTAAAACCAGAAGGGAAAATAGAGATTGAAAGAGTTCACTGATCACTTCTTGAAAAAGATCCCCCCCAAAAAACTCCTAGGAATATCATATTCAAATTCCAGAGTTCTGAGATCAAGGAGAAAATATTACAAGCTGTCAGGAAGAAACAATTTGAGTGTTATGGAAACACAATCAGGATAACACAAGATCTAGCAGCCTCTACATTAAGGGGTCAAAGGGCTTGGAATATGATATTCTGGTGGTCAAAGGAACTAGGATTACAACCAAGAATTACTTCCCCAGCAAAACTGAGTATAATGCTTCAGGGGAAAATATGGTTATTCAATGAAAAGGATTATTTTCAAATATCTGTGATGAAAAAAGCAGAGCTAAACAGAAAATTTGACTTACAAATACAAGAATCAAGAGAAGCATGCTAATGTAAATAGGAAAAAGAAATCATAAGGAACTTGGTAAGTTGAACTATTTATATTCCTACATGGCAAAATGATCATTGTAACTCACGAGACTTTTCTCAATACAAGGATAGGAATATGTTTGTGTGTGTGTGTGTGTGTGTGTGTATGTACATAAGTGCATAATATGTATACATATATATACATATATAGGGATACATACATATATGTATGTATAAGAGAGTGTATATGTGTATACATACATATGTGAGTGTGTTTATGTGTGTACATGTATACATAGAGGGCACAGGATCAGTTGAAGAGGAAGGAAGGATATCTAAAAAATCAAATTAAGAAGTGAAAGTGGAATATCATGAGAGAAGGACGAAGGGAGAGAGAGAATAGGGTAAATTATCTCACGTAAAAGAGTCAAGAGAAAACTGTTACAATGGAGGGGAAGAGGAGCAAGGTGAAAGGGAATTGGGTCTCTCATTCAACTCTCATTGAATTTGGCTTAAGGACAGAATACCATACATACTCATTTGGGTATTTTACCCTACAGCAGTGGTTCTCAACCTTTCTAATGCTGTGACCCTTTAATACAGTTTTTCATTTTGTGGTGACCCCCAACCATAATATTATTTTCATTGCTACTTCATAACTTAAATTTTGCTACTGTTATGAATCTATCCGATACGCAGGATGTATTTTCATTGTTACAAATTTAACATAACCCAGAGGTTGAGAACCACTGCCCTACAGGAAAGTGGGGCGATGGGGGAACAAGAGGTTGGAATGATAGAAGGGAGGGCAGTTTGGAGGGAGAGGGTATGAAAAGGCACAAGGTCAAGTTAAAAAATAGAATAAGTGGGGAGTGGGATAGGATGGAGGTAAATATAGTTAATCTTTATCTAACTACTATGGAAATGTTTTGCATAATTATACATGTATATGTATTGAATTGCTTGTCTTCCCAGTGGGGGTGGGAGATGAGGAGGAAGGGAAAAAATTTAGAAATCAAAGTTTTAGAAACAAATGTGAAAAAAAATGTTTTTTACATGCAACTGGGAAATAAGATACAGGCACTGGGGTATAGAAATCCATCTTGCCCCACTAGAATATTGGGGGTGTAATGGGGGTGGATATAAGAGAGAGCTGACTGGGAAAATGGATATTCAGTAGGCTCACTTTTTTAGAGGGGCTGGGGGTAAGATGGGGAGAAAATTGTAACTCAAAATCTTGTGGAAATGAATGTTGAAAACTAAAAATAAATAAAAGATTATTTTTTTAAAAAAGATAAAATACTGTAACCTAAACAAATTTTGAAAAATCCTAGTTAAAGATTGGCTTCCTCTTACTCTTCTTGAATTAACTAATCTCAGAATTTACTGAAGAGGCTCCACTGAACATTTGTTCACTCAACATCCATTATATAAGACTAGAGTTATGAATTTCTCATTACCATAGAATGTTGCCATTTAGCAAGAGTGATAGACAGACAGACAGACAGAGAGATACAGAGAGAGATACTGTCACAGAGACAGAGACACAGAGAGAGAGCAAGAGGCAAAGAGGCAAAGACACAGACAGGCAGAGCCAGAAACAGAATGACAGAGAGACAGAGATGATTTATTAAATACTTAATATATAACAGACGTTCACTTTGCTAATCAGTGGAGACACATGTAGAACCAAACAAGCCAATATCTGCCTTCATCTGTCTTACATTCTAATAGGAGATGACTACACACAAAAAAAAAGTTTAAGAGAGGTCAAGAATACTGCAGCATAGTATAGATATGTTGAGAAAGTGGTGTGAGATGCATAGTGTGGGGCAAAATAAAATGAAAACTTACTTATGATAGCCCACATTCTCAGGCTATATTCTTTTTTTTTATGACTCAAAGGCCAGAACAGAAAAGAGAAAAGAAACAAAAATGTATCATAAGCTTAAACATTGGAACTTAAATACAAAGAAAGGGGGGAAAAGCATGTCATGCATAGCAGAACAGAAGAGAATATTGAAAGTATGTTACAATAAATTTTCATTTCAAGAAAGCCTGTGCAATGCATAATACATGTTTTGTTGAGAACTGTCCATCTTTTCTTTGATTACTTTTAAATTTCCTTTTGTTCTTTCTAGTGAACTTTTTACTTTGTTTTTCCCCCTCCACTCCCCTTCCCCTCCACACACACCCAGAAGGCTACAATTAAGTTTGGAAAGTTTTCTCTATATCTATAGATATATGAATACACATATAAACATACATGTATAGACATACACTTTCCCGAATTCTACTCCTGATCTTTTTTTAAAGTTCATGCATATATCTTGTTTCCTGTCCCTCCTGCCTCCTCTACTTCTACCCACTACCTTGCCCTCTTATTACTGGCTACGCCTCCGCCGCCCAAGGTTCCCTTCCCTATCTTCCCATTCCTATAAATGGAAACACCCTTCTATATCCCCCTTTTACCTCTTCTCTAAAGATCCCTTTCTTGTTTTCACCTCCCACTCTGTGCCCCTACTGTTTTATTTCTTCTGAATTTAGAAGACTTTTATACTCTTCTTAATCGACATATATATTTTTCCCTCTTAAACCCATTCCCAGTGAAAGTAGGCTATTAGAACCACCAGCCCACCTCCCCTAATTTCTCTGTATTGATTCTTCCTCTTCCACCTCATTTGTATAAAATAATTATTCTTCCTCTGAAAACTGCCTATCTAGATCCTTTGACCATTTATTGATTAGGGAATGACTTGTATTCTTCTAAATTTGACTCAGTTTCCTATATATTTTAGAAATAATGCCTTTATCAGAAGCCCTGGTTGTAAAAATTCTTTCCCAGTTTTCTGCTTCCCTCCTAATCTTGGTTGCATTGAATTTGTACAAAAACTTCAATTTAATGTAATCAAAATGATTTTGCAAATGATTTTGCATTTGATAATCATTTAATATCATTTGAACCTCAATAAGGGCCACAGTCTGGACTAATCAAGCAGACCAAATCCCTTAGCCTAACAAATATTCTCCTCTTTGCTCTGGGAGTAAAGCAAGAATGACTCTTCCTGTGTCAACACTATAAAATTGACCAGAGCATTCTTTTATTAATGACTACTAAGCACAAGGTGCCTTGACCAGATGTTACCTTGAATAATGAGACTTTTCCTTATCTTAATGGTTTAAGAACATATACTATGTTATGGCATGTTAATGGTAAAGAAAACACAGATATCCCAGGTTGTAATTTCAATGGACACTTTGTCAGTTCTTTTATCTTATTGCATTTACCACCTATTCAATTAATAAAATTCCTTCCTCATGCTATAGTTAAACATACATAAATAGATATAAATAGATATAGATATGGACATATCATAAATGTGAGTGGTGTAGAGATCCTGAGTTGGGATTATTCTAAAATGTATTTAAACCTTTTCATTCCTTTTCCCAGAAACCCTGCACTTGGAGTCAAAGTAACTGGATTGAAATCTTGACTCCTCAGCTTTAGTCAATGCACCAAATTCTTTCTGTCCACAGGTTCCTAATATTTAAAATACAGGAATTGGCCTAGATCACCCTCAAAGAAATCCCATCTCTAAATTTATGATTTCTGATCTTTAGAACTAATGTTTTCTCATTCAGTATTTCAGTTAGATTTTCCTCATTTTTGAATTAAAAACTCTCTTCTCTAAATTTACAAAGCACAAATTTAAAAGTGAGGAGTTCCTATATGTATATTCAGTGATGAAATATAAGATTTTCCCAGTTCTCTACTAAAGGACATATAAATGGAGAGAAAGGAGAAAGTTCTCTAACCCCACAAATGAACTAAGGCCTATTATAGCATAAGACTTTCTGATTGAAGATAAGGATTAAAATGTTTTATACAAACTATCATGCTAGGTGGTAGGTAGTACTCTGTACTTGATACCAGGAAGACTTGAATTTAAATTCAGCTTCATATGCTTACTAGCCATGTGATCCTGGTTAAGTCATTGAGCAGTTCCCTCATCTATAAAATGGGAGTCATAATATCACGTATCTACTAGTGTTATGAGGATAAAAAGAGATATAAGGTGGTTTGTAAACCTTTATATTCATGATTGTAATCATGATAATATGAAGCTATCTCTTCTTCAGGTAGTACTATATACTGGAAATAATGCTGGACTTAAGAGTCAGAAGATTTAATGAGAATAATTAGATCTCTACTAGAAAGTTTATCAGGTTGATTCAAAGACAGTGTTTTGTAAATCTTAAAGTAGTATATAACTATTGGGGGGGGCGGTGACTGTAATGCCATGCATGACCAGCTTTCTAGAGGAATGGCTGCTGTGAACAGCTTTTAAGGTTCTGATTACACAGTATAGTGAACACTCCATTTGTTCCATAACAAATCAAAGGAAAACATTCACAGAAAATCAAGGTACAGCATTCACAATATTCACAATATAATATTCAGAACAGCTTATCATTAAAATGGCCACATAGTTTTCACCAAAGTGTCACAGTAGTTTTCAACAAAGAACAATCATCTGGTATCCCTAAGAAGGCTTGTCTCCTTATTCAGTTCTTCAGTCATCTCAGAGTACAGTAGTCTGTCTTCTACACGTGGGGAAACTAGGTTAACTCAATCAGTTTACTTATTTAGCAATCAGTCACTAAGTATCATTAATAACTAAGTACAATCATTAGAAAATACATAAACCCTCCACCCCTAGGTCATTAGTAAACCACAATTTCATCACAGCATTCAATACACAAAGAGAGGTCTTTTCTTCATCTTGACCCAAGGCAAGTTCTCAGCAATCTCTGTTCCTGAGGAGACAAAGATTAACAAAGCCACAATATACATTGCCAGTGTCCTCATCAATTCACTGCCTGCAGAACATTCTCAGGCCCCCTGAAAACATCAGCAGGACCCTCTTCCAGGATTTCTATAAATGTACAAGAAAATCCTTCTTCAGGGCTTCTGAGGCAACGGAAAGGTTCCAGGGCCTCTGCAACAAGAACACTGCCCTTCACCAGCAGATGAGTCTGGCAAAACAACATCAAAACAGACAGAATGCAGGCAACACAGCCATGCCTCCTTAGCCCTCAGGCAGTTCAACTGGCCCTAGGACCTAGAAGAAATCTCAGCTGGCTCCGGGAATCAAAATCACTCCTCCCAGGTTTTCAAAATGAAAATAGTTTTTTCCAGTCTAGGTGGGGCTTTCCTCTTCAGCCTCCCTGGCAGCAGCAACTTCAGCCTCCACCAGATACTGGTCTCAAGAAATTCTGATCATGCCTTTCTGGGGCTTTTCTTATATGCACATCGAATTGTCTTCCTGTTTCAGCAAACCCCTTTCTGTTATTGACATAATAGGATACAAGAGTTCATACCTTCTGCTTCCTCAACAGGAGCTTGATCAATTACTAACTGCTAAGTACCTGCTGTCTTTGCTTAACTTGAAACAAGGTGCTAAGGACTGCTTACTTGTCAATACAAAAAGGGATAATTGCCATTAGGTGGCTATTCATCTGATTCTTAGTTGATATGGTTTTTACAACACCAAACACATCATCTGCCCATATTTTAGCTTGTAATTTTTTTTGCTTTAAAATATGGAGTTAAGAATGGCACACAATCCCTTTGTCATACTTTGATGAGGAGAAGATAACTCAATTCAATCTAGACGATGTATTTTTCCCTTGATAAGCCTAATATCAAGGTGGTTAGAATGTAAAGAACACTGGCTTAGGACTCAGAAGATTTAGGTTCAAATTCTACCCCCTTTACTTTCTAGCTTTGTGACTTTGGGCAAATGACTTATACTATCTTTGGGCCCCACTTTCCTCTTTTGTAAATGAGGGGATTAAACTAGATGGTCTCTATGGTTCCTTCTAGCCACAAATCTATGCCCATATTAGCATATTTATTTATAGTATTTACGTAATTACATATATATATATATGTATATGGTATGGATATATGTTTAAATATATATATATTTGTGTGTGTATATATATATATATACACAAATATAAATGTAATTGTTTATTAGTTCACATAAAGTTAATTCATACTCAATTTCCAATCAATGACAACCTCTAAATATTTTCATAATAACAGCTATTTGTCTATCTCATTTAGTATTTGCACAGTTGATCTCTTGGAAGAAACCAACTTAAGCCTAATTCAATTTTAAGCATAGCTGTTGTTATTGTTTGAACATTCTCCTCATTATTTGCTCTTTGAGCTTTTGTAGAATCCTTATTCTATTACTCAACAAAGTACAAGTAGCTTCTGGTTTACTACATGGGCTTGTGAAGTTTCCATGATTTCTTTTGTAAAAGGCCCTTTGTTGTGAGAACTCCCTCCAACAACTCATGTCCCAAGACATCTTTAACTTATTAGTAAACTTCAGTGGAATTTCCTGAGATGCATAAAGGCAAAGGAACTTACTAAGATGACTCAGACTGTGAATTTTAAAGCAAGTTTCAGCAGACCTTGGCCTGAGGTCCGTATGAAGCATAAAATGTATTTCATTTAAAAATAAAGTTTATTTAAATTAAGCATATTTAAAAACATAAGAAATTATGTTTTTCTAGTCTAAGTTTTTCTAGTCCAAGCAGAGGGCCACTGGGATTTGACTACTGTGTCATTGTTTGCTGACTCCCTGTATTGGAGTGATGATTTGTTTTTATCTACTGTCATATTTCAAATTCATCTTGATACAGTCATTTTATTGGATCACAAGACAAAGTTTCTGTTAATTCATTTCTTTTATGTTTTATGAAAATATATTGTTTGTAATCTTCTATATTTTTATAGTATTTTTAAATGAATGTATGTTCTAAACTTGTGTTGCACTTTCTGATGCCTCCATCTACCTAGCAAAGAGATCACATTTTTCCTGGCTAAGATAATTTCTCTGCTATTTTATCTCCTTGTTGTAGTGATTTTTTAATGTAAGTTAAATTTCTTCAGGACATACTATTAGTTCTTGTTGTTATATTTAATGATTTATAATGTTTCATCATCTAGAGTTTTTGTTAAGGTCCTTTGTAGCTACTATAACTTCCAAATTCTTTAGTCTATTCAATTTCCATAACCTACTTTTCTACTCTACCTCACCTCCAAACCTGGATGGTCATAATCTTGAATTTCCATCACCTATAAATGTTCCATTTCCATATTCATAAGCTCCAAAATTATTTTATCTAATCATAATCTTTTTATCATTCAAACTTTCCCTCTGAATTACAAACCCTATCCCAATTCTTTGACCTCTAATACTTCTATTCCTCAGTTCTTTCCTAGATCATTATTCTTAAACTATATAAACTCTCCTCTCTATCTTGAATCCAACAGGTAATAATTTCAGCTCTATATAATTCTCTCTTCTAAAATCTCTGACACTTTATTCTATTGTTGATCATGCCTTGACAAACCCCAACCTTGGTTTGCTCCTGCCACCTGTCACTTTTGTTTCTCTTCATAAGTTGCTAGAGCTGGAGCAAGTCACAAAGTAATACAAATTTATGGGACCTTACTTCAGCAAGGTAATCCTTTCATACTTTGCTACTTTATTCTGCTATATTATTCAACAGAAACCTTTTCATCCCTCCTTAAGCTTCCAATGGCATTTCTCCTTTTGCTGTGAGCTTCTGCTTCTTTCCTCTGCTTTGCCTCCCACAATCCAGATATCTATAGCCACCATTTCCTGACCGCCTTTCTGTTCTGTAGATGTGGCCCCAATCATTGTCAAGGTAAATAATCTACATGCACCCTTAATTCTATCCCATACCATTTTTTCCAACAGATTTTTCCTACAGTTATTCATAATTAGTCATTAATCTCCAATTTCTAAATATTAGCTGCTTTCCTCCTACCTTCAAAATCTCCCACATCTCCCAGTCTGCAAAAGTAAACAAATGATCTAATAAATAAGCAAAATGTTTACAAGAGCACACAATTCTACATGATATTGTGTATTAGTTTGTTTTCCTCTTCCTCCTTATGAGCTCGCTTAACAAAGGAATCTACAGTTGGACTTCCATTTCCTCCACTTCTACTTAATACTAAACATTTTGTAATCTGGATTCTGATCTCATCATTCAACTGAAATTGCTCTCTCCAAAGATATCAATTCTTTCTTAACTGACACATTTAGTCATCACCCTTATTGATTCTTCTGCACCCTTTAATAATATCAGTCATCATCTTTTCCTAAAAACTCTGTACTCTATAATATCTAGATGACATATCTCTCTACTGGTTCTCTTCCTTCTTGTTCTACTGCTCTTAATCTCTTGTCATGAATTTTTACATAGGCAACACTCTGTCTTTTAAGTCTATGTCCTTTGACATCTTCTTTCCTTCCTCTATACTAGCTTATTAGGTGATTTCATCAGCTCCCATGTATTGAACCATTATTGCTATGCTAGTGATTTTCAGATCTATACATCCAGACATAACATTGTCTAAGTTCCAGCCTCACAGCACTAACTGCTCTTTGGACATTTTGAATATGACTGCTCATAATCATTGCAAACTATTTTTGTACGAAATAGAAATGTATTGTTTTACATCCTCCAATCTTCCCTTATTCCCAAATTTTCTATTTCTCTTGAGGGCCTCACCATCCTCCTAGTCACACAGCCGCTGAATCATGGTGCTTTCCTAAACTTCTCTCTCCTAGTCAAAACACGTACCTAACCTGTCTTCAAGTTTTGTCATTTCTGCATTCACATATATTTTGTATATGTCTCCTTTCTACCATCACCCTACAACATATTTTCAGCTCGTTACACCTGAACTGTTACAATATCCTTCTTGTTGTTATCACTCACATTGTCTTTCCCTATTCCAAGCCATACTTCACTCATCTGCCAAAATGATGTTCCTAAAGTCCAAGTCTGACCATGTCAAATTCTCAGTTTATAAATTGCTATGGTTCCTTGCTTTATCAAAAATAAAATGGTATTCAAATCCCTTCATAGCCTTATCCATCCTACCTTTCTAATATTTACTACAATCCATGTATTTTATGATCCACTGACACTAGCATCCTATATATTCCTTGCCAAAGTAATCCCTCTTCCACCTCCATGCCTTTTCACTTGCTGTCCTTGATTCTTGGATAATTCTCCTTCATCACTTCCAATTCTTGGTTTCCATAGCATCCTTCAAGTCTTGGCTCTATTACTCCCTTCTCCATGAGGCTTTCTTTCCTAACCTCTGTCTTATTGTCAATTCCCTCTTAGATTAGGTTCTACTTACACTGTACAAATCTTGTATGCACAGTTTTTTTGTTTGTTTCTTTTTTAACATGTCATCTCTCTCATTAGAGTGTCAGGTCCTTCACAGTTTGGAATATGTTTCTGCATTTCTTTCTATCATCAGTATTTAGCATAGTACTTGGTGCATAGTAAACACTTAATAAATGTTTATTGACTGTCTGACAACCTTTCTTGTAATCTGGCATTAATTTTGATTTTGTTGTTTTTGAAAGTTCAACTGAACACATTTTTTCCAGAAATGACTCCCTAACTAGAAACCTGTTGTTTTCTGTCTAAAATACAACTATTTTTTTATTATGATTTTATTGGCATATGTCATGCCTTCTATTATATATATACATATATGTATATACATGTATTTATAAAATTTGGATGATATGACAGTAGTCTACTAGTTTTCTTTCTCTTGTTTATTAACCTTGAACTTTAACACTTAGAGCTGTCAAAACAAAAAAACCTTAGAGCAAAATTAAATTAATTTTTTTTATATATAGGGAAACTGAGGTACACAGAGATTGTGATCTGCTAAAGTAAACAATGAATTTTTATCAATCTTCCTCTGTACCTCTACTTGCAAGTACCAAAAGATATATTGACTTGGTTTGAAAGATCTTAATGAGTTTTTCAAAGACTGTCTCTTGCCCACTGTTCTTCTGCACTCACCAGTTGTCTTAACTTATGTCTTGCCATTGGACTCTAGTGACTCTAGGGGACAGAACGAGGCTGATGACTTTGCATAGTTCTACCTCACTTAAATCCAATTCACTTGCAGGTTAAGACATTCTAAAGCCATTGATCCTTTTCGAGAACAAAGAATGAACAGGAAAAAAACCCTAATAATACTGATACATAAGTTGAAATTATCTTCATGGTGTTTGTTTTGGTTATTATTATCTGGAGCACTTTCAGGTAATATGATCAAGCATTCTATGAAATGATGCATTTTATTGTCTTCGATTGTAAACTGAATTCAATTCAATGCTATCCAATAAATACTTATTTAATGCCTATTATGTGTCAGGTTATATGTCATTATATGTCAAACATTGAAGATAAAATCAATAAAAAGATAATCCTTGCCCTCAAAGAGCTTACAATCTAATGGGGGAGACAACACACAAAAGGAGACAAGAAAGTGAGATGATCAACTGGTACCTGGTACAGGTTTTCAATACTATTCCCACCCTCCAGGATTCCTTAAAGGTAATAACTGCAGTTCAGCAATCAACAGGTGGTAATGTTACCAGTATCTCAATCTTTGTATATGGTCTAATACTTCTCAACTTCATTTTTAAGTTTACTATTTTGTATTATATTTAATATTTCAATCTCTTCTTGAGTTTGTTGTGTGTAATTTTTGAATAAACAAAAGGCTACATTATTAAAGGTAATTAAACAAAATACCCTTTTCACATTGTGAACAGAGAAAAATATTTTACATAAAATGATTATAATGATCAGGGAGCTATTCAGAGTAGATTGTTGTTTACAAATGCTACTAGCATTTATTCACCCAATTGTTAGTACCTTGGTACCAACAATAACCTCTAACTTAATATAACAGATTCAAAGTTTGCTTTAATGTGAACTTCAGAGAAGTGGAGTGAAAGAAGGGAAGATGGTCAGGAGAAAACTTTTTGATGCGCACCCAACTGTTAAAAGAGGGAAAAGGGACAGGAGAGAATTACCAAGAAATATTGTTGAGAAAAAGCAAGCATGGAAAATAGGCAACAATTGCCACAGTGGAGAGTATGTTAGAATTGGGCTTAATTTAGTCCTGTGCCAGATTCTTACTTGGATTGTGATTCTGACAAAGCATTTACCCTTTCAGACAAAGCACCATCACTCTAAAGAGATTCACAAATTTGAAGTGCTAAACAAATGCCAACTAGTATTTGTAATAATTTAACCAGAAGTAACAACAAACTCTCAGAAGTCCAGACAGACCATGATCCACTGCATGAGGGAGAGGACAACAACAAAGAAGGTAAGTATATTCAAGGTGATGGATAACAAGAGCTTCATGGTCCATGAGATGTCTGTAGTAGTTATGAAAGTTGGGAAGAAATGCTCTAATGCCGAGAAGTTGTGCCCTGGACATAGCACTGATTTGATCAGCACCTAAGTTAGTGTGATATCATGCTCATAAAAGCCAAAGAAATAAATAGGGAAGTCCAGAGTGGCAGGTTGGCCCTACTCAAAACTGTAGCAATGAAAAATTTCACTTAGAAGATTGTAACGCAAGCAGTGCTTCTTCATGCTCTATTACCATAAAAAGATAAGATAAATTAGAACCAATAAGAAGTAATGATACCACTAGCTATTGGAAATGCTTCAAAGCCAATCTCACTGATAGAAGAGCAGGTAATGCACATGAGTACAAGAAATGAATCGAAGACAAAAAAAAGCTTTCATTGTGCACTAGACCTGTAGCATGGAAGAAATAGGAACAGATCAAATTTCACATTAGGGATTCCAACTCCATTCTGTTTATGATACTCTCAACTCCATGCCATATAATAAAGTAGTGACAACTAAAGTATGATAATTGGAAGAAATATCTTAATACTTAATTCTAGATTATAAGATATAAGGGATCAAATTAAGAAGCTCCAGAATCTGAAGAGGAATATTTGAAGAACCTGAGCTTACTGAAAAAAACTTTCATTAGTGCAAACCAACAAAATACTACATAAAAACAGAATGAGTTACAACAGAAATGTTTCAAATGATTTTGAAAAAGAGATGAACTTAGATTGGAATTCTAAAAAGAGTTTTCTTTTGTTGCTGTTGTTTGATTCATTGCAGGAATTAAACTATTAAACTAATTATATAAAATGGAATATTTCAAAATACTAAGTGCTGGTATTTACTATAGTCATAATGAATTAGTCAATTTATCTCAAGATATTTGACATAAAGTTATAAAACTTCAGGACTTGTACTGAATAATATGTATGGTAGAAAGTCCTCCAGAACCTGGGCCACATAAAATACCTGGCTAGAGGAAAAGATAATGAATGGGTTCCCTTTTGGACATACTGAGTTCATTTATGTTTGTGGTCTTTATTTTGTCTTTTTTTTCTCCTTATGTTTATTCTGCATATTCTTATGTACACTTATCCAACTCCACTCAATCCAAGTAAAATAGAAAGTCTTTACAAATGGAGCTTTTTTCATTCTTCGTATTCGTATTCCCAGAGAATGATACCATACTTGTCACACTGTAGGGACTTAATGTATGCCTGATGATTAATTAATTTCCATAAAACCCATCTCTAATAAGGTCTAAGTGCTCTACATATTAAAAAAACCTCTCAAAATATTCTTGTCAAATATATTTGGAATGGATTGTATCAATACAAAATCCTGATGTTTAAGTTCCTTGAAGTTATCTCATCACTAAACTTTTAAGTCAATATCACTTAGCACAGTATTGACACTTCCCCACATTTGAATGGAAAGCCAATTTATGCGTTTATCAGAGATGTGGAGAAGAGAGAAGCAGACAAGTGGAAGAAATTCTATAGGTAATATTAAATTATTTTTACCCTTCCTTTGAAATATCTCATTTTCATCCATGCACTTGTGTGAGCATTGCTAAAATTTACTGCTTTCCAGAACACTATAACTTTTTTTGCATTGTTTAGAAATTTTATGTTGAGATATGGGGGAGAAGGGTAAGTTCTTCCTTTCCTAAGTTGGGATCTTGAGTAATATTCAGTGATATTCAGTAATATTTATAGATAGCATTCTGATAGTGAAAAGGCATATAAATGGTTGTTTTCTTTCAGTGCTATCTTTTGTGTATAAATAAATGCAATGCTTAGTGACTTTTTTATTGCTTTCTTCTGTTCTTAAGACATTTCTGTAACTTTTGAATAATTATTTAATTTTCAAGGGCTAAATAGCTTGAATAATTATAAAATAAGGGAATTTTATAAGTAGGTCATAAGTTCATATCTAAATAAAATGGTATTGAGTGAATGCTGGTGAGGTTGAATAAATTGGACATTATAGGTCAGTTAGGATGACCCAAAAGGAACTCTTTTTGAACTCTTTTGCTACTGAACTCCTAAATTAATTTGAATTCTATAAGTTTCCAAGATGGTATAAAAAGGCTATGATTTAATTAGCTGAAGAAATTTTTTTTAAGTCAGCATCTTTATATATTCAAATAGTCAATTTCACACTGTTGCAGAATCACAGAATTTTAAAATTAGAAGACAATCAGCGGCCATTCAGTCCAACTCATATATGAATAAAATCTTTATAATATGTAAGACACTCATGTAAATTCAGCTTTGAAAATCTACAATGAAGAGAAATCCACCACATCCAGAAACTGCCCATTCAAAATCTGTGTGGCCATAATTATATTTTTTGTCATTGTGCATGATTTTGCCACTTTTATACGTTATTCTCATTTCTGACATCTGCTTCAAAACAGAAGATGATAAAGCATACAACTCTACTTCAAGTATCTGAGCACAACCCACGTATTCTGACTTTTACTCTTCCAGGCTATCTCATGTGGCTTCAAGTGACTGTCATATCACGTGTACTCAGTGACATAACAATAGGACTTGATTTTAGATTGAAGTAGGCATTGTCATCTTTTATTACTTGATACGTGGGGAAAATATATTTTATTCTGTCAGGTAAAAAACTGGAATGGGATGTTGGATTGGTCTCATGAATCAGAACTATTTGGTCTTTAGCAAGCAGCACATTGGCAGAATTTCTGTACTAAACTAAAACTTTTTTTTTGATTGAGACCACAAATTTCCTTTGTGAAATGTACACACATACATACATATGTATGTGTGTATTTCAAATATCCTTAAGAATCATCAAGAAAATAAGATTCAGAATAAAAACAAGCTTATCATAAGCATATAAATGTATATGCTTATTGTATATGAGAAAACATACACACACATATATACAGATGCATATGTGTTTTTGAAAGATGGTAGAAATTTGGTTGTGATATTAGGCATCAAAGATGGAACTAAATCTTAGACATAAACAGCCTTTGTTCAATCTGTGGACTATAAAATGTTATGGTAAACAAATCTAAATAGAACTAATCAGATTATTTATATAAAGACAATAAAATTGTTTTTGAGACCAATACCCAGAAGTATGTATATGGTTTTCCTCTTATGCTTTGTTATAATGCTATAAGTTATATTTGTTTCTTTAAAATTAATTATTTTATTTATTTTCTTGTTTACATTATTCTTTCCACAAGATTTTGAGTTACAAATTTTCTCCCTGTCTTTCCCCTATCCACAATCCCAGAAAAATGATCCCACTATAAAGCCCCTCCCCCAATCTGCTATCTTTTATGTCCTTTTCCAACACTCCTCTAACTTTCTGGTAAATCAGGGTGGGTCTCCCTACCCCAGTGCCAGTATATCTTAATTCCCAGTTGCATATAGTTAATAATAATAATTATTATTATTGTTATTACTATAT
This sequence comes from Pseudocheirus occidentalis, assembly GCA_028646575.1. Taxonomy (NCBI): domain Eukaryota; kingdom Metazoa; phylum Chordata; class Mammalia; order Diprotodontia; family Pseudocheiridae; genus Pseudocheirus; species Pseudocheirus occidentalis. The sequence continues at coordinate 77,002,201 of CM053593.1, read as the reverse complement.
ATTTTATATATTATATAAAACATTTTATATTATATAACATATTATATATATATATATATATGTATGTATATATATATTTGACATATGATTGTAGCACTTATATTCCAAATTCTTTCAGTTCCTCCCTCATCACCCACCTCCACTGGAAGGACAAGTCATTCTATACAGGCTGTACATGTGTAATTACACAGTACATCTCCACAGTGGACATATAGTGAGGGACTGATCATATGACCCCCTTCCTATCCTGCCCTGCCCTGTTCTATTCTCTACCCTGTCCCTGCCCCTTTACTGAAGTGTGTGCTTTCAGAAACCCTGCCCCCAAACCTGCCCTCCCCTCCCTCATTCCACCTCTCATCCCCATCACCCCTGTTCTCCTGTGTGGCAAGATGTCCAGTTTAGAGTTTATGTCATTCCTCCCCTTAGCCAAATTCAAGTAGAGTAAATGAAAGTAAAGTTGTAACAGTTATCCCTTGCCTCTTCTATATGGGATGTTTAACCCCATTCTGTCTCTCCCTGTCTCCTCTTATTCTAGTCCTCTCCCACCGCAGAATTTCACCTTTAAAAGTATCATCCCTTCGTATCTTGGTTTGTCATAAAATCATTTTCTTCCATTTGCTCCACTCTAATTTTGAAGGAATTATTCTTTTCAGAATGTTTTTGAGATTCTTATTCCATCTGGGAAATTTGACTTTTTGAGGCATTCTTCTCCTCATTGTCTTTTTGGTTCTCTTTTGCCAGTTGAGTTAATTTTTTCTTTAAGGTGTTGTTTTCTTCATTCAGGTTGTTGACTCTCTTTTAATGATTCTCTCGCATCATTCTCATTCCTCTTCCCAATTTTTCCTCCACTTCCCTTATTTGGTTTTCAAAGTCCTTTTTAAGTCAATTTATGGCTTGTAGGCAATCTTCATATTTCTTAGAAGCATTTGGTGTGGGAGTTCTGACTATGTTGTCTTCTTCTAGTTCCATGCTTTGATCCTTTTTGTCCCCCCAAAAGGATTCTAGAGTTTGGTTTCTATTCTTTGCTTCATTTTCCTGTTCATATTGGCCAGTCAATTAATTCCTTTATTTTTTTTTTAGCTCTGTGGAACTCTGCTTCCAGGGGGGAAAGCTCTGTCCCAAATTGCTGGGATTTTCATAGCTGCTGGAGCTATTATAGGGGTGCTCCTGCCCTCACCAGCTTTGTCTCACTGACAACACAGCCCAAGACCACCACCGAAGACCACGATCTGGATCCAGGCCACTCAGTGCAAGAGCACTTGGCCTCTGATCAATTGCTTGGCTCCCCTGCAGTCTGCAGGCCAGGATCTCTGAAGCAGTTGGGTGGAGATGAGTTCCACTTGCAGCTGTTTCTGCCACTACTGCTACTTCTGCTGCTTCCTTGCCCTGGGGGCAGTTTTGCCATAGTGCTTTTCTCCCCCAAATTTAGCTTTAATTCCACTGATCTTTCTCTTAGTCCTTATTTCTCCTGGCTTGATAAATCTTGAAACTACCACAGGTGCCCCTGATCTGCTCTCCTGAAGACTCCAGCTGCGGCTCCTCCCAACCACCCTGGAGCCAGGACATGGTTTCAGGCTTGGCTGTTTTTGGCTCACAGTCTATTGAGATGAGCCCCACCTGCTGAACTGCCTTCAACAAAAGATGTGTTTTCTGTATTTTTGTGAGTTTTGGAGCCCTAAAATTTGTTTAGACTCATATTTTATGGATATATGAGATGGCTATATGGGAGCTGCAAAACCATGCTGCTTCTATGCTGCCATCTTGGCTCCACCCTGGAAAATCTATAAATTATATTTGCACTGAGTATAATATTTTGCTGTTAATATCTATTAATGAGAGCCTTACATGGTTTTAACGAATATCTCTTAATATGGGACAATTACTTTATTTTAGATATAAATATTTAGATATAAATATATAAATATAAATATTTAATACATAAATATCATTTTATTTGACTTAGCTTACTATGTGAAACATTACCTTTACCCCAAGGGATTTCACATGATATAATCTACCATAATTTTGCATACAATTAAACTATGGTGGTAAAAGAACTCTCTGCTGCATGTCAAACCAATCCAATTGGGTCAGCACTGAGGTTCTTCATGGTTTATAAGGATTATGGCATGCAGTATGACACATGAGACTATGAAATTAATTCAACGGAGCTTGTATTGAATGAAAACTATGGACCATTGATAAAAGTTAGTAAGTCAGCTTATACATCTTATTATTTAACTTTTTCCTTTTGTCATTCAAACATATGTCAATATCATATTGAAAAATACAATTTCTTTTGTAAATTTAATTTGAAGCTTCTATCAATATTTTTTTTACTGAGCAATATAATAAGGACTTCCTACACAGTATGCTGCTTGACAGAGGTATTATGTATTTGAAAAAAAAATTTTGGAAAAGAATAAAGAGATAAAGTGTAACGATAAACAGCAATAAAATATGCCATTGTTTTTCCAATCTTAAAAGGGAAACTACTGGGGCTAAGATGGTAAAATAAAGGCAGGGACTTTCCTTAGGTCTCCTTAATTTCCCTCTAAACAATTCTATTATTATTTCTTTTAATGAATCGTGAAGTGGCAGGGCCAATAAAAGGATATGGAGAAATATTTTTCATCCCAAGACAACTCATAAGGTTTGTAGGAAAGGTCTGTGTTATGAGAGTAAGAGTGAAGCATAGTCTAGCACAGGTTGAACCAGTTCATGCAGTGCCCTGCCAAGCCATCTCTAAGAGTTACAGATGACTGAATCTGCAGTTAGAGCTTCTAGAGCTTTCAGTCCACAAATAATAAAGGGCTTAAATAACTGAACAAAAGAAAATTATAGGAGATTATTTTCTGGCAATGGGAGAAGAACTCTTGTTAAATTGTCCATATGCAATTCTATGTCATGATTCCAGGGTAAGGAGGAACATGAAGAGTGGGTACCCTAGTCACAGTAATAGAGTATAAAAGAATACTTGTGCTCATCTATAAATGAGAGTACAGGCCCAGAGATCAGTGACCACATCTCTCCTTATATTATATTACCTTAGAAGAATAAAAAAACGACAGACCACCAGTATTAGCTTTGAAAATAGCAGCATGAAAAACCAGAGTTACTGCTCTACTCCAGGCAACAGAGCTTAATTTTGGCATAAAGTTAAAATTCAAGACATAAGCTGGAAAAAATCAGCAAATATTAAAATAGAATTTGACCAGAGAAAATTGTTATGGTAATGGGGAAAATCAAAGCACAAACTCAAAAGAAGATAACAATTTCAAAAGATGTACATGCAAAAGCTCAAAGAATAATGTGAATTGGTCTCAGGAAGTAAAATAATTCTGGGAAGTGCTCGAAAAGAATTTTAAAAATAAAATAAGAGAGATAGAGGAAAAGTGAGAAAAACAAATGAGTGATGCAAGAATTTTATGAAAATAGAGGAGAACGTATAAAATTTCAATGAAGTAATAAAGAAACTTCTTAAAATGTAAACTTGGTAAAATGGAAAAGGAGGTACAAAAGCACACTGAAGAAAATATTTAAAAATTAGAATTGGGCAAGCAGAAGCTAATGACTCATTGAAACAGGAAGAAAAAAACATTTCAAATCAAAAGAATGAAAAATAGAAGACAATGTGAAATACCTCATTGGCAAAAACAAAACAAAACCCTTGGAAAATAGACCCAGGAGACAAAATTTAAGAATTTTTGTACTATATGAAAAGAAAAATGAAAAAATGTTGGAGGGGATATGGGAAAATTGGGACATTAATGCCCTGTTGGTAGAGTTGTGAGTTGATCTCACTATTTTGGAGAGCAATTTAAAATGACTTCCAAAGGGCTATAAAATTGAATATACCCTTTCACCCAAATATACCTCTACTAAATCTGTATATAACAAAAAAGGGTAAAAAGGCAAAGGAACTATTTGTGCAAAATATTTATAACAGATCTTTTTGTGGTAGCAAACAATTGAGGGAATTGGTTGGAAACTGAAGTAATGTCCATCAACTGGGGAATGGTTGATAATTTATAGTGTATGGTTGTGATGGAATACTATTGAACTATTAGAAAAGATGAACAGAATGCTTTCAAAAGAAACCGTTGAAAGATATATGTCAACTGATGTAAAGTGAAGTAAGCCCAGTCAGGAGAACATTGTACACAGTAATACCAATTTTGTATAATAATTAAGTATAAATGATTTAGTCAGTCTCAACAATTAATGATTCAGGACAATTTCAAACACGTTACGAAGAAATATGCCATCCACATGTAGAGAAAGAAGTGATGGAATCTGAATGAAGATTGAAGCATATGTTTTTTAAACTTTATTTTTCTTGAGTTTATTTTTCTTCATCTGTATTTGCTTTTAAAATATGACTAATATGGGCATATATTTTACCTGACTCAACATGTATAACTTATATAAAATTTCCTATATTTTCAATGAGGTGAGAGGGGATAGTCTAAGGGATATAATTCAAACTAACAATTAAAAATATGAATGTAAAATTGTCTTTACAGGTAATAATGAAGAAATAAAATATAAAAATAAAAAGACAAACTCTTGCTATTTCTATATTCAAATATTTATATATGATATTCAGGCACAATATTAAAGTATATCAAAAACCCCTTTCATTTATATATCACTTTAACATTTGCCAAGTGTTCTAGATACCTTACATCAATGGAATCTCATAAATTTTCTATGAATTAGATCTTATTACCCTTATTTGATAGAACAGGTAAGTGCCTACTATGTGCCAGTTACTGTTATAGTAACCAGGAATGCAGAGAAAGGTAAAACTAGACCTAGCATTTAAGTTATTCACAGCCTGATGGTGGAGGAAACATTGAAATAATTCTATGCATAGAAGACATACATAGATACCTATAAATACATAGGCATATGTGTGTGTGTGTGTGTGTGTGTGTGTGTGTGTTTGGGTGTCTGCCTGTGTGTCTATGTGTAAACATTCAGCAAAGAAATGAAAGCAATACTATTAATTATCATACTCATATGTGGAAACCAGTGTTTGGAAACAATACCCCATTTATACATTTTGGGGGTTTTTATTTTGTTGAGAACACTAGTTATTACTGAAAAAATACCGAGAATCTCTCAAATATTTTAATGACAATTTATTTTAACGTATGTGCTTATCATAGAATGGAAGAGAGGCAAATTAAATGCTTTAGAAAGTTAAGAATAACAAACAAATCATGTAATCTGATAATTTCAATTTAAATATAAGGAAGTGAAGCCAGGGAGATTGTGAATCACACAAAATTATAGAAATAGCAGCAAAGATGGGACAAACATCAGTTTTTGTCACTTAATGGATGGTGCTCTTTTCTATGTGCCTGCTTAATGTCTTATATTTCACTATGCCATTAAAAAATTCCAGGATTCACAAATATCTCAGCTATTGGATTTCTCTAAAGGAGATGTAAACCTCTATCTCAGAGGAAATGTTTAATGAGGATCATTTCTGGAGTAGAACAAATTCATTATTTTCTAAAATGTTGACTACACAGCTAGTAGGCTTCAATTGAATGACAGCTTATATAGTCCAGCTATTAAGTATGAAAAACTATATTTTAAAAAGCAGGTAGCACAGTGCTTTTATGTTAATAGAAATTCATGGAATTGAAATTCCCAAATTGTAGATAGAAAAATAGATAGACAGACAGATAGAAAGATAGATAGATAGATAGATGATAGATAGATAGATAGATAGACAGACACCACAACTATCTTCAAGCAAGCTCTATAATAATAAAATATTTGCTTTTACCTTTAGCATCCAAGAGTGTAAAATTCTGATGATTTATGAGAACCATTACAAAGTTGTAAGATAAATACCATCATTCAAAAATTTATACTGTTTGGAATAACCCATGCTGTTTTATATCTGGCATAGAGATTTTTTTTTCTGTAAGTGAATAATTCAAAATTTATAAATAATGATGACAATGAGCTACTTTTAATTGGAAAAGAACTAAAAAAAACAAAAACGGAAAAAAGGAAAACATTATGTTGAGCATGAAAAATGGGGAATCTGAATGTCATAAGTTTGTTCACCAAAATTTTGGGTGAAATCTCTCATCAATATGAACTTTGGTCAATCAGGCCATCTTCCTATTTGTGGTAATTAATTTTTTTGAACTAAAATTCATTAAGCATCTATTACACATAAATCATTGTGGTAAATGACAGTAAAGAGAGTCCAGACACTCAAGGGTGATATTTTTCACATTCCTTGCTCAAGATCCTCTTAAGAGTCATTCAATATTCCATATCACACATTAATATTCCATTTATTCACACACAATATTCATGTTCCATTGATGGTTCATCACCTCCTCTGACTTAGGATTATAATAGGCTTTTTTTTTGGAGGGGAAAGGGCAGGGTAATTGGGTCTAAGTGACTTGCCCAAGGTCACAGGGCAAGTAAGTGTTAAGTGTCTGAGGCTGGATTTGAATTCAGGTCCTTCTGACTCCAGGACCAGTGCTCTATTCACTGCGCCACCTAGCCACCCCATATACTAAGCTTTTGAGAGTAAATTGTTGAAAGTCTTTTTAAAACATTGCATTCTAACATTTACTATTGTTTATGGTAGAACTTGCCAGGTCTTTTGCCATTCTGACTTTATTTTTTTGGTACTGAAACTGCTTCATTCTTGATATTTGTAGTATTTTTTTTTCTTTGATTTGGAAACTTTGAATTTGGTCTATGAAAGTCCAGGGACTTTGCTTTTTGCTGTATTTTTGAGAAGTTTGTTAGTAGGTTCTTCCTATCTTTACTTTGTCCTCCAGTTTTTTGTTTGTTTGTTTTTGCTTTTCAGAGGGCAATTGGGATTAAGTGACTTGCCCAAGGTCACATGGCTACTTTTGTGTTAAGTGTCTGAGGGCGGATTTGAACTCAGGTCCTCCTGACTCCAGGGCCAGTGCTCTATTCACTGTGCAACCTATCTGTTGCCACGTCCTCCAGTTTAAATGCATCTGAGATTTTTTTTTTGGTTCATTGTAATATATCAAGAAAAATGTTTTTGAGAAATCAGGATCTTCAGGGATGTCAATGATTCTTAATTTTCTTTCTACTTGTTTTCCAATTCAATTGTTTCTTTGTTGTTGTTTTTTTAATAATATCAGATCTGTACATTTTCTTCTATATTTTCAATCTTTTAATTTTATTTTAACGTGTATTACTTTCCCATGGTGTGAAGAATTTCTGATTGTTAATTCTAGTTTCAGGCAGTCCATTTCTTGGACAGGGTCTACCACTTTCTCTTCTAATCCGGTTTTTCTCCTTTAAATTCTTTCCTCTAGAACTTGTATACTTCTTTATTCTATTTTGTATTTATATAGTTCTTCTGGAGAATTCATTTTTTCCTTTAATTTTCTACTTGCAGATATTATAAGATTATAATTTCTTTATTTTAATGATCTCTAGATTTGCAATAACTTTTTTTTATATTGGGTAGTATGGTGTAGGTTTTTCATGTTCCCTGAACTGCGACTTTGTGCCAGGGTGAGGCTCTTTACACAAATATAACAAGACAAACTCTAAAACTAAAAAAGTATGAAGTCAGGAAAAGACTACCCAAGTGTATCTACCAAAGTGAATTGTTGCTGAAAAACTCAGAAGTTCACAGACTAAATATAGGTAAGGAGTTAATAATAAATCCTATGTACTCAAATGTTTATATACTAATGTACAAAGTCAACTAGCAAGGTGAAATAGAAAATTTAACTCAGGGAAGCATATTTAACCCTGTAACAATCACAGAGAATTGGTGAGATAAAACCCACAACTTAATTATGTTTCTGAATAGCCATTATAACTTATTCATAATAATCAGGGGAAAAATAGAAGAGATGAGGAAGTGGGTGTATATTATGAAGATAAAATCATTTGAGGAAAATTGGAGTTAAAGAGAAAGAGAAGCATAGCAACTATTTGAATATCAGCCAAGACAGAAATGGAAGTTGTATTGTTGTCAGAGTTATGTCACAGACCAGGGGTGGGGAACCTGGAGCCTTAAGACCACGTGTGGACTAAGTCCATATTTACAGAACAAATCCTTTTATCAAGGGGAATTTTTTCTCTCAAGTTTATATTCAAAGGGCCATAGTTGAGGACCTAGAAGGTCACATGTGGTCCTGAGGCTGGAGGTTCCCCATTGCATCACAGACCACCTAGAAAAAAAAAGAGAAAATTATTTAGGGAAGGAAATAGATGGTCCGTATGGGACAAAAGCACAATAACATAGCAAGAGACTCCACTTTCCCATACATTCCCATACATTTGGGATGCCTGAAGCAGAGTTAACAGTTCTTTGTCTTACTGATAATTTTATTCTTCACAAAATGGAAAAATTAAAAAGGGAAATACTTTTCTGGATCTGATTGTTCTTATATAGGAGAAATATATTTCAGTGGATTAGATTTGTTTCAACCACAGTAGCTGCAGCATTACCATAGAAAGTATTTATATAAAAGTTTAATGTTTCCCAAAAATTTGCAAAAGTTAATTCATTTTATCCTCTCAACAAATTTATGATGCACATTATTATTATTCCCACATTATAGATGAGGAGACTGAGACAGGCAGAGGTTAAGTAACTTATTTAGGGTTATCAGGTCTATCTGGCTGCAGTTCCAGAATTCTGTCCACTGTGCCACCAGCTGCATGTATCTAGATATGCATTCAATATTCACACACAATCCTTAATGGAATTTTAGTCTGTGGGATCCTGTCTCTCTTTTCCTTTATAATTTATTTTCTTAAAATCCAAGGTGTAACTGAGATTCTGAGTTGACTTTCCTCTCTTTACCATAAACTCAAGAAAAGATAAATCATTTTCCATAATTCAACCAAAGTTAACATGTACCAAGTACAGGAATGAAATGATTCATGCTTGCTTTGGTAGCACATATACAAAAATTGGAACAATACAGAGAAAATGGGGCAGTTAGGTGGGGCAGTGAAAAGAGCATTGGCCTGGAGTCAGGAGGACCTGAGTTCAAATTCTACCTCAGGCTCTTTACACTTACTAGCTATGTGATCTGGGGCAAGTCATTTAACTCCAATTGCACTGCCCTTACCTCCAAAAAAAGAGAATGAAATTATCTATAATGAAAATTATTCCATCAATAGAACATACATTTTGATTTGCTATATTAGTTTGTGGCTAAGAACTATGTGAAATGAGCTTTTTAATTTGTTCTTGCTTTAGATTAAATTGCAAGATAATTGGTATGAGTTTTATATTTTAGAACTACAGAATTCAGCTTTCTCTGACTATGTGTGACCACATTGCTCATGTAGCAAACTCATTTCCTTGGACAAACTGTTCCTTTACCTAATTAATTGTAACAAAGAGAGCAATATAAGATTTTATTCAAAATTTTTATCTTCTCTAACATGTAGAATTGGTTCATTTATTCTTTCCACTTCCTTATTTATGTTGCACTTAATGTAGGAAGTGTGATGCAACAAATAGAAATCTGATCCTAAAGTCAAGATAATACAATTTCAATTTCTACCTATGATATTTGTCTACCATGTGACTGTAGACAGTTTAGTTAACATTTCAGAGTTGCAGTAAATTCTCCAGTATCATGAATTTCATATATCTGTGACAGAGATTTTTCACATCAATGGAAACATAAGTATGGATCAAAACCAACCAAACAAAATGCAAATGCTGTGCTAAGTACCAAAGATATTTTATACATGATGACTTCAAGAAATTTAAATTTTGATTAGGCAGAGAAAAAATAAGTAAATATCTATAATAAAAAAGTAAATGAGATGACGACCAAAATTGGGATCCAGGAAAATCTGAAGAGATAATGCACCTGGCGGATTCAGGAAATGATTCATGATGGCATCTGAATTAAACTTAGAAAAAAGAGAAGATTATCAATATATTGGAAGAATGAAAAGTTCCCATAAATCATCAGGGACAACATGACAAAAGGCACAGAAATAGAAAACTAAGAACAAGAAAAGGATGGAAAGTACTCTAGCTAGTATTGAGCATAAACTAAATGAGAAGAATTAGTGACATAAACAGGCAAGATGCAGCCAGACCAACTGTCAAAAGACATAAGTTTTTATAGGATTTAGATAGCATTGCATCAAAAATTTCTTCTTCAACTCAGAAATGTACAGAGGCTTTGAAAAATAATCAGGAAAGGGGGTGGAGAATGGATTGAAAAAGTAGCAAGTTAAGGAAGGAAATCAAATTTAGAAACTAATAGTCTGAGGTATCTGGAGAAGAGGCGTAATATGTGAAGGATGCTTATGAAATTCTGTACATTGAGATAATTTAAGCAAAAGGAAAGGCTGAGGGAAAAAGAAAGGATAAGAAATTCTGTAAATTACTCCATTGCATCTATACTTCTGAAAAAATAGTTCTGACATCATAAATATTAAATGTATTTAATTTCTATATAGGATAATACATTTTCATTTATGTGTTCCAATATACTAAGAGTTAGCTAGAAGGATAATTGAATCCTTATTTATGGGATTTTTTATTGTATCAGTAAGGAAATGTTTATGAAAAAAAGACTCTCTTAAATTTTATAAACTTTAACTTCATATTGAATTCATTGAAAATCTTTGTCAAAGAACTTGAAAATTGGGGAAAAATGTTATAAATGCTAGTTCCACTAAACACAACGACTCCTACTTAAATACATCTAGATTTCCATTGGATTCACCTAAAAAAATTTTATAACACCATGCTTACAGACATAATCTAATCTTTTTTTTTTAACTGTTTATCAGATCATGGTCACTTAAGGCCTGTTCATCCCAGGTAGCTATAGTCATATCCTCCCATAAATTTTTTAACAGAAAGTCCTTCCAATTTCTTTTTAATAACATTATTCTATGGGTGTTATTGTACGGTTGGAAGTCAAGGAACATGAGAACCCCTAAAGAATTAGGATTTAGATAATTAAATAGAGTGTATTTTATGGAGGGTAAATGTATTTACTATAGTAAAATCAAAAGCTTGAGATGAGTATTGAAAGAAACCAAATCTTAACAGAGAGCAAGTAAAAAGAGAGTGAATTCTAAACAGAAGGGACAGTCTGTGAAAGAGATTTAGGAAATGACTGATAAGCCAACTTGGTTAGAATGGAGGGTATGTAAGCAAATTATGTGAAATAAATTTGTAGAGATAGGCAGGAACCAGATTTGACTTTAAATGTCCAGCAAAAGAATTTGTAATTTGTCCTAAAGTCAATATTTAGCCACTAAAATTTTCTGAATATAGGAGTAGAATAATCACACTCATGTATTCAGTTCCTCAAGAATGTTTGGAGAAATATCTTATTTCCTTTAAAGGTTCATTTTTCATCTCCTTTTCCATCCTCCAAACCCCAACTCCTAGGATTATAGATAGACTGGTTAAATAGGTTATTTTGGTTGAATCTTTATCTTTTTTAATATTATACTTGATTCTCCCTTGATATTTCTAGGCAAGTTCCAAGTCTTGTATGAGCCTTACTATAGTACCTTAGTACTTAGACTTGTTTTTCTATTTGGATGTTTGTAGTATTTTTTTCTTTGACCTACTAACTTTGGAAATTGGCTATGAAACTTTGTTTCCATAATGGAAACACATGTGTGTGTTTGTGTGCATATATATATATATATATATATATATATATATAGAATAGATAGCATCATGCACACACACATACACATCTCTGTGTGTATATACATGTGTTGCTATTGGTTTGTGCATTTTTTTGTTTGGTTGGGGGTTTATTTTTGTTGTTGCTGCTGCTGCTACTGCTACTGCTGCTGGTGTTTTTTTCTCTCTTTCATTTCTGTACAAATCTTTGGGACCCCTTGCACCATAGCACACTAAACCATTCTATTCTCTACTATCTCTCAAGGTCTACCTGAATTCATGTTCATTGTTTTTATGATGCTTTCTATCCACCTCATCCTCTGTATTCCCATTTTCTTTTTGTTTTCAATATTTTGTAACATTAGTGTCTTTTCCAGTGAGTCCTATCTTCTTATTATATGGACAAAAAATCTAACCTTTAGCTTCAGTATTTGTTCATCTAGTGAATTGCCTTAATTAATTTAAGTTTTGACTTGTTTGATCTACTTGCTCTAAAAGGGACTCTCAAAAGTCTTCTTTAGCACAATTTGACAGTGTTACCTTTATCACACTCAGTTTTCCTTATAATCCAAATCTCAAAGTCATACACTGCTACTGGAAAAAAATCACAGTTTTGATAATACAGACCTTTGCCAGTAAGGTGATATCTCTGCTTTTAAGAATGCTATACAGATTTGCCGCAGTTTTCCTTCTAAGGGGCAAGCATGTTTTGATTTCATGCCTACAGTCACTGTCTGTGGTGATACTTGAGCCCCAAAATCCAAAATCTGACACTGCTTCCTTTCTTTGCTCCCCTGTGTGCCAGAAAGCGATGGGACAAGTTGCCAAAATCTTGGTCTTTTCTTTGTTTTGATGTTAAACTTCAAACCAGGGTTTATACTTTCCTCTTTCACCCTCAAGAAGCTTATTGAATCCTCTTCATTTTCTGCCATGAGAGCTGTATTATCTGCATATGTGAGATTGTTGATATTTCTACTTGGCAATCTTAATTCCAGAATTTGATCTATCCATCCTGATATATCACATGATATACTCTGCATATGTAGAGATGTATGTTATGCCTTTTCCAATCTTAAATGAGTCCATGTTCTTTGTCTGGTTCTAACCACTGTTTCCTGACCTGCCAGCTTTCCTTACAGGTGAGATGATCTATTACTCTGATATATTTGAGGACTTGACACATTTTGTTGTCATGTACCCAGTCAAAGGCTTTAGTGTAGTCAGTGAAACAGAAGTAGATGTTTTCCTGAAACTCTCCTGGATGAAATGTTCCCTTGATACTTCCACTTTTCTTACAGAAATCTCTTATCTTTCCCATACTATTACTTTCTTGTATTTCTTTGTATTGCTCATTTAAGAAAACCCTCTCCTTGTTATTTTCTGAAATTCAGTATTCTGTTGGGTATATCTTTCCCTTTCTATTTTACCATTTACTTTCCTTCTTTCCCCAGGTTTTTGTAAATTCTCATCAGAAAAACATTTTTCTTTCTTGCTCTTTTTTTTGGGGGGGGGATTTAGTTGTTGTTGATGCTGCATCCTGTACAATATTGTAAACCACTCTCTCTATTTGTTTCAGGCTCTCTGTCTACCAAATCTACTTCCTTAAATCTGTTTATCACCTCTACTTCATATTCATAAGTAATGTTATTAGGTCATTACTCATACATTCTGATGGTTTTCTCTACTTTTTTTAAGTCTGAATTTTGTAATAAGAAACTCATCATCTGATGCACAGTCAGCTACATGTCTTGTTTTGACTGACTGCACAGAGCTTCTCTACCTCTGACTTAAAAGTATATTATTATTCTGATTTTAGTCATGATCATCCAATGATGTCCATGTGTAGAATCACCTTTTGTATTGTTGAAAAAATGTGTGCTATCATCTGTGAGTTACCTTGACAAAACTCTTTGAGTCTCTTCCTTGTTTCAAGGGCAAACTTGCTTGCTATTCCAATTGTTTTTTTTAATTGCTTCTTTAGCATTGCAATTTTCTGTTACATATGTGACATCTGTGTGTGTGTGTGTGAGTATGTGTTATTTCTAGAAGATATTGTAGGTCTTCATAGAAATGATCAACTTTGTCCTTTTTGGCATCAATGCTTAGAGCATAGACATATATCTGTGATGTACAATGGTTTGACTTGGTATCAGATATATTGTTCTGTCATTTTTGATATTGTGTGCCAGTACAACCTCACCTTATTATTGACTGAGGGCTACTCTATTTTTTCCAAGTGGTTCTTGCCCAGAGCAGTATATGTAGTGATCATATGAATTAAATTTACCCATTCTAATCCATTTAAGTTCCTTGAAACTCAAAATGTCAGTGTCCAGTCTTTCAATTTCCTGTTTAACAACACAAAGCTTACCTTGGTTCATAGATTTTATATTCCACTTGTATGCAATATTCAACTTTTCATCACTAGATTTTAATTTCATCAAGAGATGCATCTACATCTGAGCTTCCTGTTGACTTTGACCCAGCTGCTTCATTAGCACTGCAGCTTCTTGTAGGTGCCCACTGCTTTCCCCCAATATTATATTGTACATTTTCTTCCTAGGAGGTTGGGAGGGGGTGTCATCTTCTGATGACATTTCTATGATCATTTTAATACTGTCCATGGAGTTTTACTGGCAAAAATAGAGTGTTTTGTCATTTTCCTTTCCAGTGGATCATCTTATTTCTCTTGAGTAATATTTTTACAACCTAGCCCATGCTAATTTTCTAGGGTAAATTAGTAATTGGACAAAGTTATCATGATCTATCCTAAGGTATCAATTCTCTTTTCCATTCTTTCCTCCCTAGTCACACTTTTTGCATCTCTTGGTTTGTTTCTTCAAAGTATTCCTATTATCCTGATAGCCAGGACATTTTTTTCCCTCTAATCCTTTACCTGGACTTGTTTGGGATTGTTATCCTCAGGCATATAACCTCACACAAGTATTTCTGGGAGATCTGAGCTTTTTTATGTCTTAGCATGCATCCCTCAACCCCTCACCCTATAAAGATTACTTTCAAATAGATTTTCCATCAAATGGCAAATTAGGTACATGGATTTGTACTTAGTAGAATATTTTCAATTGGCTTTGCTTTAGTAGGAATAAATCAGTGTTTCTTGAAGCTTTTTGAAGTCTCCTTTTTCTCAGATATTTCAAGAATAGATTTCTCAATGCATGACAAATTGTGTGATTTTTTCAGCATGTACACTAAATTGTACACTTGACTCGAACCAGTTATATTTGATATATTTTCTTCATTTTTTCTTTCTATTATTAATTCTTTAATTTTGCAGCATATAAAAGAGAGAATTTGTCATCAGAATATGGTGTTTAACTTATTTCACTTTTTATCATGTGATTAGGGTAATATCAAAATCCTGTGGAAGGAGAGTTAGTTCAAGCTAAGTCACTTTGAGGGTAGGTGATGACTACTATGCTTACCATATCATATAATGTATTCAGTTTCTTTTTGAAGAAAATAGCAAGTATATGTACATGGATTTGTGTGCATGGAACTCATGGGGATTCAACAATCCTTTGGGTTCTTCTATTTCTTTTTCTTGCAGGAAAATTGAAATACTTTTTTTTAAAATTATCAATTAATTTATTTTTTTTAGGTTTCAACATTTATTTCCACAAAATTTGAGATAGTTTTCCTGCCATCTTTCCCTTACCCCACCCCAAAATAGCAAGTCTACTGAATACCCCTTCCCTCAATCTGTT
Source organism: Pseudocheirus occidentalis (assembly GCA_028646575.1). Taxonomy (NCBI): domain Eukaryota; kingdom Metazoa; phylum Chordata; class Mammalia; order Diprotodontia; family Pseudocheiridae; genus Pseudocheirus; species Pseudocheirus occidentalis. The sequence goes on along the minus strand of CM053593.1, from coordinate 76,986,808 downwards.
CTCTCTTATATCCTCCCCCATGCAGCCCCTAACTTTCTAGTAGTGCAAGATGGATTTCTATACCCCAGTGCCTGTATATCTTATTTCCCAGGTGCATGTAAAAGACATTTTTTTAAACATTTGTTTTAAAAACTGAGTTACAGATTTTTTTTTCCCTTCTTCCCTCTTCACCTGCTTCCACTGGGGAAGATAAGCAATTAAATATAGGTTTACATGTGTAGTTACCCAACTTATTTCTGTAATTGTTATATTGTGAAAGACTAATTATATTCCCTTCCAACCTATCCCAACCCCCACTTATTCTATTTTCTCCTTTAATCCTATCTCCTTTCAAAAATATTTGCTTCTAACTACCCACTCCCCCATCTGCTCTCCCTTTTTTCATACCCCTTCTTATCCCCCATCCCTGCACCCCCATTTTCCTGTACAGTAAGCTACTCATTTGCTTCTCTATGTTATTCCCTCCTTAAGCCAAATTCAATGAGAATAAGGTTGTTCCATTCCCTTTCACCTTCCTGCTCTTCCTTTCCATTGTAACACTTTTCTCTTGCCTCTTTTATATGAGATATTTTACCCTAATCTATCTCTCCCTTCCTTCTCCCAATAAATTCCTCTCTCACCTCTTAATTTTATTTTTTAGATATCCTCCCTTCATATTCTACTCATCCTGTGCTCTCTGTCTATGTATACAGGAACACACATATGCCCACTCACATATATATATATTTATATGCACATACACCCTCCTATACATACATATATACTAAAAATATATATATATATATATATATGTATACATAAATACACAGATAGGCAGACAGACAGATAGATAGATAGATACAGAGATATAGATATATATTCACTACAACTGTCCTCATACTGAGAAAAGTCTTGAGATTAAAAAAAACAATTATTGTTTTTCCATGTAGGACTGTGAACATTTCAACTTTACTAAGTTCCTTATCTATTTCCTGTTTACCTTCTCATGCTTCTATTGCTTCTTGTATTTGAAAGTCAAATATTTTGTTCAGCTCTGTTTTTTTCATCAAGAATGCTTGAAAATGCTGTTTTATTGAATGACCATATTTTCCCTTGAAGCATTATACTCAGTTTTTCTGGGTAGGAGATTCTTGGTTTTAGTCCTAGCTTCTTTTACCTATGGAATATCATATTCCAAGCCTTTCTATCCCTTACTGTGGAAGCTGTTAGGTCTTATCTTGATTGCATTTCCACAATACTCAAATTGTTTCTTCCTGACTCCTTGCAACATTGTCTCCTTGACTGGGAACTCTGGAATTTGGCTATAATATTCCTAGGAGTTTTCTCTTTGGGATCTTTTTTAAGAGGTGATCAGCAAATTCTTTCAATTTCTATTTTGTCTTCTGGTTCTAAAATATCAGGGCAATTTTGCTTGAGAATTTCTTTTAAGATGGTGTTTAGGTCCTTTTTTTAGTCATGGCTTTCAGGTAGTTGAATAATTTTTAAATGACCTCTCCTGGATCCATTTTCCAGGTCAGTGTTTTTTTTTTCCAACAAGATATTTAACATTGTCTTCTATTTGTTTGGATATGTTTCATAGTATCTTGATTTCTCATAAAGTCATTAGCTTCAAAATGCTCCAATCTAATTTTGAAGGAGTTATTCTCTCCAGTGAATTTTGGAAATTCTTTTTCCATATTGCAAATTCTTTTCTAACTCATTCTTCTCCTCATTGACTTTTTCGGCCTCTTTTGCCGTTTGAGTTAGTCTATTTTTAAGGTATTATTTTCTTCAGTGTATTTTTGGGTCTCCTTTAGCAGCTGTTTACTCACTTTTTATGATTTCCCTTCATCATTCTCATTTCCCTTCCCAATTTTTCCTCCACTTCTCTTACTTGATTTTAAAAATCCTTCTTGAGGTCCTCTATGTTCTATAACAAATTCATGTTTTTTCTTGGAAGCATATGATGCAGGAGTTCTAACTTCAATGTCTTCCTTCCACTTCATAACTTGAACCTTTTTGTCCTTCACAAAGGATTCTATTATCTGTTTGTACTTTCTGTGATTGATTATATTGCTAGCTAATTAACTGACCCTTGAGCTCTTTGTCATGGTAGAACTCTGTTTCCAGAATGGAGAGGGCTTTGTCCCAAATTGCTAGGACTTTCAAAGATGCTGAAGCTATTAGGAGGGTGCTGTCTCTTCAACCCCCACAAGCTCTGGCTTACTGGTCACACATCACAGGACCACCACCCAAGGCTGTGATCCACATACAAGCAGGTTAAAGCAAGAGTAATCACCCTCTGAACGATTGCTTTGTCCCCCTATAATCTACTGGCCAGAATGTTATGCATGGGCCATGACTCTGCCTGTTTCTCACCCTGGGTGCATCATCTGGACCACACTCTTTTGTCCTGTTCCAACAGAGTTCCACACTGACCTTTTAATTTGGCTTTTATGAGTTGAGAAGTCTGGAAGCCACAATAGCTGCTGGTTATTCACTCTCCTGAACCCTGCTCTGGCTCCAACTGGCCAGGGAATTCCTGGGGCTGGAACCATGCAGCTCCTGTGGGACCATTCTTGGTTCCCAGCACACTGCTATTGATCTTTCCTGTTGGTCTGCTGACTGTCTTCAGTGGAAATTTGTTTCTCTCTGTCACTTTTTGGGTTCTATAGCTTTAAAATTTATTTAGAGTCATTTTTAAAATTGGTATTGGATTTATTTGGAACTGGGTCCCATGCAAAGTTTGTGCTTCTATTCCAGCATCTTCTCTCCACCCCTGGGTTCTTCCATTTCTTATCCATGAACAATATAATATATAATTTCACTTCTATAAAATGAATGTAATTTTTTTAAATAAGTAAAATCAATGAAGCAAAAATCAGAATATATACACACATATATGCATCTATGTGTATGTATACAAGTGAATATGTACATATATGCATATATAGTTCAGAAAATACATTTTTATTATATACTCTGATGAAAATGTAAAATACTTAACCATTAGGGAGTAACACATTTTTTAACTTTAAGTTATTCTTGAGATCAAAGGACTTAAAATGTTATTTCAAAAAGTACAAACTAACAACTAATGAAACATGTTTGAAACCCACTAATCTAAAAGAATAAAACTAAAATAATACTTATATATGAACTTACAAAACTTTATAAAGATGGTAAAGAATGTGAAAGCTACATGTTGATAGATTGTTCAGAAGACAAAGATACTAATTCACTGTTGTTGGAAGTTGTGAATCAGATCATAGGTTCGAGAAGCTAAATTTTAAACATGTAAAAAATGTCACTCTGACCCAAAGATCCCTTTCCTGGGATTCCAAACCAAAAATGTTACTGACAACCATAAATGATCCCTTTGTGCAAAATATTAATAGAAAAGTCATTCATTATAACAAAAACTTGCTAAAATGTTTAAAAATTAACAAATGACTGATAGTATCAAAATACATGTCTCTATTAAACAACTTTTTTCACCATAAGGACTAAAGAGAATGAAGAATTCAGAGAAATATGGTAAAATCTTAAGCAATGCAATAAATTCAATAATACTGAATCAAATTACACACACATACACACACAGACACAACATTACTTACCATGGTGTAATGGTAATCAATTTGTTGGATATTTAGGGCTAAGTGGATAGGATACTTAGGGCTAAGTAGATCAGATACTTAGGGCTAAGTAGCACCTAGTAACTTAGGGCTAAGCATAGAACTCTGTCCATTGGTGAAAAGATCTGAACTCCCCTGTTGATTTGGCAGAAGGTTATTGGCTGAGACATTCCCAGGTTGACTTGGGAGAAGGCCAGTGCTTATAAGGAATAATTTCAGAGAGTCAAGACAGATTTTGGATTTGGTTCCTCAGTGAAGATGACTGAAGACATGTACAGGATGGGACTTTGTTTGTTGGTGGCCTGGCTGATCCTTGAGTTCCAGGTAAGAGAAGTCCTAAAGGGTTTGAGGTGTGCTGAACACTGCGAACTTCAGTGTGTTCCTGGGATTGCCCTGAGGACTGGACAAGGACCTGGGAACTGTTCATCTCTGAGGACTGGACGAGAGCCTGGCAATTTTCAGATCCTGAATCTAGGTGATTGTCTGGCAGATTCAGGAGGGAGCTGGGACCAGGG
>CM053593.1:76952468-76982176 GCA_028646575.1 Pseudocheirus occidentalis | reverse complement strand
AAAAAATAGAAAGCAATGTGAAATATCTCCCTGAAAAAACCACTGAACTGGAAAATAGATCCAGGAGAGACAATTTGAAAATTATCAGACTACCTGAAAGCGATGAGGAAAGCATCCTTCAAGAAATTCTCAAGGAAAATTTCCCTGATGTTTTAGAATCAGAGGGCAAAATGGAACTTGAAATAATTCACCAAACACCTCTTCATAAAGATCCCCAAAAGAAAACTCCTAGAAATTTTATAGCCTGGTTCTTGAATCTCCAGATCAAGGAGAAAATATTACAGACTGCCAAGAGAAAACAATTTGCATGTTGTGGAAACACAATTAGGATAACCCAGGATCTGGCAGCTTCTATACTGAGGGATCAAAGGAATATGATATTCTGTAGATCAAGAGAGCAGGGAATAAAACCAAGAATCACCTACCCAGCAAAAATGAGTATAATGTTCCAGAGGAAAATATGATCATTCACTGAGGTAGAGGACTTTCAAGCGTTATTGCAGAAAAAACCAGAACTGAACAGAAAATTTGACATTCAAACACAAGAAGCATGAGAAGGTAAACATGGGAAAGAAATAATAAGGAAGTTATCAAAGTTGAACTATTTTCATACCAATATGGAAGAACAATAATAGTAACTTATGAAACTTTTCTTAGTATCAGGATAGATGAAGGGAATACATATGTATATGTATATGTATACCTACACATATGTCTATATAGAAGGGTATACATGCGTTTCAATACATATCTGAGCATACGTGTATATATGTACATAGAGAGTACAGGATGAATTGAATATGAAGGTATGATACTTTAAATGGTGAAATTCTGAGGTGGGAGAAGACTAGAATGAGAGGAGACAGGGAGAGATAAAATGGGGTTAATCATCCCAAATAGAAGAGGCAAGAGATAACTGTTACAACTTTACTTTCATTTACTCTCATTGAATTTGGTTAGGGAAGGAATGACATAAACTCTAAACTGGGTATCTTGCCACACAGGAGAATAGGGGGAATGGGGATTAGAGTGGGGATAGAGGAGGGGAGAGCAGTGTCTGGGGGAGGGCTGCTGGAAGCACACACTTTAGTAAGGGGACAGGGACAATGTAGAGAATAGAACAAGGGCGGGGGGCGGAACGAATAGGAAGGAGGAACTTAAAATCAGCCTCTCACAATATGTCCACTGTGGAGATGTCCTGCGTAATTACACATGTACAGTCTGTATTGAATTGCTTTTCCTTCCTGTGTGGGTGGGTGACAAGGGAGGAACTGAAAGAATCTAGAATTTAAAGCTCTACAATCAAATGTTAAAAAAAGACTATATATATATATAATTATTATTAAATACAACTGGGAATTAAGATATACAGGGACTGTGGTAGGGAGACCCTACCTGCCCTACCAGAAATTTAGTGGGGCAGATCGGGGGAGGGCCTTTACAGTGGGATTGCTGTTTGGGGTTTGGGGGTAGAGGAAAGATGGAGAGAAAATTTGTAACTCAAAATCTTGTGGAAATGAATGATGTAAACAAGAAAATAAACAAAAAATTAAAACAAATTATTGGTCAGTAATTCTCCTTTTTTTTTAAAGCTTCCCTGATTCAAATCTGGTAGAATACATTAGTACTAAAGCTTTTTTTTTGAGAATAAGATAATTAGTATTGATATTATTTTATTCTCTACAAGTTTGATGAAATTCTTTTGTGAATCTATCAGGCACTGGAACTGTCTTGTCCTCTGGTAGTAAAAGTATTTTCATAACAGATATTGCCTTTCAGATATTATACTATTTCAGAAGCCAATTTGGGTTTCTTTCTCTCTTTCTACATATGTATGTTTTATTATTTATTTTGTGTTCACAATTTTGTCATGATATGATTATGATGAAACATTCTGATATTTTCCCTCAGTCTTTGTGGTGATGTTAGCTTCAATATTTACTACTTTGTTGATATGACTTTTCAGGGCATTGTTTCTAATTTCACTAAAGGTTCATATATTTAGAGTTTTGTCACAAACTAGGGTTTTTTAAAAAATTATTTATATATACTTTTAGCTTTCTGATTACTGATTTAATTTCTTATTTTAAATATTCATCATTTCAATTTAATTTAATGTGTTTATTTTCCTAATTAAATGCATATTAATTTTTATTTATAATACCTCCATTATGCTAGTAATGTACATTTCCTTCAAGAGGGCTACTGTATAAATGACCCCAGAAATATTCTCATATTGTCTCAATATTTTTATTTCTTTCCTTTAATTACCTTTCTTGATTTTCGTGATTCATTCTTTTATCTACTTACTATTAAGAATATAATTTTTAAGTCACTATTATGTTTGAGACTTTAATCTTCCTTAAGTGATAAATATTTTTACTGAATTATGATCTGTAATGATGTGATTACTATTTTTGCCATTTTCCAGATATTTGAAATGCTTCTGTACAATAATGCCTGGTCAAACTTTTATACAATTTCTGTGCATGGGGAGAAATATATTTATATTCTTCAGGAATACCATTTAGAAAACTCCACAAGTCTATTAGCTCTAGATCCCCCAGAAAATTGTTTAATCTCTATTTTCCATTTTATAAATATTTCTGGTCAATTTATCCAAATCTGATAGAGGTATTATGCCTTACTCTTAGATGTATTTAAACACTTGGAGGCTAGAAAAAAAAGTAGAAATAATGTCCTATGGTAGAAATTTATAATTTTGTGATTCATTTCTACCCCCTGACCTCCATCCCATCATGTACTCACTCTCACTTTATTTGCCATAAAAGTTCCTCTCCAGGTCAATGACTGTCTAAATTTCTCCATGATCATTGCCCTCAGGAGCATTAAATTCCCCTTCCCCTCAGGTAGGATCCTGTCCATTAAAGTACAAAAATTTCTCAGTTGTAGTGGTCTCTCTGAGTAATGAATCCTTGCAGATTATTTACATTGTAACTTCTCACTTCCCATCACAAAATATATCTTTCCTCTCCTGTGAATTCTTTTCAGCGGAACCCACTCCAATCAAAGTTTATGTTTAAATCCTTCTTTTTGACACTGGCCCCAAAGAAAACCATGGATTCACCTGGAATGGGTGTGTGGGGTGTGTGATGAGCTATGAGATCTGCTTTCTGCTGATTCCTATATGCTCCTCCCCCATCAGTTCTTCTATTTGAATTCTACCAGTCTCTTTATCTCCCTTTATATTTTGATTAAGAAATCTCTTAATTATGTCTCTTTCATTATTAATGTTATTATTGTCATTATTTTTCAACACTAAGGTTATCTATCATTTTAAAGATTTTTTTTTGAAAAATGTAATTGTTTCTAAAGATAGGAAAATTTATTTAACTACTTATCCTGTCCTTGGAAGCTGTATTTATTTATCTTTCTTATACTTGTGCTGCCTAGAGAGTTTACAAAGCAAGTAATATATTTACATTGATTTTTTTTTAAATTCTACAAATTGGTCTCCTATTAAATTAAATTTCATTATTTTTTATTGATGATTAGTCTCATGTTCTCACAGTAGGTCTTTTTGCCTGGTATTCTTATTGAGCTCTTTTGATTTTGTGAATATTCCATTTTATTCTGTGCCTTCTGATGAATAGTAAATTGATTTGTGTTATTAAATATATTTTCCTTTATATTTAAATATCTTTATTGATATCTTACAGATTTATTGCTTGTTTGGGAGGAAATTAAGTTTAACTGTTATGTTTCTAAAAGTTTACAGCATATGTTTTGTTTTATTTTTTGAAGTGATCTATGTTTTATTTATATTTATACTCTGTTTTTTGTGTTCAAAGGTTTCAGATAGTTTTCTTGTATTTCTTGCATTGTGTTGTTTAGTTTTTTTATTTGTGTTCTTCTGGGCAGCCTATGATCCACTAACTCTTTTTAATCTTTCTGTCTTTTAGATCAATTTGTTCTATTTGTATGGAGATCAAATGTTCTCCTAACATAATGATATATATTCTTTTCTTCCTTGTAAATAGCTCTTCTGTTCAATATATTTTTTTTCAGTTGGCCTCTCACTTCTTAGAAGTGACCTGACATCATGGCAGCAGTCCTGTTCACCTTCTTATATATAAACCTATTTACATTATGTGCTTGGTCTTTGTGTCTCTAGAAGATTACCTTCCCTCTCTGGTCTGCCCATCCCAAGTGATTATTTACTTGTCTTAATTGCTTATAGATTTCAATGACTATAACACTTGTACTTCACTCTTAGCCTCACCTTGAAATTTTTTTATCCTGGTTTTCCAGTCACTTTCCATGACTGATTCATCCCTCTGTGGTACTGCTAGTAACTTTAGACTGAGTTTAGTCTTGTCACAGCATAGCATCTACCCCTTTCCCAGATAAACTTATCTTTCTTTACAAAACCTTTGCACTCTAATGGTCCTCTCAACAAATTCCTGCTTCTCAGTTTCCTTTGAGCCCAAGATAACTGTCAGAAGTAAAAAGAAACATGTTCTGTTTCTAACAATTTATGACTTTACTGTCTTCCTGCTACCCACTTATCTGGGTGACTTCAAACTGCTACTCATATCTCCTTAACAAGAATATAGTTAACTGGAATCCTGTTTTAATCATGTTTTTAAATAATGGAAACAATCCCATCAGCATAGAGTAATTAGTACCAGATCATATCACTACTATTACCAAGCAAAGAATCAATCCATCCGGGGTGGATAGGTGGCGCAGTGAATAGAGCACCGGACCTGGAGTCAGGAGTACCTGAGTTCAAATCCGGCCTCAGACACTTAACACAAAAAACTAGCCGTGTGACCTTGGGCAAGTCACTTAACCCCAACTGCCCTCCAAAAAGCAAAAAAAAAAAAGAATCAATCCATCCTCATTTATCAAACTTCTATTATATTCCTGTTATTTGAACTTAAGGCCTGTTACTTCCGGGAAACTGATAAAAAAAGAAATGGTTCAAAGGAGCATAAAATCTATTAGAAAAAAAATATGAATTCATAAAACATACCCAAGAAAATAATAAAGAGGCAGCTAGGTGATTGAGGGAATAGAGTGCTGAAGGTGGGTCAGGAAGAACTGAATTTAAATCTAATCCCAAACACTTAGTGATATGACCCTCAACAAGTTACTTAACCTTTCTCTTCTTCGGTTTCCTTGTCTTCAAAATAATGATAATAATAACACCTACCTCTCAAGCATCTTAAAGTGACTATATCTAAATATCTAAAATATCTGTAATGGTCTTGAGAACCTGTAACATTACAAAATGCTATGTATTATTATTATTATTATTATTATTATTATTAAAAATTAAATTTTAAATACAATTTTAAAATAAATTAAAAATAACAAAAATAAAACAAAAGGTCATTTATATATGGGGAGAATGCACTAATAGCAGCAATGTGGGTTTACAAAAGACCTCATATAGGATATTGAGCTCATATTTGAATAAAGCTAGGTATACTAATAGGTGATGGTGAGAAGGAGCATAATTCTAGGCATGAGAGTGGGGTGTGAATGAGGGAAGGCAGACATGATGGAAACTGATACTACAATCACAAAGACAACAACTAATACTACAATGTCAAAACTAAGGAGGTTTGTCAGACAAATCTTTTTTTTTCTGTCCTGATAAAGACTAGTTCAAAGAGTTTCATATCATTGGGACTCTGAAGCAGAAAGTACCTTTTCTAAGGCCAAATAATCTTTTCAGAGTAGAGGTCATCTTTACATGAAAGCAAAATGGATTTAAATTGATTGAAAAACTGAGGTGAAGATTGACTTACATTGACTATATATGTATGTATGTATGTATATGTATACATGTGTATGCATGTATTGTGTATGTGTATGCGTACACATGACACATATCTTATACTATGACTAAGGACCATTTTATTAATTCCCAAGTAATGAAGGAATGACAGTTCTATATACTTAAAAACTAAAACATTATGGACATCTTTAAATTATCTACCTTATTTCCACTAAACTTTAGAAGCCGTTACCCACAGTATATTAATTAAAGACAGGGAACTGCCAAGTTATTATATATGGTACTCAAATTAATAGGATGACTGAATAAATGTCACCTTATATTTTGCCCTCTTGACTCAGTCAGGATATGGGTAATCTTGAGTTACTCTGCTGGCAGTAATTAATTTTCAAGTAGTCTCCAAATGTTTTTTTTCTCACTATACTGTTTATTAATTCTCCAAGTAATATATTACAAATGGAAATAGATTTTTTATCATATTGTATAAGAGAAAGAAAATGCTTTTTTAAAAAGAGGAATGTGATGTAGTACAAACTAACATTTTCTTGAAAAGAATTTTAATTAAGTGTGAAACTGTAACAGATTATGTGAATCCCATTGTCCACAACGAAGTTTTAAAATGGATAGGTAGTACATGTGCACTGAGATACATAATGATCGGTTCAATTTTATTACTGCTCTTCAAATCCTTTATTTCTCCTTGGGTTTACAAAAGTTATGAATTACTTGTTACACATCAGTGACTAGGATATACTTAAAGCATTTGAAAAAATGAATTTAATCACCTTTGAATTTGAAAGCATTTATCACAATATTACAAATTAATATTTAGAAAAAGGCTTTAGGAAAGTAAGAAGTCAGTTTAAATTGCTTCAACTTGGAATCCTTTTATTAACTGTACTGGCTGGCCAGCTCAGGATGGGCTTTGAATTATTCTGATTTAATGTTTGTGATTAGACATAATTTCCTTTCTTCCTACCTACTAATCTTTCTACAAACCTGACATTTCTCAACAATTCCTTCTTGCTAGAAACAAAATAAATGTACAGCTACAAGTTTTATATACTGAAAATTTAGGAAAACTACCATTTTCATTTACAAAAAGGCAAGGTGTTAATAAAATTGGATAAATGAACTTCAATAGCATAAATGGATATTAAAATATAAGTCAGTGGATATTTTCCACTTTCCTCTCTTTTGAGAATGAAATTGGAATAAACAGACACTAGGGAACTAATTAATCAGTTATAGAAAATGGTATGGAAAGTATTATTAGTACTCAATCTTTATTTTGCAGTGGGGAACACTGGGGTAGTTTCTTGGATTCAGGAATATTAGCTTTCATTTTCAGGCCCTAACTCATATCAAATAATGTAGTTTAGGGAATTTAAAATTTCTATGCAGGTTTCCCTGTGTTTCTCTGAGTTCGCTTTGGTTAGAGTGCATGTTTTATGTCTTATATCTTACTGGTAACTTCCAGTAAAATTAGGCTTAAATAATGTTATATAATTCAGATAAGGATGATTGTATCATTTTTTAAATTTATGTATTTATTTGTTTGTTCATTCATACATTCATCCATTCATTCATCCATTTATTCATTCGTTCGTTCATTCATTAATTTATCTATCTATCTATTTATTTATTTATTATTTTTGTGGGGATTAATCTTTGTGTCACAGAGTATGGTATCTTGACAATTGAGAATGTTTTACCCTTGGTAGATGAACCCCATATTCTTCTACTAAAGGATCTATCCATGACATACTCAAAGGATACCAAGGTTAAAAAAAAAGGAATCACTATTGTATACTAGAATAAATACAGACTCTAGAATCAGAGGACCTAGGTTCACAACCTACTCATACCTCTGTTATCTTACTCAAGTCACTTAACTCTCCTAGTTCCCAATCTTTTTAAAAACTGATCAGGTCAGTGTAGTTGATCTCAAAAGTACCATACTCCCTACCATGGTAATTTTTTCTAGTTTCAGAAACTCCTGGAGGGATCAAAACTGCACTATTCATTGACCCCAAATCAATAATCATTCTATGGCTACAAGATACAAAATATACTCAAAAGTGCAGGCCAGCCTTACAAATTATGCACACCTACCTCCATAAAACACCCTAATCCTAAATTTCCCCATACTTTAATAATTCAAGGCTCATCATTCGGTGAATCCTATTCTCTAGACATGTACAACTAAAAAATATTCACAAAATTGTAGAGGATATGACATGTCTTTGAACCACCCTAGTATCTAGACCTGGAAATAATTACAAACAACCATACTGACACGTGCAATTGCAACATAGTCCTATCACTACCTAATCATTCTGTCTCTCTTTCTCTCTCCAATGATCATTCCAATAGCAACACTAACAACCTACATGTAATCCTTTCTCCATCAATGACAATATAGTAGTATGTTCAACACTCTTTCATAGTTGAGGCTAACTTGAAAAATGGATGACTCCCTGGGGACCTAACAGGTGAGGGTAGAAGTTGCATGAGAATTCAAATTATGAATGAACTATGGAACATCCTTCAGAACCCTTGAATTCTCCCCCTATTTGCCTAATACCTGTTGTTCCTGTTTTAGACAAACTTCCAGTGAAATAGCATGATATGGTCTTATTGAACACTGCTGGCCTGCTATTTCCTCATCACTTCTCACTCTTGTCACTGACTTTCTGGTCCCAACTACCCAGATAACACATGACTTAATCATTCAATCCCCCTATTTCATTTCCTTATCAGTAATAGCTGAATACTCAATGCTGGACCATGAGAGAGGGATAATTGGAAGCCACTAAAATAATATAATTATAAAAATTTGCTTCATGTGTCAAGAAAAACAAAAGATAAGGAAGAAAAATCACTATTTTTTTAATTGATATAATAATTCAATTAGCTAATCCATGTTCTGATGTGACCTTTAATATTAATCCCATTTATTCTTTTACAACTGTCACACTTTGTAAATAAAGTATTAGTCATAATATACCCTTGGAGTATAGTCACACAGCTCTTTTTTGATATGCATTATTGACATTTATTCATATACACAAGAAGGAAATATTTTCAGAAAAGGATTAAACCTTTAACAAGATTAAGAACATGCCATCTTTGCATAACTGAAACACACTCTTGTCTTTTATGAAATTTTCACTCTTTTAAACTAGCACCTAAGCCCCTTAAAAAGTATTTTCAAGAGACAGATATATATTCAGGACTAGTAACTGAGAAAGATGTGAATTAAACACATAAGAAGGACATAAATATGTGGATTTCCTTTCTGAAAATTCCTTATCAATAATAAAATTGTACATGAATAAGTATCTTCTTGGTTAAATAAATTGTTTTTCACAACACTTTGCCAGCATACATTTTATTATTGTTTTTATTAGATTAATATTTGTTCAGAAAGTGTGATACCATCGGTGTATAGAATTCCTGGTGGGGAAACTCTCTTATCAATTCAGAGCAGCAATTTGCTACAACTCTGTTTGGAGCATGGAGAAGTTATGGGACTTGTCCAGGTGTCACAGTTGCTAAGTATTTCAAACCCAGCTTGAACCCAGGTTTTTTCAACTGCATGGTTGAATTTTTATCCACTTTACCATTCATATTTAGCATAATAACTCAAATTCAGCGAACTCCACCTTTCTCAGATCCAAGCCCTATACTTTCTTTTCTATGGACAGTAATATAATAATGTTTAATTAGAAAGTAAGATTTTATTTTATTTAAAAATACAAGAAAAAGAACAAAAACAGTTTCAACTGTTCCCAGTGGAAAAAACAGGCTTGGACTCAAGTAGTGGTTTGCTCACCCCTGGATGTTGAAGTTCTGTAAATTTTATTCAGAATGATTTTGAAATCTAGAAGATTCATTTTTTTTAAACTTTTGTTCCTTAGTCATAACTGTGCCATTTACTTAATGTCACACAAACTGGTTAACTCATTTAATATCACACTAACTCACACATTAGCTCTAAAGAGATGGTCATCATGGGAAAGTCTTTGGTAAGATAGGTGAAATTTAAAAAAACCCTCCAAATTATAGTATAGCCAGCTAAAAATGAGTAACTACTCTAACACATACCTTCATATAATATGAGAAAATATACAGAATGTTAGGAGGTAGCAAACAGATCAAACTGTAGGGTAATAATTTAATAAAAAAAATAATTTGGAGTGGGGTGAGTGTAAGATAAGAATGCTCTCTTCAGATATGAAAAGGACTGTCAAGTGTAAAAATTATTCTCTTTCGCCCTAGGGAGCAATAGTCTTCAGATCCAAAAAAGCCAGGTGTGGCTTCCTATAAAAAAAAACACAATGCTAGTTTATTCCAACATAGAACAAGATGTCTCACGAGGAAGTTCATTTGCCCTCACTGAGTATCTTCAGGTAAAAAGAGAATGACCACTTTTTAGTGAAGATTCTTGCTTGGACATGAACTATATTAGAATGCCTCTGAAATTATTTCCAGCTCTTCAGATTCTATGAATACATAGGATTGTGAATGGTCTCATTGGCTCATGTTGGTGATTAAAGTGGTTTGAAAACTGGTAAGCATAGTAGATTTGAAAGAACAAGGAGGCAGGTGGGAAAAGATAGAAGAAACACGAGGATGATGAAAAAAGGGGGAATAAATGACAGAAATAGAAGTTTAATGTGCCTAGTTGACCATATGGAAGAAAGTCAGTGAGGCAGAGAAGGAAGATGGAATAATTGTGTAGCCTGGGGGAAAAAGCAACCCTTCATGTATATATCAGTAACCACTGAAAATATTTCTTTGCCATGAATCTGTACTGTTATCTTGCTATTTATTTTGAGATCATTTCTACATGGAGTACCTTGGACCCTGCACACAATGTGAAATTTGGATTTTTAATAATGTCAGTGGTCTGTTTCCACAGGTAAAACATTGTAGTTTTTAAAAAAGAGATAAAATTAATAACATATGCTCTTTTTCAGAAAGAGCTAATGTCTCATGGGTCTCATGTTTTATGGGTTAGTTATATTTGTGCTGATAATCTTCTCCACCCACACCCCCAATTCATTTATTTATTTATAATTTTCAACATTCATTTCTACAAGATTTTGAGTTTGCAAATTTTTCTCTTCTTCTTTCCCCTACCCCCCACCCAAAAGAGGAAGCCTAATAAATACCCTGTGCCCCACTCTATTCTCTCTTATATTCTCCCCCAATCCCCCCTTACTTTCCAGTAGGGCAAAATGGATTTCTAATACCTAGTGCCTGTATATCTTATTTCCCTGTTACCGTAAAAAAAAAAATAAAACATTTGTTTTTAAAACTTTTGAGTTCCAGAGTTTTCCCTTCTTCCCTCCTTACCTTACCCCACAGGGAAGATAAGCAATTCAATATAGGTTGTACAAGTGTAGTTATGCAAAACATTCCCTTAGTAGTTATATCATGAAAGACTAACTGTATTTCCCTCCATCTTGTCCTGCCCCCAATTATTCTATTTTCTCCTTTGACACTACCTTTTTCAAAAGTGTTTGCTTCTAACTACCCTCTCCCCAATCTGTCCTCCCTTCTACCATAACCCCTCTTATTCCTTCTCCCCTATTTTCCTGAAGGGTAATAGACTCAATTTAGTGTGTACGTTATTCTCTTCTTAAGCCAAATTCAATGAAAATAAGGTTGTCCTATTCCTTTTCACCTTGCTGCTCTTACCCTTCATTGCAACAGTTTTCTCTTGCCTCTTTTATGAGATAATTTACCCTAATCTATCTCTCCTTTTCTCCTCTCAATAAATTCCTCTCTCACCTTTTAATTTTATTTTTTAGATAATATCCCTTCATATTCAACTCATCCTGTACCCTCTCTCTACACATACATATATGTATCTTTCCATATATGTATATAATGTGTACATACATATGCCCACAGGCATTTATATATTTATATACACATACACATATATGTGTATACATATATTTATACATATATATTCCCTTCAACTACCTTCACACTGAAAAAAGTCTTGAGTTACAATTATTCTTTTTCCAAGTAGGAATGTAAATAGTTCAACTTTAATAAGTTCCTTATGATTTCTTTTTCTTGTTTACCTTCCCATGCTTCTCTTTCTTCTTGTATTTGAAAGTCAAATTTTCTGTTCAGCTCTGTTTTTTTTTCATCAAGAATGCTTGAAAATCCTTTATTTCATTGAATGACCATATTTTCCCTTGAAATATTATACTCAGGGGTGGCTAGGTGGTGCAGTGAATTGAGCACCAGCCTTGGAGTCAGGAGTACCTGAGTTCAAATCTGGCCTCAGATACTTAACACGCACACACACAAAAACTAGCCGTGTGACCTTGGGCAAGTCACTTAACCCCAACTGCCCTCCAAAAACAAAAACAAAAACAAACAAAAAAGAAATATTATACTCAGTTTTGCTGGGTAGGTGCTTCTTGGTTTTAGTCCTAGCTCCTTTGACCTCTGGAACATCATGTTTTAAGCTCTTTGATCCCTTAATGTAGAAGATGCTAGATCCTGAGTTGTTCTGATTGTGTTTCCACAGTATTCAATTTGTTTCTTCTAGGCAGCTTGCAGTATTTTCTTTTTGACCTGGGAATGATGAAATTTGGCTATAATATCCCTGGGAGTTTTCTTTTTGGGATCTTTTTCCAAGAAATAATCAGTGAATCATTTCGATTTCTATTTTGCCCTCTAATTCTAGAATATCAGGGTAATTATGCTTGATAATTTCTTGAAAGATGTGGTCTAGGCTCTTTTTTGATCATGGCTTTCAGGTAGTCCAATAATTTTTAAATTATCTCTCCTAGATTTATTTTCCAGGTCTGTGACTTTTCCAATGAGATATTTCACATTGCTGGAGAGGGCCAGTATGAAGCAAGTCCAGTCATGGGTTGAGACTGGGTCAGGATTTCCCTAGGCCCTGCTCCTCATGAGAGCTCTTTGTTGCTCATAGTGATTGGCTCACCATATGTCCTATTTTAGCAAGGGAACAGGATGTGATTACCAAGAAGTGATTACCAAGAAGTGATTACCGAGAAGTGATCACAAGTGCATGCAATGGAATAAATTAGTAGGAGGTAGAATATCAGTTGTAATCACTTTTGCTATTAGTATATAAACCCTTAACCCTCAGATAAATAAACAGACTGCCTAGAGAGCTTCCTGTCTGGCTTGTGACTCATCATTCTCACATTCTCACGTTCAGCCTGAGCTCCTTCAATGCAGGCATCACATTGTGTTCTGTTTTTTTTTCATTTTTTTTGGATCTGTTTCATAGTATCTTGATTTCTCTTCAAGTCATTAGCTTCCAATTGCTCCAATCTAATTTTGAAGGAATTATTCTCTTCAGTGAGTTTTTGAAATTTCTTTTCTATCTGACACATTTGGCTTTTTAAGGCAGTCTTCTCTTCATGGACTTTTTGGGTCTTTTTTTGCCATTTGAGTTAGTCTCTTTTTAAGGTGTTATTTCCTTTAGTAAATTTGTTGACTCACGTTTCATGATTTTCTTGCATCGTTCTCATTTCTCTTCCCAGTTTTCCTCCACTTCTCTTACTTGATTTTCAAAATCCTTTTTGAGTCCCTCCATGGCTGATAACCAGTTTATATTTTTCATGGAAGCTTTTGATGCAGTAATTTTGACTTCATTGTCTTCCTCCCATTCTGTGCCTTGATACTTTTTGTCCCCCCAAAATGAATCTGTGGTCTGATCATCCTCTGCTTGCTCATCTTGCCAGTTAACTACTTGGCTTTGGAGCTCTTTGCCACAGTAGAACTCTGATTCCAGAATGGATAATGCTTTGTCCCAAATCACTGGGGTTTTTGCAGGTTTTGGAGCTATTAGGAGGGCACCCTTTCTACAAGCCCTACAAGCTCTGGCACAGTGGCCACATAACCCATGACCACCATACAATCCCATAATCCAGATCCAAGCAGGTTAAAGCAAGAGCAATTACCTTCTCAATGGTCTCTTGGTGACCATACAATCTGTAGGCCAGGAGCTCTAGAGGCAGCCACAGGCTGCACCTCTGCCACCTCTCACCCTGTGGGTACGGGCTAGACCATGCTTTTCCCTCCCACTCTTACAACAGAGTTCCACACTGACCTTTAACTTTGTTTTTGGCATTTATGGGCTGGGAAGTCTGGAAACTGCCACAGCTGCTGGTGATTCACTCTCTTGAAGTCTGCCCTGGCAGCTGTTGGTCAGGGCCATCCTGGGGCTGGAACCACACTGCACCTGTGGGACTGAGCTTGGATCCCAGTGTGCTACAATAAACTATTCCTGTTGGCCTGCTGGGCTGCCTTCAATAGGAGATTTGTTCCCCTCTGTCATTCTATGGGTTCAGTAGCTCTAAAATTTGTTTAGAGCTACTTTTTACAGGTATTATAAGTGGTTGGAGCCAGAGCCCATGCCAAGTTTTTGCTTCTATTCTGCCATCTTGGATCTACCCCCCACTGATAATCTTCTTTGATGTGTATTTTAAGAAGTGGCATGGACAATAATCATGTTTTGACTGTAGACCTCAGGTTTTTGTTATCTACAGAGAACTTAATTAAATTCCAGACTCATTATAGTACAGTTCAACTAAGCCCTGAATGAGCAGAGTACTTGGGCCTTACAGTTATTCATTCATTCATTCATTCGTTCATTTATTCATTCACTTTTTCATTCATTAATTCATCCATTTATTCATTCACTTTTTCATTCATTTATTTATTTTATTGCAGAAGTTATCCTACCATCTTGAATTCAATGTAGTGAAAAAACAGAAGGTGAAACTATATCTGACTTTTAAAAAAATAAAAAATAATTTATAAACCAATACACTTGACTGTGTTGTGCATATCTTCTGATAGTTTCAAGCTTTAATTCTCAATGTAAGGATATGGTATGAACCTATTCATAAACATTAGTGGATGCTCTGGTTCCAGGCCTACTTTTCATGAGTAGTAACTGATAGGTACTCAGAACTATGACATATAGACAGTTTGATCAGTATCCAACAATGTATCAAACACTTACTTTGGGTCAGATAAAATGGGTACAAAAATGATCAGCAAACAAGGAAGCTGAAAAAAATGTCATCACTAAAAACAATAATTTCTTTACAATCCCATATCTGAACCCATTTACAAACTAGTTCTTTAGGGTCAAACTTGGTCACACAGTGATCGATGTATTTAAAAATAAAGACCTCTCAAATTTAAGCAGGGTAAGGGCACTGTTTTCTCATATGCATCTACAAACAAATGCCATAAAGACTTAAAACAATAACTATTTTCCAACATTGGTGTTTGGAAATATATAAATATCTCCAATTTTCCCAGAGTTTCCAAACACATAGCACTTTTTACTTATAGAGAGGAACTAATGCATGAAAGAAGGACAATGCAGTATTTTTTGACTGATTATACACCCACTGTGTAGCTAAAGGAGAATATATATATAAAATTATTTATATACTCCCTCAAAAAATAATTCTGGGGGGAAATCTAAACTAAATTTGAAAAAAATAAAATCATACATCTTGGTGTGCCATCTATATTCTCTCTCCATTGCACCCTGGGTACCTGTACTTTCAGTGAAAGATTACTGTCTGCACAAAGGCTTACCTAAGTAAGGATAGCAATGGCATTAAATTGCTAGGAAATTATAGAGCTCACCCTGAGGAAGCAAGGTTAGTTCCTGGTCATATTTTTATAGTTTTTTTTTTTTACTTCCAGTGTTACCTGATTGATTTAACCTATGAACCACAGTGTTATTTGTGTTGTTGCAAAAATGAAAACTTATTACAGAAGATAATTTCTTGAGAAAGCTGATCAGTTGTGCAGTTTTTATATAAGACCTAACAAAAATAAAAATACAAGTGTTACTTTTTGTAACAACAACAAAAAATCTTTTCTAAGAATTCTACTGAATACTCAGCAATAAGAGGAGTTAGGAAATATTTGTCCTTTTAACTTTTTTGTTTGTTTGTTTATTTATTTTTACAAAAGTACATCTTCTTCTAACCAAAGAGAATTTGTCAGCCAACATGAATTCTTGTAATGATAATCAATGCTATTATTTCACACATCAAAAAAATTTTTTAGAAAGTTACACATTTTTTCACATTACCTGGCATATAGTAAACAATTAGTAACTGTTCATTGAAGTGAAATGTTATTATAACCATAGAGTTTCTTACAGATTTATTCACTTCAGGTTTTATTAGATAATAGATAAGATTATAATAATATCATTATTATTATAAGATGATAATTAATTAAATGTCAATGAGAAGGATATTAAGAGAACAAGTTCCAGAGTGATTCCAGGCATCAGTAACTATTCACTTTTACTTCCCCATACCATCTACATCTACATTCAAAGGAAAAACTAAAAATATAGCATAGTATCATAACTGATGTTCACAAGGATGAGCATGAATCGTGAAAAAAATCAATGCAAGCAAAATATAAGCACCTGAGGGCAGGAAATGTCTTTGTTTTGGTATCCTCAATGCTACCACAGTGGTCTGTAGAATGTTAATAAATGTTTGCTCAATTGACTTTGATTGAATCAAACTTTTACATTAAGCATACTCTTCATAAAGAAAAGAACACTGTTGGTCCATTTTAAACAGTTTGATAAAAGAGTCCAAAAATTTTTTTTTCCATATAAATAGATTAAAGTTCACTGTCTGGAAAGTTTTCTTATCCAGAATGCTAGATTCAGAAATGTGACTGTTGGTTTTATGATATGTTTTTAGATGATGATTAAAATAAATCAATATGGTGGTAGAAGAGACAGATATTGCTATTATAAATTCAGTAGAATCATTTAGATGGTAAGTTCTTTAGCATAATCTAAGCTTATTTAGGACAGAATTTCTATCTCTAAAGCCTTGTACAGGCCTGTGAACATAGAAGGTGCCTAATAAATACTCTTTTGAGTTGAATTAAATTGAAAACACATTGGCTATACACTGAATTAAGCCTTTTTGCCTGAATAGTGGGTTTAGGGCAAGTAATTTATTGAAACAAGAGACCAGATTATTTAAAAAATATAGATGGAATTTTATTTGAATCTAGATGGGGCTTGATAGCTCCTTAGAGTGAGACAGCATAAGTATCTGGGAAGCAAATTATGGAAAATTATTGCTATAAATAATCATAACATTTTGATTATTGCAGCACTTGCTTTTTCAAAGTATATACATATACAAGAGAAATAGTGAATGCTTCTAGTTCAAGCATTTTTTAAATCAAGCATCCACTAAGCACTTTCTCTGAGTCATGCAAGAAACAAAGTAAAATCAACTTTATACTTAATTCATTGCTGGAAACAAAAGTTTCCTAAATGTTGCACCTGTTTGGTTCTGGAATAATAAGGGGTTCATTTCAAGGTGATATCCACACTTGCCTGAAGTAAAAATAAAAATTACTCTGTGCTATGAGTTCCTGTAGCTAGGTGAAGCTGCCAAAGGCTGTGATTTTTCAGTTGTAAGCCTATTAGACAATTTTTGAATAATTGTACATAGAAGGTTTATAAGGTACTATTAAGTGGTAGAATATTGGAGCTTTTAAAAATTCAGTTGCTTATTACTCAATGAATTTTGTAAAATGGTTTGTGTGGTCACTTAAATTATGCCTACGTTGATGGTTTTGATGTGATAAACACTTAAATTGAATAAAAAGGGTTTTCTTCTAGAAAACAAATAACAAAAAGTACCCCTTCTCCATTTTAAAAGTCTTCTGATATCTAACACCATTTCTTCATTGCCTTACACTAGGCACCTTCTGACAACACAATTTTCACTGGATTTCCTCCATACCTGGAATGCTTTCCTTCCTCTCTTCTGCCTCTTTGCTTATCTGGCTACATCCCATTCTCAGCTAAAATCCAATCTTCTGACAGAAGCCTATCCTACTCGTCACTTTAATACCAGCAACTTTTCTGCTGAGATTCTCTAATTTAGCCTGTGTATATCTTATCTGTTCATAGATTTTTGCATGTTACCTTCTCCATTAGAATGGGATCTCCTTGAGAATTGGCACTATTTTTACCTTTCTTTACATTACCAGAGATTAGTATAGTGTCTGGCACATAGAATATGATTAAAAAATCTGTGTGGACTTTTTAAATATTTGCAGAAAAGCAGAGAAGACAACATTCATTTCCCTTTTTCTTCTAGACATTGAATGGAAAGAAAAGCCTGACTGTTGCCTGACTACGATTGAAGATGCTTGGAGAAGGAACAATCTAAGCTATGAGATGCAGAATTTCAACAAAGTTTAGAGTACTGAACATTGACACTAAAAGAGCCTTTGTATCCTTTGAGGATACAAAGAACATTGACACTAAAAGAAAACATCTTCAACCACTTAAAATAGACCCAATTTAGCAGTAAATGGTGCTTGTGTTAAATGGTTAGCTTGCCTAGGTTATATGGTTAGTTCTGTCCTAAATATGTACATTAACATGATTGCAATAATGAATACAAAAGAGTTCAGTGATAGGGTTCCACAAATAACTTAAAATTTCACAGATTCAATTCAATTTCTCGTGGTGCAACACAATTTTTGAAAATATTCACAGATGTAACTAGTATCTTCATTATAAAGAAAGACAAGAAAGTGGAAATAAATAAATAAGAGATAGTCAAATTCTATTAGCCATTGGATATTACTATTAATTCCAGCTTTTGACTGGCTTCTCCTTCACTAGCATGGCTCGTTTCTTTTAATCAATTCAGACAGAATATGCTCATCCTTTTCCTTATATTCATGTGGCCAAAGGACGGAGTGTCTCCTACAGAGCTGACTCAACCACAAAACTATTTTATGAGGAGCCCAAGAAGTCTTATTCAGGGTCAGAATTTCTGCAACTGGCAAGGTGTTTATATATGTGATGTGGGGTATGTAAACCAGGATTCCAAGTCCAAAAATATCAATCCTATCATTCATCATTCCACTTTTATGACAATACCCTTTTTAATTCTTAAACAATTACAGATATACTTCAGGTGACTATGTATGTATAAATATAAGTACACATGGAAACTTCAGAGCCCTCTAAAAATGTATTGTTGACCTTAGAGGACCTTAAATCAATAAATGAAAGGGAGGCAGCCCTTTAGGTATATTTATGATCTCTGGATTCTCTTGCACTTGACTGCTAAATGTTACAGTGGTTGATCAGTCTATAATTGTGGGTGAGCTATAGGCATGTGTTATTCAAGGGAATAATACTAGGAGAAGCATATATTTGGCCCAGTGGATCAGAACTGGATGAAAATCATTTGGTTCTATGAGCAAGATGGAAGTATCAGAGAGAAAGATTCTGGCTTGATGTTTGTGGAAACAAAACAAAACAAACAAATAAAATCTTATGTTCTTCCTGATTTTTTCTTAATATTTTATTTTTTTCTAAATACATGTAAAGATAGTTTCCAACATTCACTTTTATAAGATTTTGAGTGGCAAATTTCTTCCCTTTTCCTCCACGCTGTCCCCTCCCCAAGACAGCAAGAAATCTGATATAGACTATACATGTTTGATAATATTAAATATATTTCCACGTTAGTTGTGTTGTGAAAGAAGAATCTGAACAAAAGCAAAAAACTACAAAAAAGAGAAAAAGAGAAAATAGTATACTTCAATATGTATTCAGATTCCACAGTCCTTTCTCTGAATATAGAAAGCATCTTCCATTGTATGTCTTTTGGAACAGTCTTAGATCATTGTATTGCTGAGGAAAGCTAAGTCTATCATAGGTGCTCATCACACCATGTTGCTGTAACTATTCACAATGTTCTTCTGGTTCTGCTCCCCTGACTCATCATCACTTCAGATAAGTCTTTCCAGGTTTTTCTAAAGTCTGCCTACTCATCATTTCTTATAGCACAGTAGTATTCCATCACATTTATATATCACTTATTCAGTCATTCCCCAATTGATGGGTGAGTCCTCAGTTTTTTAATTCTTTGCCACCGCAAAAAGAGCTGCTGTAAATATTTTTGTACATGTGGGTCTTTTTTTCCTTTTTATGATCTCTTTGGTATACAGAACTATTAAGGGTTTTGCTGGATCGAAGGGTAAGTCTTTTGGGCATAGTTCTAAATTGCTTTCCAGAACGGTTGGATCAGTTCGCAACTCCACCAACAATGAATTAGTGTTTCAATTTCCTAACATATTCTCCAGTACTTATAATTTTCTATTTCTTTCTTATTAGCCAATCATATAATTGAGGTGACAGCTCAGAGTTGTTTTAATTTTAATTTCTCTAATCAATAGTTATTTAGAGCATTTTTTCATGTGACTATACATAGTTTTACTTTCCTCATCTGAAAACTGCCTGTTCATATCTTTTGATCATTTATCAATAAGGGAATGACTTGTATTCACATAAATTTGATTCAGTTCTCTATATATTTTAGAAACAAGGCCTTTATCAGAGACACTCACTATAAAAAATATACTTCCCAGCTGGTTGCATTGACTTTGTGTGTACAAATTTTAAAAATGTAATGTAACCAAAATTATCCGTTTTGCATTTGTAACATTCTCTATCTGTTGTTTGGTCAAAATTCTTCCCTTCTCTAGTGATCTGACAGGTAAACTATTCCTTGCTCTTCCAGTTCACTTATGGTATCTCCCTTTATGAATAAATCATGAATCCATTTTGACCTTGTCTTGGTATATGATATAAAAAGTTGGTCTATGCCTAGTTTCTGCCATACTAATTTCTAGTTTTCCCAGTTGTTTCTGTCACATAGCAAGTTCTTATCCCAGAAACTGGAGTCTTTGGTTTTGTCAAATAGTAGATTACTATAGTCTAAAATGGGGCTTTTAAAGAATTGTTAATTTCTTCTGTTAATCTGGGTAGATTATATTATTTTTGTAAATATTGATCCATTTCACTTAGCTTGTAATCCTACAGTTGGGAAAAAATAGATCTTAATTATTGTTTTAATTTCCTCTGCGTTGGTGGTAGGTTCACCCTTTTCATTTTTGATAATGATAATTTGGTTTTCTTCTTTCTCTTCATAAAATCAATATAACCAAATTTTTGTCCATTTCATCATTTTGATTTTCCCCATAAAATCAGTTCTTAGCTTGCTTGATTCATTGATTTTTCATTTATTCAGAGAATTGAATGAAATTTATGAGAATACATATCATTCCCCAATTGATAAATGGTTAAAGGATATGAACAGGCCACTGAGAAATAGCTATATTCCTCTCTATCCCCATTCAGTTTTTTTTTTCCATAAGCCTACCATATCTGGCTTTTCTACAATTCTATTCACCTCCTTATATTCTTTCTTGTTCATTTTGTGGTTAGATTTATTTAGTTCTGAGAGGGGGAGGTTGAAGTCCCACACTAGAATAGTTTTGCTGTCTCTTTCTTCTTCTAACTCCTTTATCTTTTCCTCAAAGAATCTAGACTCTATGCCATTTGGTTCTTATATGTTTAGTATTGATATTATTTCATTGTCTATAGTACCATTTAATAAGATGTAGTTTTCTTATCTCTTTTAGTTAGATCTATTTTTTTTGCTTTTCTTTAATCTGAGATCAGGATTGCCACCCTTCCTTGTTTTACTTCACCTGAAACATAATATTTTCTGCTCCAGCCTTTCACCTTTACTCTGTGAATTTCTTTGCTTCAATTGTGTTTCTTGTAAACACCATATTGTAGGAATACGGCTTTTAATCCACTCTTCTATCTGCTTGTTTTGTGGGAGAATTCATCCCATTCACATTCATAGTTTTGATTACTATGTCTTTCTTCCTATCCTATTCTCCTCCCTACCTCATTTATACTTTTTCTCTTTCTTTTCTTTCTCTCTTCATTTTTTTTGCTTCTGACCACTGCCTTCCTCAATCTGCCTTCCTTTCTATCAACCCACCCTCCTTTTCCTTTCCCATTTCCTCTACTACTTTTTTCTATCCCTTCTGACCTCCTTTTACTTTCCCCTTTCTCCTCATACTTCCCTATAGGAAATGGCTAGATTTCTATAACCAACTAAATATGTGAAACGTGCACTCACAGCACCATCCAAAACATGGGAGCTTGAATAATGAGTCCTTGGCCAGGTAAACATCGTGTTTATACATTTATTGCATGCCAAGCAAATCTCAAATAAGCATCTGAGGGTTCAGGTTTACATACTATAGCTAAAGCACTTGTCATACTTTTTCATGGTTAACTTCAATTTTTTTTTTCTACATGAAGCATCTAAACTGAAACCTTTAGGAGACTATTCCCTTAGGACATTTCCCTGCTTTCTTATCTCATGTGTCTACTTTATGTCACTCAAGCTGCCAGGGTTTCAGGGACAGTCAAAATATTCCAAGCCTCCCTTGCATGGAGGGTGAGTAATGGAGGGTGGTGAGTCAACATCCTGAGATACTGAGCCTTGGTGGGTGAAAACAGACTCAAAGGGGTCCTTGGCCTGAATTCATGCCCATGGTAGATGACTCAGAGCTAACCTTGAAACCACACCCTACAAATATATATGCTGTTCCATGCCAGAGTTAAATGTGATGAGAATTAAGTTCAAACAACGGTCCTCCACTTTTTTCCCTCCAACATAATAGGATTTTGTACCACTTCATGTGATATAATTTTTCCCATCCTACCTCACACCTTCCTCTTCCCAGTGTAATTCACTTTTTCATCCTTAATTATTTTTTTAATCCTCACATTAAAGTCGTTATACCCATACCCTCTGTCTATGTATAGCCCATCTAAAAGCCATAGTAAAGATATAGTTTTTGAGTTACAAGTATCCTCTTCCCTTGCAGGAATGTAAACAGTTTGACCTTATTGGATATCTTTTTTTTCCTTCCTGTTTACTTGTTTATGCTTCTCTTGAATCTTGTAAATGAAGACTGAATTTTCTGTTTAGCTCTGGATTTTTCATCAGGAATTATTGAGAGTCCCCTATTTAATTGAATGTCCATGTTTTACACTGAAATAATTTGCTCAATTGTGTTGGGTACTCAATTCTTGGTGGTAATCCAAGCTCCTTTGTCTTGCAGAATATCATACCAAGCCCTCTGGTCCTTTAATGTAGAAGCTTCCAAGGCCTGCAAAATCCTGACTATGGTTCCACAATATATAAATTGTTTCTTACTGGCTGCTTACAGCATTTTTCCTTTACCTGATAATTATGAAATTTGGCTACAATATTCTTTGGTGTTTCCATTTTGGAATCTCTTTTATTTGGTAATTAGTGGATTCTTTCAATGTTTATTATACCCTCTGGTTCTGTGATGTCAAGAGAGTTTTCCTTGCTTGATAACGTCTTGAAAGATTGGGTCCAAGGTTTTTTTTTAATCATTGTTTTCAGGTAGTCCAACAATTCTTAAATTTTCTCTCCTGGAGAGATTTTCCAGGCCATTTGTTTTTCGAGGGAGGTATTTTACATTTTCTTCTGTTTTTTTTTTCATTCTTTTGATTTTGTTTGACAGATACTTGATTTTGTATAGCCATTAGCTTTCACTTAACCAATTCTAATTTTTAAGGAATTATTTTCTTCATTTAGTGTTTGTACCTCATTTTCTATTTGGCCAATTCCACTTTTCAAGGAATTGTTTTCCTCAGTCATTTTTGTCCTTCCTGTTCCAAGCAGTTGAGTTTTTCTTCCATACCTCTCCCTTCCTTCCCCAATTTTTCTTCTGCTTCTCTTATGTGACTTTTAAAATTCTTCTTGAATTCCTCCAAGAAGACTTGTTTGGGCTTGAGACCACTTTATATTCCTCTTTAATATTTCAGATGTTGGTATATCAACAATGTTGTTCTTCTCTGAGTTTGTATTTTGATCTTCCCTGTCACCATAGTAACTCTTTATGGTAAATGTTAGCTTTTGTTTCTTGCTCATCTTTTATTATTTATTATTTTCATTATTATTATTTTGTGGTTTTTAAAGTTGAGCTTTTCTGCTGGAGAAGATGGTGTGCTCTCCCAAGTTTCTTGTGCTAGGGGCCAGGGGCCTAATTCTTGGTTTTGTGTGCTGGGCTCCCAGGTATTGGCAGCTGGAGGCTATAAGGATCTGGCAGCTTAAATGATGCTGATCTGGGGTCCTAGTGCTAGTGTCTGGTGTGTACTGAGCCTAGGTCGGTTTTTCTGTGTTTCCCTGGGGGCTAAACCACATGGAGGTCTGACAACAGAACAATACCTGTTTGCCTTAGGCTATGCTAAGGTACATGGAAGTCTGGTTGCTGGAGGATGCTTGCCTACCCATGGCTGTGATGAAACACATGGTGGTTCTTCAAGCTGAAGTCTGTCTTCTCCTTAGCTATGCTAAGGCACATGTTGGGTGTGGGAGGTCCTGGGGGTAGTGTTTGCCTGCTCTACCACACTGGGGATCAGGATCTCTTTCTGGTTTTCTGAGGTGGGGTTTGCTGACGACTTGTTGAAATGTTTCATGTTTTGGAATGTGTTCCCCTATTAACCAAGTGAGATGTACCCTTTTTTCTGATCCTCAAGTCTTCCATGCTAAAAGACTGCTTCACCCCATCTTTCTATTGTCTCTGATGTACTATTCCAGGCTTTGTTCTGGGGTGCTATTTTATGATTTTATGGAAGTTAACATGGGAGAGCTATAGTGATTTATTGCTTACTCTGCGATCTTGGCTTTAGGAAGATAATCTCCCTGATTTAGAGTTAAAAGGACATCTAATACATCTTCATGTTTTAGATGAGACAAGTGAAACCAGATAGTACCACGCCTAAGGGCACCCAGATAATCAGTAGAGCAGTTAGGATTAAAGGCCAATAAGAGGAATACAACAGAGGAATGGGCTGCTAACTTTGGAAGTGGTAGACGTTAACTTGTAGCTAATACTTTGTTACACAAAAAAATCTCAGGTGTCAACAGAACTGTGCTGACTGTGTGTCTAATATCACAGTTTAAAAGAATATTGAATGGCATAGGACAATTGTGACCTGAAACAGTATTATTTCCTTGTAAAATGTTTTTATTACGGACATATAATAATATATATCAATATGTCAATTTAAAATCTACAGTGGACTTTAGCATATAGGAGTTTATTATATTCTAACAATTACCTGGCAAGTAGTTAGTATGATATTATTTTCATTTTATAGATGGAAAAACGAGGCTTAGAGATACTAAGTAGTTTGCTTCCAGGACAACTCAGTAAGTGTCTGAAAGTTTTAAACTTAGGTCTTCCTTGTTTCTTTCATGTATCCTGGCCTAGTGATGAATTATATTTCCCAAGAAACTTCTCTGTTGCCTTAGGTTTATTTGGCATCTCATTAAGGGAATTATATACTGTTTACTTCAAGATATAAGCAGGCTTATTTGGCGAATGAATCCCAGCAAGCCAGGTCTTTAACCTATGGAATATAATGCAGACCTCCAGTATAGAAGCTATGTTAGCTTGATTAATGGGAATAATTGATAGTGGAGTTATACTGTCAGCAGTTTTCCAGCTTTTCAAGAATCTCTTTCCTTTTGAGAGAATGAAATACTGTCAACAATTAAAGGCAGATCAAGACTTCAGAGTGACTCTGTTATCACAATAAAACACTATAATGAAACATTAAGATGAAAATCAGTAAGAAAATCACATTGTATTTGAAAACTTCCTGGAAAATGTCTACATCCTCCTTGCTGATCCCTACCAGAACTCTACTCCAGTCATGTTATGAACCTGTAGTTTGACCACTATTTTGCTTACTTATATGGGTAGGCCCTGTTTCCATGAAACAGGAATGCAAAGACCTTACAGAATTATTTAGAAAGAGGTTAGGAAATACTAATGACAAATTGTATTCATAAAAGTGTTGTATTAGAACAATGTTGTAGAAATGGGAGATTGTAAGTCCTGATAATTTATATACCTAACCTTAATATATTTTTAAAAATAGATGGTTTTCTTTTCAGTATGATACAGTTTTCTTCTAAATATATTTATGAAGCATAAGTGATAAATTTAATAACCAATGCATTGTATTCTTAAATCAAGGACAAAATCATAAGTATGTACTCAGATAGATAAGGGTATGTTATTAATCTATCAAATAGTTATTTTAAAGAATTTCACTGGATCTTTATTAGATTATCTTCTTACATAGAAGTGTAATTTCTCATTAAAAAAGAATTTTTATTTTGTTAGTTTTTTGGTTTTGTTGCCAGAAAGTAACAAGCTTAGACCTTCAGCAAAAAAATATCCTACATGGGGGAAGGGACACATACAAACATAAATGTTTATTAAAAAAATAACAAAGGGGGGGGCAGACCCAAGATGGCAGAGTTAAATCAGGGATTGCTTGAGCTCTCCCTCAAACCCCCACACCTAATAAATATAAAAATGACTCCAAATCAAATTATAGAGCTGCAGAACCCACAAAATGATGGAGTGAAACAAATCTCCAATCCAAGACAGGCCTGGAAGTTTGACAGAAAGAGTCTATAACACTAGGCTGGAAGTGAAATTAAGTCCAACATGAGCTGACATAGATGGGGCTAGAGCAGGACTTACGATACTGAACCACTGGCAGCTGTGGCAATTTCCAGACTTTTCAGTCCCCAAACACCAAAATCATCATAGAAGTTCAGTGGGAAAACTGTTAGACATGGGCAAGAGAGGAGCATGGTCTGGCTCCAACCCTGGGGCAGTGGAGGTGGCAGCAGGGGCAGCAGCAGTGGCTGCTCCCAGAGCTCCCAGCTCACAGATAGTTTGGGGACCAAGCAATTGATCAGAGGGAGATTGTTGGGATCACTTGGATGCTGCTGAGACAGGATTCTCTTGCTATGCCCATGCTTGGATCTGACTCACAATCCTGGATGATTGTACTGGGATGGGGAGGAGCAACAGTGTGGCAAAGCTTATGGATGAAGTGGAGATGGAATCCTCCTCACAGTTCCAAGGTAGAAAAGGGTTTGTGGTCACTCACATACTAGAGCACAGGCCAACAAAGGAGTAAACACCTCTCCTTTGATTATGCCCCCTTCGGAGAACAGAAAATGTACAAGTCTCAAGAAATACTTCTGAAAAGAGTTGAACGAATCTCCTGAAGCTTGGGTAAGTTCATCACATCCCACCCTCCCCACCCCCACCCCCCTTCCCCTGCACTGGAAGCATAGACATACCTTAATAAAGAGTTAAATGGTTAAGTAATTGGCTGGAAAAATGAGCAAACAAAATAAAAACAAAATAACAACAATCCAACAAGAAACACAGCCTATAGAATCTTACTTTATTGACAAAGAAAATCAAAACAGAACCAGAAGAAGACAACAAAGTCAAAGTCCTTACATCTAAAGCCTTCAAGAAAAAATATGGATTAGTCACAGGTCATAATGGCAAGCAAAGTAGTACTTTGCTGCTTGTTTCAGCTATTGAAATAGCACCTTTGAATCTTACCTTTGCTTGTATCAAAAGTCATTGTTGGAAACAGTACACATTGTGTGCCTCTTAATAGGCCTAAGGCAGTTTGGAGACCTTTACTGCCTTAATAGGTCTAATATCATCACATGGAGCCCACAGTGGGAAGAGCTTGCCAAATGAGTGGAACAGGAAGGGTGGAACAAGAAGGAACGGAGCAGAGAAAAGCCTAAGCAGAACTGAGAACGCTTGTGATTTTGGCACTCGGTAGCACTATGCATTTGGTCTGTCAGAGAAAAGCAACCTTTCTGTTGTTTTTGGACAGAAGCCCTGAAGGAGGACTTTTCTGCTGTTACAGAATTCCTGGGCCTTGACTTTGATTCGTGTTTGATTTTTCAGACAGAAGTCTTGTCTGTTGATTTGTCAGACAGAAAGTGAATTGAGATAATAGTGCTGGCAATGTGTGTAATATTGTTGTCGCTCTATTAAGCTTTGTCTTCCTAGAAACAGAAAGTTCAAAAATCTTGGAGTGGAGCACTAAGTGAAGATATAGAGCCAAGAAGAGAGCTGCTTACATGTGTATCCAGGCAGGAACTGGGAGAGCAGTCAGTACCTGGAAGATGAGGAAAAGGAGCTGTGGAGTTTAGAAGCCAGCCTCAAAGTAAGATGAAAGAGGACTTTACTTGGGTACTTTGCTTTGACTGATGAGATTGTGATTTACTGTGACCAAAGGGTGGATGGTGTTTGTACTTTCCAATACACTTTAAGTGTAATTGCAAGCCAGTTTTGGGTGAAAATGAAGGGAGAATTTCCTTGGACACTGCATTGACTGAGGAGCTTGTAATTTATTGTGGCCTAGGAGTGGATGTTTCAGACTATGTAGCCACCTTAGCAATAAATTGTTATGTTGTTGTGAGTGTTGTGCTTTAGTTTTTTTAATGTTATGCTTTAGAGTCCTGGGGGGGCGGAGCCAAGATGGCAGCATAGAAGCAGCAAGGTCCTGCAGCTCCCACACCGCCACCCTAAATACCCATAAAATCATGAGCCCAGACAAAGTCTAGTACTCTCAGACTCACACAAAAATACAGAAAACAAATCTCTCACTGAAGGCAGCTTGGCAGCAGGGGCTCAGTGGAGCAGCGGGGAACAGAGACTGGCCCAGCCTGAAGCTGAGACTGTGGCCAGGCCAGGGGCAGTGGGAAGGAGCTGAGCTGAGCTGAGCCGAGCCCCGCCACAGCCAGTCTTCAGAGGAAGGGAGCTACAGCCTCCAGCACCTCCACATCTGCCAAGGCGTGAGAAATGGGGACTGGAAAGGGGTAGCTCCCACCAGAGCAGAGACTGGCCCAGCCCAAAACCACAGCCACGGCCAGGCAAGGCCCCAGGGTGGCCAGGAGCCTAGACTCACAAGCAGCAGCTTGAGTCTACTTCAGAGATGATCTAAAGCACCTGCCTGAGGGGATCTTAAAATCCCATTCAGAGATGGTTAGTGAAAATGAAACTTTGAAAATTAATTTGGGGGAGATAAAGCAGTTCGACCAATCTGCCCCCAAGGCAAGGAAGCAATGGGGGAGGGGAACTACTGGAACCAGCCCCAGTGGCCCCCACCAGGCTGCTTCAGAGCCCCTAGCCTAAAGACTCCACAGAGGGGCTGAATCAATTGATCATGGCCAAGTGCTCTAGTGTTGAGCGGCCTGGATCTGGATCATGGTCTTGGGTGGTGGTCCTGGGATGCGCTTTCAGCAAGCCAAAGCTGGGGGGATTTGCAACACTCCCCTAATAGCTCCGACAGCTGGAAAAACCCCAGCGATTTGGAACAGAGCATCCTGCCTTGGAAGCAGAGTTTCACAGAGCTAAAAAAAAACCCAACCAATTAATTGACTGGCCAGCATGAGGAAAAGGAATCAAAATAAGAACAATAAAACTCTAGAATCCTTTTTTGTGGACAAAAAGGGTCAAAGCATGAAACGGGAGGAAGAGAGCCCAGAACTCAGAACTCCCACACTAAATGCTTCCAAGACAACTGAAGAATGCCTAGAAGTTATATATCAACTGATAAAGGACTTTGAAAACCAAATAAGAGAAGTGGAGGAAAAATTGGGAAAAGAAATGAGAATGATGCAAGAAAATCATGATAAGACAGTCAACAACCTGACTGAAGAAAACAACACTTTAAAAATAGATTAACTCAAAGGCAAAAGAGGCCCAGAAAGCCAACGAGGAGAAGAATGCCTTAAAAAGTCGAGTTTCCAAGATGGTAAAAGAATCTCAAAAGCATTCTGAAGAGAATAATTCCTTGAGAATTAGAGTGGAGCAAGTAGAAGCTAATGACTTTATGAGAAACCAAGATACTATTAAATAGTTACAAACGAATGACAAAATAGAAAGCAATGTGAAATAGCTCCTTGAAAAAAACACTGACCTGGAAAATAGATCCAGGAGAGATAATTTGAAAATTATTGGTCTACCTGAAATCCATGACCAAAAAAAAGAACTTGGAAAGCATCCTTCAAGAAATCCTCAAAGAAAATTGCCCTGATGTTTTAGAATCAGAGGGCAAAACAGAATTTGAAAG
>CM053593.1:76914217-76951968 GCA_028646575.1 Pseudocheirus occidentalis | reverse complement strand
TGCTTTCTGTCTTGTGGAGAGTTTTGGAGCTTGAAAATCTGTTTAGCGTCCCATTTTATGAGTTTTTTAGCATGTTTGTGTGGGAGCTGCGGTGCTTTGCTGCTTCTACGCTGCCATCTTGGCTCCGCCCCCCATTAATTTTCTTGATATTCTTCATCATTTGTTCTTTGTGATGATTTTAAAAATTATTTTTCTAGGTAAAAAATAATTCTGTGGTAGTTTGATTGGTATAGCATTGAATAAATAAGTTGTTAGGTAAAATTGTTATTTTTACTATATTGGATGAGCCCACTATGAATGATTAATGTTTTTCTAGCTGTTTAGATCTGTCTTTATTTCTGTGAAAAGGGTCTTGTTAAAATATTTTCATTTATTTTCTTGGTTTATCTTGGCATGTAGATTCTGAAGTATTTTATAGGGCCTAACATTATTTAAATGCAATTTTCTCTCTCTTGCTGTTTGGTAATATAGTTATATTTTTTAAATTTGATTCGCTAAGTATACCATTGTAACGGCTGTTAAGTGGTGGTTTTGTTTCCTCCTTGCCTATTCTAATTCTTTCACTTTATTTTTTTCTTCTCTTATTGCTATCGCTAGAATTTCTTGTGCAATATTTAATGAGAGTGGTGGTAATGGAAATCCTTGCTTCACCCTTGAACTTGTTGGGAATTTAACCCCATTAAAGATAATGCTTACTGATTGTTTTAGATAAATACTACCTATCATTTTAAGGAGAACTCATTTTGTACCCCTATGATTTCTAGTGTTTTAAGAGAAATGGCTGTTGTATTTTGTCATACTCTTTTCTGCATTTCTGGGAAAATTGTATGATTTCTGTCAGTTTTGTTAGTGAAACAGTCAGTTATGTTTATAGTCTTCTTAATATTGAACTAACTTTATATTTCTAATATAAATCCTACCTGGAAATGATGTATGATCCTTATGACATATTATTGTCATCTACTTGCCAGTATTTTATTTAAAGTATTCTCAATGATATTCATTAAGAAAATTGGTCTAGAATTTTATTTTTCCATTTTGGCTCACTAATGTTTAATTATCAAATTAAAATTTGCTTTTGTTAAAAAAATGAAAAGGAAAAGGTCTTAATTGTATACAAATATTTATAGAAACTCTTTGTGGTGGCTAAGAATTGTAAATTGATTGGATGCCCATTATTTGGGGAATGGTTGAACAAGCTATGATATATGACTGTGATGGAATATTATTGTACTATTAGAAATGGCAAGCAGGATGATTTCAGAAAACCCAGAGAGACTTTCATGAATTGATGCAAAGGTAAGTGAGCAGAACCAGAATACTCTATATAGTAAAAGCAATATTTTATGATGAAGAACTCTGAATGACTTAGATATTCTCAGCCATACCACTCATGATGAAACATGCTATCTGCCTCCAGAGAAAGAACTGATAGTCTCAATGAAAACTGAAGCACCCTATTTTTCACTTTCTCTCTTTAAAATTTTTTGAGTCTTTTTTTGTATTGAATGATCAATATGGAAATATTTTACATGAATGCCCATGTATAACCTACATCAGACAGCTTGCCATCTCAGGGATGTGGGAGGGGGAAAAGGAATATTGGGGAGAAAAAGGAAAACAAAACACAATACTAAGGACACCATAGACTTTTCTTCCCAGAAAAAAAAAATTGTCACATGTGGAAACCTGGTATATTATTTTGGGTGCCCTTATACACACACACACACATATATGTACACAACACATATATGCATATGTACTCAAGTGCATGTGTTTGTGTATTATAATCACATGTGTTTTATAAACACATGCATATATCATTCATTTATATATTTATTTTTATTATAAGATTAACTGAATTTTGAATGTGGGTAAAATTTTAATTTGAAAATGCTTTTAGATCAACTTTAATTATCAATGTGTTTTCTCACTTTTTGTTTCTAATTACTGACAAATCTACATTCCTCGATGTGGTATTTAATGATAACTGCTGTTTCCCTAGATAGCACTTCAACTTTATGTCCCTCAACTATGGGAAAATGAAACTTGCCTTTTTATTTTTTCCAAAGGCCATAAAACACAACGTTAACCCCTTTCAATTATGAACTTTCACTTATGTCATTACCAATGTTCTGTCTTTTATATAATGTCAAAATATAATAGTTATGTTTGTGTATATAGCTAAAGATTAAGCATAGATATGGATACAGATCTAAGTAGATAGATAGATGACAACATGCAAACATAGACACATTTGTTGTTTAGTCATTTCAATCATGTCTGACTCTTTGTGACCCTGATTGAGGTTTTCTTGGCAGATACTAAAATGCTTTGCCATTTTCCTCTCCAGCTCATTTTACAGATGAGCGCCAGAGGTAAACAGGATTGACTGACTTGTTCAGGGTTACACAGCCAGGACATGTCTTAGGCCAGAGTTTTACTCAGAAAGATAAGTCTTTCTGACTTTTAGGACAGGTACTATATGACTATATCTACTGTGCAACTTAGGTATTTTCACATAGACACAGATAGAGATGACATTGAGAGAGAGAGATAAAAAAAGGGAGGCACAGATATTACTTTCTTTGATGTCTGCTGTCACGGAAATGTGGTTGATACAAAATATCATTATCTTCCCATTTTGGGGAGTTGCCACCACATGATACTTTAAACAAAATCTGTTCATGAATACATTTTAAAATTTGCTTTCTCTCTCTCTCTCTTTGTCTCTCTCTGTATCTATCTCTGTCTCTCTGTCTCTCTCTCTCTGAAAAGGAAAAATGTAGAAATGCTATACAAAGCAAGGTTTAAAGACACCAATGATCTTGGTAGCTATACATAAATCTCATGCAAATTAATGCCATGTGCTCAGTTTTTATTTAAGGAAAACAAGAACTAAAACCATAATCTAAAGTGCCAGGGCATGAAAAGCTTTGGACTTTCATACACCATAACAAGTGTCCCTATAATAAAAGGTCCCCTAAATATATTTTACCTGTATCATGGCCAATTTCTCTTAATTAGCTCATTTAACTTGATGTAGTGGAAATATCATTGGACTAGGAGTCAAAAAGGTTTAGTTTGAGTCTCAGCTCAAACCTAGGTATGTCACAGGAGCAAGTCCATTGACTTCTCTGATTTTTACTGTTATTACATGTGAAATGGGAAAATAATAGTCCAATCACCCATTTATATTGTTAAGTTCAAATATTTATTAAGAAACTGTTGTATGTAGAATACCTGCTACATTTTGGGAGAGGAATAAAGTTTAGGTGAGGTATGGTTCTTTTTAGTTATTTTATGAAATTTAAAATACATATGATCTAGTCATATTATCTTTAATTTTCAATTCAATTCAATAAACATTTATTAAGTGACTGCTTTGTGTCAGGTACTGTGCTAAGTGCTGGGGATGCACATAATGAAAAGAAAGATAATCCTTGCCGTCAGGAAACTAACAGAGGAAGATAATACAGAAATAGAAGCTGAAAAGTATGTAGAAGATGGATCAGGATAAGTATCTGGGGAAGGGACAAGATATCAGAGAGTTTAAACTAAGTAGTTATTGATGAAAAATGAATTATTTGAAATTCTCAGCTTTATACATTGGAAGGATTTGGGAGGAGCTATTCCACTATAAACACCTCTTGAAGTTCTCTAATGATAGGGACTACTTATGTCTGACCTGTGGTAGAGCATTCCAAGATTGTACTGTTTGATGAGCTATAAGCAGCGGTTCTCAACCTCTGGGTCACACCCCCTTTGGAGGTCGAATTACTCTTTCAGAGGGGTCGCCTAAGACCATCGGAAAACAAAATTACAGTCAAGAAGTAGCAACGAAAATAATGCTATGGTGGGGGGGGGGGGTCACCACAACATGAGGAACTGTATTAAAGGGTCGCAGCATTAGAAAGGTCGAAAACCACTGAGCTATACTGTCACACACTGTACCTTTATTCCAGCATAGTTATGACATTTTGATTTTCCTTTAGAACTAAGGATAATAACCAATCTACCATTTTCTTTAGATATTATTTTCAAAAACCAAGGATTACATTTTTCCTTTATCACATTGTAAAAATTAACAAATTTGCAGTTTCTTGATAGAGGTGAAAGTTGTTCTGAGAACCAGAAGACCTGGGTTCACATTTTGCCACTGACACATAGTAGCTACGTGACGGTGGGGGAAACGGATTTTCAGCCAGCACTCTGGCAACTGTTTAAGACTGTAAATATTCAGAGAAGGTACCAACATATACTGGTAGAGGGAGCTTCCTCAAATTGGTGTTCCCTATATCAGTGAACTCAGAGGTCTAGACCTTATCCCCTAACAATGATAAATTGCAACAGAATTAAATAGATAAAAAGATGCAGATAGATGTGTGTATGTATATATACACACACATAGATTTCTTAATACAGTAACTTTCTTGTACCTCCCCAACTAAATCAGAGATCACAGTGGTATAAATTTATTTCTTATCCACAAAATTTAGAGGAACTTCTTAATAAATACTTGTTGAGTTTAACTGATAGAAGTTTTGATACCTGAAAGATAGGTATGAAAGAACACATATTAGATAAATAATTTTCCTTACTTTATGAAGACATAAAGGATCTTACTATGACATGATAAAAAACCAATTAATAACTCTATTCTACAGAGGAACAGCACAAAGTTCTGATCTATGAGTCATAGAATATTGGAAGGCAACTCAATAACAATATAGCCCACATTCTATCCAAAAGATAAATTGAATCTCCCTTACCAGCATTCTTGGCAAGTGTCCAAACTGCCTTTTAACACTAACAATAATAATATTTATATAGTCTTCGAGCTTTTTAACTATTATTTCATTTTACCCTCCTAGCAATCCTGGAAGTTAGGTGATACAATTATTCCATTTTAGCAATGAACAAAGTTAGTCAAAGGTTACACAGCTGTTATCCAGTTTACGCTGGATTTAAACTCAGCTCTTCTTGATTACAAGTACAGTATTATATTCATTTTGCCTTCTGGATGTTGTTTTCATGATCTCTAATAAAAACATTTTTTAATTCCTTAAGGTATCCTATTCCATTTGGGGGACAAATTAAATGGTTCTTTCTTAAATTGAGCCAAAGCCTACAATCTTGTCACTTTCACTTGTCCATTGTTCTTGGTCTTGCCATTTGAAGCCCACTAAAATAAATTGTCTATCACATAATAAACCTTAAAATATTCAAACATAAAGATATTTCCTTAAGTCTCCCTTTTACTTTAACTTTACTTATTTTCTTTGGTGAGAATTGAAAACAACTTTTCTGTAGAGGTCAGATCAGTGTAGAATAGAAAAGGATTATTGCATGCTTTACTTCTATTTTTATAGCCTAATATTAAACACTTTGACTCCCATGTCTTACTACTAAGACATACTGAGCCAACAGTGTGCAAAATAACCTTCAGTTGTTTTTTAACTTCAATATTATAAGCTTATGTTATAGGCTCAAAAATTCATGGAATAAGAACTGGAAGTAAACTTTTAGGCCATTGATTTCAACTGTTTCATTTTACATGAGAAAACTGAGGTTTAGAGAGATAAAGTAACTTGCTTAGGAGTTACACAGCTCACAAGGTCCTCAGGTGAGATTCAACACCATTTCATTTTGTAATTGTGAAATATTTGTTATTATGTTTCAACATAAGTAAATCACTGGATATTTATTCCTATCATGTTTCATTTTGTTATCATTTTAGCCCACTTTTGGGGGAGGTAAATAATGTACAGGGATTCTTATAAAAGGCATATTCACAGCACAGAAAAAGATGTCTTTCTGCAATGTGAGATTGAAAACAATTGAAAAGACTATACTACCATTAGAATACAGAGAAATCAAGAACTGGTCTACAACTTGGCATTGTTTTCAATATGAAGAACATGGCAGAACAGAGAACAAATGAAAAATTTCATCTACTTCACACACTTCCCACCAAAAAACAAATAAACAAAAACCTCAGAAATTATGTGCATATGCATACACACTCTTATAGAGTCACCCAGGCAGTGGACACTTAAGTGACTTAGAAAGGGACTTTGACCCAGAATACACTTAAATTTAAGACTTGCCCTCTACCTATCATAGGAGATTGTGTCTCTCTTTGTCTCACTATGTGTGTGTGTGTGTGTGTGTGTGTGTGTGAGAGAGAGAGAGAGAGAGAGAGAGAGAAGGAGAGAGGGGGGTAAGAGAAAGGGTATGTGTGTGTGAGAGAGGGAGATTGCATGTGTATGTGTGTGCGTAAGAGAGACAGAGAGAGAGAAAGAGAGAGAGAGAGAGAGAGAGAGAGAGAGAGAGAGAGAGAGAGAGAGAGAGAGAGAGAGAGAGAGAATGTATAATAGAGAAACTGGCTGAACCTGTGATTTCTTTGATATAAGAAACTATCATTCCCTCCACCAATCATGGTTGTCATGGTCTCTGTAGCATAGACATACTATAGTAATTCTATATTGATAATACTAAGAGGTTGGAGTGAGTTTCAGTACCTGTGCCGATTGTAAATAGATGCATCATTAGGACACAAAGCAGTGAAGCATATGCCTTCTATCAGTGAGGCAAAACCACTATTATTTTCCAAGCATGATAATAATGCCTTCATCTAACTGAGAGGTACTGATAAGCAGTCACATTTCCATTCCATGCGTTCAAAAGGCAAAAAGAGGGATGAGGAAGGAATCTTGAATTTTCATACTAATAGGGATATATTTCATAGGAACAAAAGATTATATTATTCCATTTATCTGGTCCAAAATACTGATAAAATTAGAGTAACAGAGAATATCCCATCCAAGATAATTTTCTACATTTATTTGCCTGATGAATGTATTTATTCTTCTACCCTACCTCATTTGAGATCTAATGATATGTAAGGTGAAGGCCACATGAAATGAAACAGTAGACATTTCCCACTTTCAGCAAATGAACAGAAATTCCACACTAATAATTTGTAAGTTGACAAATAACTCAGAAGATAATTAATATAGAGGGAACAATTGAATCCTCTTTCTAAAAGCAGTCCCAAGGAGACTTCAACAGCTCTCTTAAATGTGGTTGGTATGATAATAGATAATATTACCAAACCACAAACGGATTTTCACAAGGTCAAATGGAATAATGTCTTCTACTTTGGCTTATTAACCTTCTTGTCCCCACACCACTAGAGATTTTATTCTCACTAAGTAACTGGTAAAAAAAAATCAAGTCAAGTAGTATGGTATTAGCACCATACATGTGTAACTTAATTGTCCATGAAATTTTCAGGGTTTCAGACAGTTTTTAAGTACTTTATGTCAAGAATTTCATAAACATATACATATAAACATACAGACACATATGCACATATCATGATTGGCAGTTCATATGGTGGGTAAAGGGATTGCCAATATAAAATATTGCGAGCAAAAGTAATACAGAATATATGTATGTATGTATAGATCTAAATATATAGCTAAGTATATGTATCTACATATGTTTATATTACACTCATGATTTTCTTTTCTCAAATAAAAAAAACTGATGCTACAAAATGAGGGGGGAAAGATGGAGTGCTCGAAATTACACACAAAAGTTTTGAATCACAATGATACATATCAACTATTTTCAATTCAATCTTTTATGCCAATTGAAATTGCCTTTTTATTGTCCTTTATCTATTAATGATATGTCTACCAATTCATCCAATCATTTTTTTAATTGCTGTTTTTAATTGTTATTGTAAGTGGCCTCTATAAGGGAAAAGAAATATTTTCTCCATTGATTTACAGAAAAACGAATTTAACATGGAATACTAGACTCTATACCATCTATTCTTCTAGTATTATCTCTTATTACTACTATTGCTATCTAGGAATTATTTTCTCCAGATGAATTAATTT
The DNA here is from genome assembly GCA_028646575.1 of Pseudocheirus occidentalis. Classification (NCBI taxonomy): domain Eukaryota; kingdom Metazoa; phylum Chordata; class Mammalia; order Diprotodontia; family Pseudocheiridae; genus Pseudocheirus; species Pseudocheirus occidentalis. The sequence continues at coordinate 76,944,055 of CM053593.1, read as the reverse complement.
ACTGTTGTATCAACAATGCAATATTCACAATGCCTACAGTAATTATAAATATGCTGATATGGATATTAATCACAAAATGTAACAGGCTCTCTACATGGGAAATATAGCTAGAACATTTATTCATATACCAGATAACTGAGTCCCCAAACCAGAAAATCAAAGCCATTACAGTAGTTATGAAGTTGACACATGTAGTTAATGTAGTAAATACCCATGTTCTCAAGTCTTCAAAACAGGACAGGGTACCTCAGGCAAAGATTTCTCTTCTCCTCACCCATGGGAACTGCTCAGCATCCATGCAGCTTGCTCCCAGCAGCTCTGGTCCCCCACAAAATCCCATCCCTGGCAGTACTCAGCAGCAATCCATAGCAGAGATTCTGACTGGCTCAAAAAAAAACAACAAAGGACTTTGACTGCAGCCACTGCTGCTGCCCCTACCACTGCTTCTAGGCACCACCACATGGACCCCCCCCCCCATTGTAATTAACTGTAATCAGGACATGGTTTCCTTAATGGAAGCTTTTCAATTTTGTACTAGGTTCAGAAAATGGTTAAGATTCTTTTTCACTCCAGAAAATATCTGGCTACTATGGGGCTTTGTCTCTGAATTGGGTAAAATTAGATGAGAAAGTTTCTGCTAGGATAGGTAAACCAAATACCAATGGCTTAGAAATATCAGGAAGAAAACAGTGATACTGAATAATATTTTTGTTTATTTTTATTAAATTAGGTTGTGTTTTAGTTTTAATTGTATTTAATTTCATTCTAATTCTTTAAAAACTGGCAATCCAAATTATATGGCTAATATTGAAATGACATATAACATATATGTCCTTTATGATTAACCAGGGAATTTTGTTCTTTATAGTAAAAAAAAAACCAAAGGTATATTCTATTTATTTTCCAATTCAACTGCTCTACAAATTTCTGGGGCTTTCTGAGAGTAGACATAATAATCAGGCTCCTCCCTCCACTTTCCCCACAACTTGACTAACTGAATTAATATAAAAGGCCTGATCTTGTGCAAAACCAACAGCTCCAGCCCCAAAATGAATGACAGAACATGCATTTTTTTCTTGGGGGGTGGGTGGGTATCTGGAGAGAAATGTACTGAAGCACATTTGGAGTAATGAATGAGAAGGCTATGGATTGTATGTGAGTAAAAGAATGCAGCTATTGGTTTTCTCAGTGATTTCTTTTGATAGGTGATTTACTTAGTAAAATGATATTTTGAATCTGATCTTGCAGATCAAATCCAACTATATATCCTCTTCAGTGTTCTCGGGACATCTTTGAGATTTGGAGGAATGGTGAAGGAATAGTTTGACAGAAGAAAGGAAGAAGGAAGGAAAGAAGGAAGAAATGAAGGAAGGGAGGAAGGAGGGAAGGAAGGAAGGAAGGGTGGGAGGAAAGAGGAAAAAAAGGACTGTAGAAAGGAAGGAAGGAAGAAAAGTAGAAAGGAATGAAGTAAAATGAAAAAAGCACCTACTATATGCCAGATACTATGCTAAGAAATTTACAAATACATTTGATATTACAAATATCATTTCATTTAATCCAAATAATTCTGGGAGGTATCTGGAAGGTATCTCCATTCTACAGTTGATAAAACTGAGACAATAGTTAAATTATTTGTCCAAGGTCACACAGATAGTTAATATCTGAGGCTGGATTTGAATTCAGGTCTTGAGAGTTTTTTTTTCTCTTTTTTCCTTCATATTTCTATTTCTTAATTTGTTTTAGTTTTCAACATTTACTTCCATTACCCCATCCTCCTCCATCCCATGATGGCATACATTTTAATTACCCTTTCCCCCAGTCTGCTATCTCTTCTATCACTTCTCCCCTTCTCTTGTACCCTTACCCTTCTATTTTCTTGTAGGGTAAGATAGATTTCTATAACTCATTATCTGGGTATCATTTCCCAGTTGCATGTGAGAACAATTTTTAACATTTATTTTTTAAAACTTTGAGTTCCAAATTCTCTCCCTCCCTCCCCACCCTCATTGAGACAGCAGACAATTCAGTATAGGTTATACATGAGTAGTCATGCCAAACACTTCCAAATTGTCATGTTGTAAAAGACTATCTTTCCCTCTATCCTTTCCAATCTTCCTCCCATTTATTCTCTTGTATCCTTTGACCCTGTTACTTTTCAAAAGTGTTTGCTTTTACAATTGAGGGGAAGAGGTGGGATGCGAGAGCGAAAGAGTGAACCTGAAATCTTGTTGGATATGACTTAAGGAGGGAATACCATACACAATCAATTGGGTATGGAAATCTATCTTACCCTACAGGAACGTGGGGGGCAAGAGGATAAGAGAGGGGGGTAATGGGAGGGCAGATTGGGTGAGGGATTAATCAGAAGCAAACAATTTAGAGTACAGGGTGAGTTGAATATGAAGGGTTGACATCAAAAAAATAAAATTAAGGGGTAAGAGAGGAATGTACTGGGAGAAGGAGAAAGGGAGAGGTAGAATTGGGTAAATTATCTCACACAAAAGAGGCATGATAAAGCTTTTACAATGGAGGGGAAGAAGGGGGAGGTGAGGAGTAAGTGAACATTACTCTCCTTGGATTTGGCTTAAGGAGGGAACAACATGCACACTCAATTGTGTATAGAAATCTATCTTAACCTATAGGAAAGTAGGGGGGAAGGGGATAAGAGAGAGGGAGTAATAGAAGGGATAGACATGTGTGTTCCCTCCTACTATCCTAATAATGAGAAAGGTCTCATGAGCTGCAGGTATCATCTTTCCATGTAGTAATGTAAAGAGTGCAACTTTAAAAAGTCCTTTATTATGTCTCTTTCCTGTTTACATTTTCATGCTTGAGTCTTGCATTTGAAAGTCAATTTTTTTGTATTTAGCTCTAGTTTCTAAAGAATGTGTTAAATTCCTCTACATCACTGAATATCAATTTTGCCCCTCATTGATTTCACTCAGTTTTGCTGGGTAAATGATTCTTGGTTTTAATCCTAACTCCTTTGACCCCCAGAATATCATATTCTAAGCCCTTAATGTAGAAGATGCTAAATCTTGTTGTTATCCTGATTGAGTTTCCACTATACTTAAATTTCTTTTTTTTGACTGCTTACAATATTTTCTCCTTGACCTGGAAATTCTGGAATTTGACTATATTGTTCCTAAGAATTTTCCTTTTTGTGGGTTCTGGTGCTCTAGAATTTGTTTAGTCATTTTTACAGGTATTTTGAAGGGTTGAGGGTAGAACTCGAGCAAGTCCTTGCTTTTACTCTGCCATTTTGGCTCTGCCCTCACCTCCAAGAAATTCCACTCAGGACCTGAGTTCAGTCTTAGCATTCTATCAGATGTTTTCTATTCTTACTGTATAACACAACATTCTAGAAAGATTGTGCTAGTCTTGTCTCTCAAGTTCAGAGATAACCAGCCTATTGAATTCTGCTTTAATGGAGCTCAATTTATCATAAGGGAAAATATGTCCCCTCAAGATGTTGGGAGAAATGTTAATACATATGTTCTTGCTACATCTTTCAAGTAAATATTCACTTAAAATATACCTGGTGCCATGTGGTTAAATAAAGGTGAGGTGTTAGACAGTATGGTCTCAGCCTTATGGCAGAAGAAAAATAGAGGCAACAAGCCCCATCCTATAGTCCTTCAAGCATGCTGTAGAACCATGAGGCAAAGATACAGCCTGCCTCATCTTAAAAGATTGGCCCTGAGGATATATGAAAGTGTTTATTTTAAGAATCCATCTTTTAGTCAAAATGTTCTCAGAAAGGATTGGAGAAAATGCAAGAGAAGGGAATTTTAACGAGTTTTTGTCAGTTTGTTTTTATACCTAGCCACTTGCTAACAAATTCATCCTTATTATAAGGGAGTATACTACCATTTCACATTTCAATTTTTAACAATAACTCAGATGTAATTGATGGAAATAGTATTTTAGAGGGAAATTATCTCTATCCAAGATCACAACTAAAAAGAAGAAAAAAAATACTGTAAAGGCAAGAATGGACCCTGGGGATTTTGCAAGTGGTAGGTTTTATTGAAAAAAAAAACCTTCCTACAGATGAAAGGAGATGGTAGCTATGTTTACATTAATGAATAGTATGGAGACCATAATATGTAGGTGTCAGTGTGTGTGTGTGTGTGTGTGTGAGAGAGAGAGAGAGAGAGAGAGAGAGAGAGAGAGAGAGAGAGAGAGACGGCGAGACGGAGAGAGACAGAGAGGGAAAGAGAGAGACACACACAGAGAGACACAGAGAAAGAGAGAGAGACAGCGGATATCTTAATTTAAGTTGGTAAAGCTGACTATTGAGCAACAAAGTCCATTGATTACTTCCTTGATCAGTTTTACAGCCTTTAATCCTGTTTCTCCTAAATAAATTTCTAAGTTTTGAAGCATATGAAAATGGCTTTCTTTAAAACAGAGAAGTGTATTTTTTTTACGTTAAAGCACCATGCATATGTTAAATGGGTTAAGCAGGCATATAACAACGAAATAAAAAGGAATCATAAAAGGCACCCTGATGCATTGCCCAAATTAAGACAATGAAGAACAGAATCACTCAGATGTGTCTCTTGTGAACAAGTACTCCCACACTTTTAATTTTCTCTAAATGTTTTCATTACTTGTGAGTCATTCCCAATACATTTGTATGCAATCCATCTTTAGAATAGTTTCTGTCACTGGAATTCCATAAGCTCCCCTGACAAGTTGACCAAGGACTTCACTATTATGTAAAAGGTTTCTTATGTTCACCTCGGATGAACTGCTGCTTTAATTTATTCCCGCTACTTTTTTTTTAAGTTCATAACGAGAATAGTTAGTTCTTTATAATGCTTCTTGTATGCTGGCAAAAGGTATTCAGTTATCTTTGCCTTCTTTCCTCAAGTCAAAATGGTACCCTCATTGATTACCCCAGGTAACATGGCTCTGTTTGAGGTGTTTTCCATTCAAATATAGAGCACAGAGCTCACATTTCCATTAATTGTTCAAACCAAGCAAGCAGATACAAATACATTTTTTACAAAGTCTTTAATGAAATATAGTAACAGGAAAAGGAACAAGAAAAAATAAGGGAATGGAAAGGGAAGGGAGGGTAAAGGAGAGAGACAAGTCAATGCCTAAATACAGAAAAGAAATTCTTTATATTATTGGACTGATCCTAACATTACTTTCATATGCTCATTCTCATAATCTTCCCTTAACTTTCTTAAAACCAACTTAAAGTGATGATTCTATATTTATACTGTTTTTTTCTACTTATTAATCTTTTAAGTTGAACAAAATAATCACAAGGAAACAATATGTTGGCTGAAGAACAAAAACATAGTTTCCCCAAAAGTCCACATATGCATGTATATGTATATACACAGAGACATATGTATATATGCACATATCTGTATCTATAGGTACATGCATATATATACATATACACACATAGTGAGGCAATAATAACAATAATAGCAAACATTTATGTAGTGCTTACTATGTTCCAGGAACTGTGCTAAGCACTTTACAATTATTATCTCATTTAAATCTGAGAAGCAAATTCTATTATCCTCATTTAAATTTTGAGGAAACTAAAACAAATAGAGTTTTAGTGATTTGCACAGTGTTAAACCCTAAGCATCTGAAGCCCAATTTGACCTCAGTCTTCCTGAATTCTAGTCCATCACACTAACCACTGGATTACTGAATCAATCTTCATCGACAGAATTTTCATAATGAGAGCTCTCTATACTTCTGAAATTCCAAGTTAGAACAATATATCTCCTTTTCTTCACATTAAATTTTTACTAGTCAGTACAAAAAGTAGATAAAGTTGATTAATCCTAAGAGTTATTCCAACAACTTTTTGATGTAGGGCTTGTATACATTTTACAAATGAATATATGTATGTATGCATAAGTATACATTTTATACATGTGTATATGTATATATGCATATGGAAATATTGAAATATAAAGTATTAATAGTAGTTTCCACAGGTCAGGGGTACCCCCACTCCCCCAAAATAAACAGAACAACAATAAAACAACTACAGAAACCATTGTATAATTTTGTTTTTAGGTTTTTTAAAATTCTTTTTTCTTTTTTAGTGTTTAGATGGTCTTCAGCTGCCAACATAACAGAAGAGGTAAATGAGTTCAGGCCTTCTGGATTCTGAGACCAGATTCCTACTACTTAACATCAATTAAGTACCTATTATTTATAGTTCCCCTCCTGGATCACTGCCTTAATCATAGTGGAGAACTTTGGAAAAAGTTGATGTACTGGAGAAGGAAATGACAAACTACTCCAACTTCTTTACTAAGAAAACCTCATGAACATTATAAAAATGTTAAAAGATATGATATTGAAAGTTGATCTCTTTCAAGTTGGAAGATATCCAATAGGTTATTGGGGAAGAATGTAGGATAACTACAAATAGGTCTAGAAAGAGTGAAGCAGCTGGGCCAAAAACAAAAGGACACTCAGACATGAATGTATCATGTTACTAAAAGAAAGTTGTTTTTTCTCAATATTGCATGAGAACTTGGAATGTAAGAGCTATGAACCAAGGTAAGCTAGATGTGGTCAAAAAGGAGATGGAAAGATCAAAGGCTGACATATTTGGTCTCAATGAACTTATATGGAAAGAAATGAGCAAATGGAATTCAGGTGATCATTAATCTACTACTGTGGGCAGGAATTCTTTAAAAGAAATGGAATAGCCCTTATAGTCAATAAGATGAGAAAAGCAGTACTGGGGTACAGTATAAAAAAATGACAGAGTAACATATGTGCAAATCCAAGGCAAACTATTCAACACATGGTAATACAAGTCTACGCTCCAAATACTGATGCTAAAGAGGCCAAAGTTGTTCAATTTTCTATGAAGACCTACAAAACCTCCTAGAAATATTTTAAAAATCATATTCATTATAGGGGCTTAGATTGCTAAAGTAAACAATCAAAAAACAATTGGAAAATGGTCAAGATTTTGCAGTGGAGTACAAAATGAATCAGTCCAGAAACTAATATAGTTTTCTCAAGTTTGCTGGTCATTGTTGTTGTTTAGTCATTTTCAATTATGTCCAACTCTTCATGATATCTTTTGAGACCTTATTGGCAAATATACTGGAGTAGTTCACCATTTCCTTCTTAATATCACTTCACAGATGAGGGAACTGAAGTAAAGAGGATTAAGTGACTTGCCCAGCATCATACAGCTAGTAAGTGTCTGACATTGGATTTAAACTCAGGTTTTCCTGACTCAAGGCCCATCACTCTATCCACTTATCACCTAGCTGTACACTTGATAGTTATAGGAAAAACTCTTTTTCCAGAGCCCCCAAAGTAAATTGACTCATGGATATTACTACATGGTCAATACTGAAACAAGATTAACTATATACTATGCAGCCAAAGGTAGAGAAGCTCTATACAGTCAGTTAGAAAAAGAACTGGAGCTGACTGACTCAGATCATGAACTGCTTATAGCAAAATTTAGACTCAAGTTTAAGTAAGTAGGGAAAACCACCTGATTGTATAAGAATGACCTAAATAACATCCCTTATCAGTATCTAAAAGATATAGTGAAAAGGTTTATGGGATTAGATCTGGCAGACAAAGTGCCTGAAGAACTATGCACAGAGATTGACAATATTGTACAGAAAGCAGCAAACAAAAAATTTGCAAAGTAAAAGAAGACCAAGAATGAAAACTAACATCAGGGAGAGACAAAACAGAGAAAGAAAATTATAGACCAATCTCTCTCATGAATACAGATGCAAAAATCTTAAATAAAATATTAGCCAAAAGACTACAGCAACTTATAACTAGAATAATACATTTTGACCAGGTTGGATTTATTCCAGGAATGCAAGGATGGTTCAATATTAAGAAAATCATCAATATCATTGATCATATATCAACAATAAAACTAGCAGAAACCATGTGATTTTTTCCATAGATGTAGAAAAAGCCTTTGACAAAATATAACATCCATTCCTATTAAAAACACTAGAAAGTATAGGAATAAATGGAGTTTTCCTTAGAAAAATAGGTACCATCTACTTAAAGCCATTAGCAAGTATTATAAGCAATGGGGATAAACTAGAAGCATGTCCAGTAAGATCAGGGGTGAAACAAGGATGTCCACTATCACTCCTGTTATTCAATCCAGTACTAGAAATGTTAGCAGTAGCAATTAGAGAAGAAAAAGAAATCAAAGCAATCCAATTAGACAAAGAAGAGACTAAGCTATCATTCTTTGCAGATGACATGATGATATACTTAGAGAATCCTAGAGAATCAAGTAAAAAAACTTCTTGATACAATAAATAAATTTAGCAAAGTTGCAGGATATAAAATAAGCCCACATAAATCCTCAGCATTCTTGTATATTTCCAATGAAGCCCAACAGCAAGAGATAGTAAGAGAAAACCCATTTAAAGTTACTGTAGACATGATAAAACATTTGGGAATCTACCTGCCAAAACAAACCCAGTACCTTTATGAACACAACTACAAAACACTTTTACACAAATAAAAGCAGATCTCACTCATTGGAAAAACATCAATTGCTCATGGCTGTGTAGATCTAATATGATAAAAATGACAATTTTACCTAAATAAAATAACATATTTAGTACCATACCACTCAATTTACCAAAATCTTACTTTAGAGAACTAGAAAAAATACTGAAAAAATTCATTTGGAAGAACAAAAAATCCAGAATATCAAGGCAATTAATGAAAAGAAATGTTAGGGAAGGTGGCCTAGCCATGCCAGATTTTAATCTCTATTATAAAGCAGCAGTCCTCAAAACTGCCTGGTACTGGCTAAGGAATAGAGTAGTGGATCAATGGAATAGACTGGGAAGAAAAGACTCAGTAGTCAACAACTATAGTAATATACTGTTTGATAAGCCCAAAGACCCCTGTTTCTGGGCTAAGAATTCACTATTTGACAAAAACTGCTGAGAAAATTGGAATACTGAATGGCAGAAACTGGGCATAGACCATTATCTAATGCCATTCACCAAAGTCAAGTCTAAATGGATGCATGATCTAGATATAAAGGATGCATGATCTAGATATAAAGGCTAATACTGTAAATAATATGGAGTAGCAAGGAATAGTTTACCTGTCAGATTTATGGAGTCAGGAAGGCTTTATGACCAAAGTAGAGTTGGAGAGCATTATAAAACGCAAAATAGATCATCTTGATTACATCAAATTGAAAACTTCCTGTATAAACAAAGCCAATGTAACCAAGATTAAGAGGGAAGTGGGAAACTGGGAAAGAATATTTATAACTAGTGTCTCTGATAAAGGCCTCATTTCTAAAATATACAGGGAATTAAATAAAATTTACAAGAATGCCAGTCATTCTCCAATTGATAAGTGGTCCAAGGATATGAACAGGCAATTTACATAGGTAGAAATTAAAGATATCTTTAACCATAGGAAAAATGCTCTAAATCACTATTGATTCATGAAATACAAATCAAAACAATTTTGAGGTACCACATCTCACCAGTCAAATTGGCTAAGATGACAAAACAGGAAAATGACAAGTGCTGGAGAGCATGTGTAAAAATTGGAACTCTAATGCATTGTTGGTGGAGCTGTGAATTGACAGAACTATTCTGGAGAGCAATCTGGAACTATGCCCAAAGGGCTATAAATAATTTGACCCAGTAGTATCACTTTTGGGATTGTATCCCAAAGAGATGATAGAAGTGGGAAAATGTCCCATATGAACAAAAATATTTATTGCAGCTCTCTTTGTGGTGGCAAAAAACTGGAAATTACTTGACTTTTGAGCTCTTTTCCACAGTAGAATTCTACTTCCAGAGAGGAGAGTTTTGTCCTAAATCACTGGGATTTTCACAGCTTCTGGGGCTCTTAGTTGGGTGCCCTTTCTTAAGTCCCCACAAGCTCTGTCCCACTGTCCAAACATCCCAGGACTTCCACACAAGACACCAATACAGATCCAAGCAGGTTACAGCAAGAGCAATTACCCTCTGAATGATTTCTTGTTCCCCCTACAATCTGCAGACCAGGAGCTCTGGAAGCAGCCATGTTGTGCAGCCTCCAAGCCTCTGCTGCTTCTCACCCTGGGGCAGGGGCCAGACTATGTTTTTGTGCCCCACTCCAATTCCAACAAAGTTCCACACTAACTTTTTACTTTCTCTTTTGCATTTATGGATTGAGAATCCTGGAACCTATCACAGCTGCTGGTGATTAATTCTCCTCCCACTAAATTTTTTCCATGATCTTCTACAAAGCCTCAAGACTAACAGTGTCAATGGCCTTGGTTAGATCAAGAAATGTTTGTATAAAGACTTCTGCTCTGCTCCTGGCATTTCTTCAGTTGTCAGGCCGAAAACACCATATCAACCATTCCTCAGCCCTTTCTGAAGCCACACTGGATCTCTGATATAGGACCATCTTCCAGGTGAAGGATCAGCCAATTAAGGAGGACTCTGAGGAGAATCTCACCTGCAGTGACTAAGAGAGAGAGTCACTGGTGATTTTCACTGGACGAGTTATTCTTTTCCTTTATAGAAATGGATAACAGAAATATCCTTTAATGTTTGAGGGATAAACTCCTAGAAGATTTCTATCAGCTTCTGAATGAACAGTGAATCCCTTGCCTTGTAAATCTGAGAATCAGAATCAGGCATTTTGCCCCACAAAAGGAGCTTAATGGCATTCAAAACATCTTCTTCAAGTGGAAATTCAGCTAGAAAAGGACTGATTTAAACCTGAAGTATAAAATCAATTACTTCAGCATTGATTGCTGATGGTTAGTTGAGAACACTATGGAAGTGTTTAGCTTATCTCTCTAGGGTCCTGCCCTTTCCACTAATCAATGTGACTATCCCACCATCACTGAGAGTTTGAGAAGCACCATAGTTCTTTGGCTAATAAATAGCCTTCAGGGCATCATAAAAGCCTTTTGGAGTGTTACTTTAAGTGGAAAATCTTAATTTCACATTCCCTTTACTTCTTGCATCTCTCCAAACCTCATTTGCACTTTATTTCTGATGGTGTTAAATGTTGCCTTCTTAGAGACAGATGAACTACCCTGCTGTTAAACCCTGTGGAATTCTCATTTTTTTATTAGCAGCTTCTTAATTTCCCCATTATTTTCAGCAAACCAATCTTGATGTTCGTGAGTTTTTTGGCCCAGATGAGGAAATGCAGTGCTGTAGCCCAGATGTCTGAAAGCTGCTCACTGCTTTTCTGTTCTACAATTTCCAACATGTTGGCTCAGCTTTCTCTTCAAGTTAGCAATAAACTGCTCATTCTCAGAGAATCACAGATTCTTCTTGTAGTCACCTTGCTTTGGGGCCACCACTTTTGTTGAATGAAGATATTTAACATTTATGGAATAAGTCTATAATCAGTCCAGCACTCTGTGTCGCATATTGCCTTTATTACTCTCTCATCTTTTCTCTCCTCCTTATAATGACAGTCTATTAAATATCAGTCTTTGCTGCAAGAATGCATTTATAATGTGAGTGAGGAGAGTAGGATCCTTGTTGAGGGAGGGAGTAAGAGGGGAAGATTTTTGCTTGAGGGAGCCTGTTTTGTTTTGAAGGCTTAGGAATGTGGGTGTTTGCAGCATTGACTGTGTACCAGCTTCATGGTTACCATAATGACTTTGACTTTCTGGTTTGGGGACCTGGTTTTCTGAATTTTTTAATAAATGCTTTGGTTCTGTCTTCCATGTGGAGAGCCTGTGACATTTTGTGAATCCCAACTACACCAGCATATTCATAACCACCTTGGACACTGTGAATATCACACTACTGTCACACCCTGTCTGACACGGTATGCAATCCAGAGTTAGGTTTAGTAAAGCAGACAATTTTTAGGACACCTTTTCTAGCCTTTTTCTCATACCAGGAGGTGAGTGATGCATTCCTTCAAAAAAACTACACCCACAGGGCTACTGAATCCTACGGCTGCTTCAGTCAATTGAAAAACAATCCTATGGCCTGGGCTACCCATATGAATGATTGTAACTATACTTCCCATTGTGTTCATCCCTGATGCTTTGTCACTTGCCCATTGCTGCAGGACTTTGAGACAGATAATAATGTTAAAATTGTATAGGTGATAGCAAAACAAAAGTCAAGATGACTGGTGATGACTCAGGATGCAGTAGATGACCTTGGCATTTTTGGTATCTAACCAAGCTCTAAGCACTCCATAGTACTACTTTCTTTTGCCACCTTCATGACCCATTAGAACAAATTGTTCCCTTCTGCCCCTTTGGCTGAAGAAGTCTTGGAGATACAGGTAAGAGTTGGGTGACAGGTGGATACTAAAGGTAGAAAACAGACCTGAAAAGGTTCCAGAAACCTTCACACCAAAAAAACTAGTCTTCCCTGACACCAATACACCCCCAAAGCACTGCTGTAGCATGCATCCACCTCATCCACTTCTTTCCATTTTTTGTTTTGTTTTGTTTTGTTTTGTGCTTTTTGGAGGGTGAAAGGCAGGGCAATTGGGGTTAAAGTGACTTGCCTAAGGTCACACGGCTAATACGCGTTAAGTATCTGAAGCCGGATTTAAACTCAGGTCCTCCTGACTCCAGTGCCAGCTCGCTATTTATTGTGCCACCTAGCCAACCCCTTCATTTCTTTTTTAGAATTTGGGAGGCATGGGAAAGCCAAAATTTTCCAAACAAAACAAGATGTGATCAGGTTTTCCAATTTGCAAGTACTTTAAAACCATCAACAAAATCGTAAAGAAAAATAAATGCAACTACAAAGAAAAATGGGAGCAGCTAAGTAGCTCAGTGAGTAGAATGCCAAATCTGGAGTCAGGAAGACTCATCTTCCTCAGTAAATCTTTCAACAGTGATTCATGACAAAAACAAACAAATCCTGGATTTTACTACAAAACAAAGTCAAGGTTACTTATGAGTATGAAAAGGCAATTGGAAAACTAATATGACTACAGACTGCATTAATTGAGTTACAGGGCCCATTTTTAGGGAATTATCATTTGTACTCCACTCTGCCTTAGTCAACTCGCATCTGAAATACCATGTCCACTTTTGGACAACACAATCCAGGAAGTGAACTGACAAGCTGATTATTTAACCTATCAAAAAAAAAAGACATGGGAAGGAAGGAGGGCCATGATTGCTGACTTCAAATATTTAAAGTGCTGTCCTTGGAAAGCAGAATTTGAAATTATTTTCTTGGCTCCACAAGACAGATCTAGGAAATAATATTACAAGAATAAACTTATGTATATTATTATGTGCCAAATGCTTTACAATTATTATATCCTTTGATTGTCACGGAGAGGTGTTATTGTCATCAGCTTCATTTTACAGATGAGGAAACTGAGGTAAACAGAGATTAACTGACATAAACAAGAGACACACATCTAGTAAGTGTCTGAAAGCAAATTTGAACTTTGGTCCTCTCTCCACTGTCCCTATTTCTTTCTGAGAGACTGCAGGAGCTGTGTTCCTTTTTCATTTCTTTGTTTTAGTACTGACTTGACTCATTATCTGTCCCTCCCCTTTATGCCCTCTCTTATGCTGTAGGTAGTCTCACCAAAACAACAACAAAAACACTATACACAAAGAAAAAAACAACACAAGAAATCTATTCCCAAACTCCAAAACATTGTTTCACTTAGGGGATGAGCTGGGGGATTTAGGTGTTTCAGGTTTCTTCTATTGTCACTTCTGTTTAAGCTCTACTTTTAGCTTTATCTTCTTTGTATTTTAGAAAGGAATTTTGAAAATAATCCTCTGTAGTCATTTGGTGGTACTTTTGTTGTTTTAATCCTATGCATGTCTTTCTCTTTCTAATATTTTATTTTCTTTTAATGTTCTCTTAAAACTAGTCAACATATTTCAGTATGTATGCTTTTCTTGGTGGGTCTTAGTTCAGTTATTTCATTCATGTCTGACTCTTCTTGATCCTATTTAGAAAAGATGTTGGATTTGCCATTTTCTTTTCCATCTCATTTTATAGATGAGGAAACCAAGGCAAAGAGGGAAAGGTAATATGGCCAGAGTCACAGGGCTAGTAAGTGTCTGAGGCCAGATTTGAATTGAGGAAGATGAGTTTTCCTGACTCTATGCCTGGCATTCTACCTACTGTGCTCTTTAGCTTTGTCTCTAGATTTAGTCATCTTTGTGATTCATTGATAGTATTAAAATGTTTACAAATCAGAAAATCTGATAACATCTTGGAAAGCTTTGGCATAGAATTGTTTAGTAGGAGTATAAGCCTGGCATTGCTGAGAGAGATTGCAGCAAAAAGTGAGTAGATTGCTTTGGGGATCTCAGAGTACAAGTCTTCAGGCCTTTTGTTGTATGACCTAGCAGGCACGTAGAGAGGTGGTGGTTTAAAGGGTAGCCTTCTCTTCTGTGAAACTAACAAGTTGTTACCTTGTTCTGCTTTTTTGTCTGTGGAGACAGCTGCAGTTAGCTGCCTTCTTCCACATAACTCTTATTTGGGAAAGTTGAGAGAATTAGGAAGTCTGGGGAAATTTTTGCCCTGATCTTTCAAATATCACTGACCTTGGTCCTTAATCATATTGTTCAATTATATTCAGTAAAGAAGGATGTGGTTCATCTGGATTTGTTGACCTAAATTCATCAGATATAGTTAAGAGCTCTGTCTACCCTTTATTCTGGATATTAATTTTTTTTTCTCCTAAGTCGTTTTTGTTCTGCCATATCCAGGACAAAGGGCATTCTCTTTATTAGAGAACACAGAAAGAAAATAAAAATTGAGTAGCTCTGCTTTCTCTCTGTGTTTAGGGTATCATAATTCCAACTACACTGAGTAAATTTATTTTTTCTGCCAATAGGAGTTTAAAAACAAATAAGCAGTCAATTAATCAATAAACAATAACAATATTCCTTTTTATTCTTGCTCAATCAACCTCAGGTTATTCTTTGCTTTAGTATCTTGCTGTCATTAATATTATTATTCTCTTTATACTATATATGGCTGATTAAAAAAAAGTATTTATTATGTGCCAAGCACTGTGTTAAATGCTAGGAATATAAAAATGCATCCAGAGAAAGAACTCATAAATAGAAGTATATATAGAATAATTTTATGTATATAAATATGCATATGCACATATACATGTATCTACATCTACATATATATATATGTATGTATGTATGTATATCTATTTGTGTCTAATGGTAGCCAATTCTAAGGTGGGGGGAGAGAAAAAAAATTAACTGATAATTTTGTTGTATATTTGAAAGGAATAACAAGTTGTGTATAATAGATTTGCAGTTTCATGTATAATCATTTTAAAAAATTGTACAGTGTTATGAAAATGCTTTTTTGTATTCCATAATTTTTTTAAAAGCATGACATTTCCTGACTTCAAACAGATCATGTTCTAACAGAGCAAAACTTTTGTCATTATTTTTACAGACCATGAAATCTGTTCATCCTCTTTTTGACTAGACTTACTTGCTTACTTACAAATTCTGTGCATTTTAAAAAAATCTAATGGTAGCCAACTCTAGGGTGGGGGGGGAGAGAAAAAAAATTAACTGATAATTTTGTTGTATATTTGAAAGGAATAACAAGTTGTGTATAATAGATTTGCAGTTTCATGTATAATCATTTTAAAAAATTGTACAGTGTTATGAAAATGCTTTTTTTGTATTCCATAATTTTTTTAAAAGCATGACATTCCCTGACTTCAAATAGATCATGTTCTAACAGAGCAAAACTTTTGTCATTATTTTTACAGACCATGAAATCTGTTCATTCTCTTTATGACTAGACTCACTTGCTTACTTACAAATTCTGTGCATTTTAAAAAATCTAAAATAGTTGGTGAATTACCTATGCCTTTACCTTGATCTCTCCAGTCATATGCCAGTTTTCTTCCACATTGGATTTTTTTCTATTTCTGTCTTCATAAATTAATTCCTGAGTATCTCTAATGCCGTTTGGGAGCTACTATGGGAATCTGAAGATCTTCCCTGCCCTTAGGCCATTTGATAGGCTTAAGTGATTCTGAGAACCTTCCCGAATGGGAAAATATATTCTGCCCCCTAATAGGCTGAATGTGGTCACATGGAACATGTGGCAGGAAGCTTGTTTTTCAGAGACACCCACACCTTATTACTTGTTATTGGGCAGTGGGTCAAGAGAGTTGTGACATTCTCTGTTCCCAGATAAGGCTATAAATAACCTGATGTGAGTTATTGCTTTGGGGCTCACTTTGGAAAGAGTTTTATGATTTGGCCAGATGAGACTCTGGGAAGCTTTTGGGACACCAGGCTTTGAAAGCCCAGATGTTGGTGCTTCCCTCTCTGGTAACTAGGTATGGATGTAATGGTCAGAGGCCTGGAAGCCTGTCTGCTGATCTGTTTATTTGTCTGCTTGTAATTTCTGTTTGTATTCTGTTTCTATTTTCTAAAGTTCAGGGCGCTTTTTCCCCTGAACTAGGTAAATGATATATGTTTGATTGATTAAAGTAAGACTGTTAACCCATTTTGAGTTTCTTTCCTTTAGAAAAGCAGATCTAAGAAACTGTGCTAGCAGCCATCCTGGGTATGCTAGGGTGCTTGGTGATACAGAAGCAGAATACCAAAAAGAATTTTAGTTCATGGAATACTGCCTACTTTACTCTGGAGCCTTTGAAAACTTATTGCACAGATTCTAGTGTACCTGATAGACTTTGGCTGAATTTCTTCTCTTTTAAAACAAACAAGTTGTTGCTGGGCTTATTATAATTTCCTCCTAAGCAACTAGTTCTTCGTTGTTAATGATCCAAAATAAAATTTCTAATTATTGGTTCCTCCACATTTTGAAGGATGAAATTATCATTAAGGCTAATTTTTTTGGGCAGATAGCCCCAACAGATGGTAAAATAATTGAAGTCCCATATCACTAGAATAGAAAGCCTCTGTTCCAGTCTTGTGATGTTTTCCCCAAATTCCTCATCTATTTCATCTTCCTGTCCAGTTGGTCTGGACATACTCCAATAATAAAATAATGCATCTCCCATCATTGACTATGAAATATTTTCCATTATACTCCACTCAACTTGTTTCAAATTTTTCTCACATTTTTAGAATACAGTAATATCCCATGCCCACTTTTCATATCCTGCATTTTGCATAAGATATAACCATCCATTGTCTTAGTCCAGTGATGGTTTTGATCTCAATAAGATTCAGTGATGGCTATGAGATCAAATATGCCTCATGTTGCCAGTAGTTATTCACATAATTCCATTTGGTTGCATATTTTCAGTATAAACACATCCTCTTTCTGTTGTAGTCAGATCTAGTTCCCCCAATTTGAATTAGTTCAGTGGAAGACAGGCTCTAGAATCAATGAGAAGAAGGCTTGAGTTTAATAAATATGTAAACCCAGGGAGCCAAGATGGTGGTGTAGAAGCAACAAGATTATGCAGCTCCCACATAGCCATTTCAAGTATCCATAAAATATGAGCCTAAACAAACGTTAGGGCTCCAAAATTCACAAAAATACAGAAAAAACATCTCCCACTGAAGGCAGCTTGGCAGGAAGGGCACATCTCAACATGCTGGGAGCCAAAACCAGTCTAGCCTGAAACCGTGGCTTTGTCCCAGGGTGACCAGGACAAGCTGTAGCTGGAGACTTCAGGAGAGTGGATTAGTGGCAGCGGTGGCAGTTTCCAGAATTATCAAGCCATAAGAAAAAAGGACAAAGTGAAAGGTCAGTGGAACTCAGCTAAATTTAGATGAGAAAAGCAATCCAGCCAAACTCCCTCCAAGGACATGGCAGAAGTGGCAGTCCTGCATCCACCTCCATGTGAATGCTTCAGAGCTCCCAGACTGCAGAATGGAGGGGGGCCAAGAAACCATTTAGAGGCTAAGTGCTCTTGCATTGAGCAGCCTGGATCCAGATTGTGGTCTTTTGCAGTAGTCCTGGGGTGCATTTTAAGTGAGCCAAAGCTGGTGGGGGCAACAGTAGCCTCCTAATAGCTCCATCAGCTGTGAAAACCCTAGCAATTTGGCAAAGAACTTACCCTTCTGGAAGCAGAGTTCCACAGAGCTAAAAAATCAAGGAATTCACTGGCAGCACAAGAAGGCAAAGGAAGCAAAATAAGAACTGCAATCAAACTTTAGATTCCTTCTTTGCAGACAAAGGGGATAAAGGTATGGAAAGGGATGAAGACAACACAGTCATAGCTCCCACACCAAAAGCTTCCAAGAAATGTAAAGACTACTTGCAAGCTATAGAGCAGCTTAAGAAGGATTTTGAAAACAAAAAAAAATATGTGGAGGAAAAATCAGGAAGAGAAATTTGAATGATGCAAGAAAATCATGAAAAGAGAGTCAACAACCTGACAGAAGAAAATAACACCTTAAAAATAGATTAACTCAAATGGCAAAGGAGACACAAAATGCCAATGAGGAGATGAGTGTCTTAAAAATAGAATTTGCCAGATGGAAAAAGAATCTCAGAAGCTTTCTTAAGAGAATAATTCCTTCAGAATTAGAGTGGAGCAAATAGAAGCAAATGACTTTATGAAAAATCAAGATACTATTAAACAGATACAAACAAATGAAAAAATAAAAGGCAATGGGAAATATCTCCTTGAAATAACCACTGACCTGGAAAATAGATCCAGGAGAGACAATTTAAAAATTATTTGACTACCTGAAAGCAAAAACAGATCAATAAAAGAACCTAGAAAGTATCCTTCAAGAAATTCTCAATGAAAATGACCCTGATATTTTAGAACCAGAAGGAAAAATAGAACCTGAAAGAATTCACTGAACACTTCTTGAAAAAGATCCCCAAAAGAAAACTAGAAATGTTATAACCATGTTTCAGAGTCTCCAGATCAAGGAGAAAATATTACAAGCTACCAAGAAGAAACAATTGGAATACTGTGGAAACACAATTAGGATAACTCCTGATCTAGCAGCTCCTACATTAAGGAATCAAAGGGCATGGAATATCACATTCCGGAGATCAAGGGAGCTAGGATTAAAACCAAGAATCACCTAACCAGCAAAACTGAGTATAATGTTGCAGGGGAAAATATGGTCATTCAGTGTGTTGGAGGACTTTCAAACATTCTTGCTGAAAAAACCAGAACTGAAAAGAAAATCTGACACTCAAATACAAGCAGCACGAGAAGGTAAACATTGAAAAGAAATCATAATGAACTTATCAAAGTTGAACTATATACAAGCCAATATGGAAAAATGATAATTGTAACTTATGAAACTCTTCTCAGTATGAGGATAGGTGAAGGAATACAAATGTATATATATGTATATATACACATGTATCTATATAGTAGGGTTTATATATGTGTATGAACACATATCTGCAAATGTGTATGTATAAGTACACAGAGGGCACAGGATCAATAGGAAAGGATAATACTCTAAAATGTGAAATCTTGAGGTGGGAGAGGATTAGAATGAGAGGGGACAGGGAGAGACAGAATGGGGTTAATCATCTGATATAAAAGAGGCAAGGGATAATTGTTACAATGGAGGAGAAGAACAGAAGGCAAAATGGAAAGGGTTAACCTTACTCTCATTGAATTTGGCTTAGGGAAGGAATGGCATAAACTCTAAACTGGGTATCTTGCCACACAGTAGAGGGGTTGGGGATGAGAAGTGAGATGATCGAAGGGAGGGCAGGGTGGTAGGGAGGGTTGCTGGAAGTACACACTTCTGTAAAGTGACAAGGACAGGGTAGAGAATAGAACAAGGGGGGATAGGAAGAAAGGACATATGATCAGTGTCTTACAATATGCCCACTGTGGAGATGTTCTTTGTAATTACACATGTGCAGCCTGTATTTAATTGCTTTTCTTTGCAGTGGGGGTAGGTGATAAGGGAGGAATTAGGAAAGAATCTATAATTTAAAGTTCTATAATAAAATGTAAATATATATATGTATGTATATACATGCATGTATATATGTATATATGTATATATGAATATATAATAAAATAATTATTATTATTGACTAAATCCAACTGGGAATTACGATATACAGGCACTGTGTTGGGGAGATCTATCCTGCCCTACCAGAAAGTTAGAAGGGTGAGGGGGAGAACATAGGAGACAGCAGATTGGGGTAGGGGTGATACAGTGGGATGGCTGTTTTGAGGTGTTGGGTAGGGGACAGATGGGGAGAAAATTTGTAACTCAAAATCTCGTGGAAATGAATGATGTAAACCAGAAAATAAATAAATAAATAAATTTTTAAAAATGTAAACCCAACATATAAAGGTTGATTGAGTAAAGTTAAGCCAAAACCTGATTTTTATTAATTTCCTACTATTTGTTAGCTATTTAGGCAGCTAGGTAGTGCAGTATATGGTTGTGTTTGGAGTCACGAAGACTCATCTTCCTAAGTTTAAGTCTGGTCTCACTTACTTAATAGCTGTGTGACCCTGAGCAAGTCAATTAACCCAGTTTGCTTTTCTTTATTCATCAGTAAAATGAGCTGGGGAATGAAATGACAAGCCACTCCAGAAACTTTACCCAGATAACCCCAAACAGGATTACAAAGAGTAGGTCATGACTAAAAAACCCAAAATGACTGAAGAACAATATTTGCCAAATACTTGGTAAGAAGTGGAGATAGAAAGGAAGGGGAAAGAATTTCTCTCAAATTCACAGTATAGCAGGGGAGACAATATGCAAAGGACTATTGACAAACAAGTTATATACAGGTTAAATTGAAAATAATCTCAAAGGGAAGACATTAGGTTCAGAAAAGCCTTCTTGAAGAAGGCTGGGTTTTAGCTAAGACATGAAGGAAAAAGGAAGAAGACATGAAAGATATAAAAGAAGCAGAAAGATGGAGAGGAAGAACATTCCAGTTACAAGGGGCAGTTAGTGAATATGTGCAGTCAGAATATGGAGTATCATGTGTGAAGACAGTAAGGAGGTCATTATCACTGGATCACAGGATATTTGTATAGAAATATGGTATAAGAGGAAAAAGATATGAAGATACCAAGTTATGAGAGACTGATAAAAGCTAAACAGACTTACTCATGAAAGTAACAGGGAGCCACTATAGTTTACTGACAAAGATTATATCCTTTTAGGAAGAGCACTTTGTTAGCTGAGTGGAGGATATACCGGAGTGGAAAAAATTACCTGTAGATAGACTAATTAGAAGGTTATTGCAATTGTCCACACTTGAAACAATGAGGGTCTGTACCATGGTCATGGTAAGGTCAGAGGAGAGAAAACAGCATAGGTAACAATTGTTACAAAGGAAGGATTGATAGAACTCAGCAATTGATTGGATATGATGGGTAAGAGAGAATATATATTAAATTTTAGATTTTAAGCCCTACCCCTAGATTTTGAACCTAGGTGACTACGAGGATAGTATACTTGGCCATAATAGGGGAGTAAGAAAGAGATTAGTTTTTTTTTCTTTTTGAGAAAAAGTCAGTGCCGGACATATTAAGTTTAAGATATAATAAAATATGTTAGAATATTGTACAGAACAATACACATTTATTAAGTACCTACTGCGTACCAGATTTTCTGTAAAGTGCCGATGCAAATGAGTTGAAAAAAAAATCTCTACCCTCAAGGAGCTTACAATAGACGCAAGGTTTCAGTGTAGGAGAAAGTCAAGTTGAGTTAGGAAATTATCATAAATTCAGTTTCTTGCACTCAGATGCTGCATGATTGTGTTGCATGAATTCTTGTAAGTTTTAACTTTCTCCTGACCTACCTGAATCCTCACCAACTGGAGAACTTGGCATTCTGGCACTGCCTCTAATTTCCATGGAATATAGAGTGCAATGGGTAGTTTTAAGGTGGATAAAGGTAATGATTGTTTAATTATTTGTATTGGTTTATAGTAGGTAATTAATAAATACTTTTTGATTGAAGATTATATAATTCATTTCTTTTTTTGTTCTCTTTTTTCTCTTTCTGTCTCTATCTCTGTCTCTGTGTGTGTGTCCTTGTCTCTGTCTCTCATCTCTCCTGCTTTTATGCATCTGTTTTTGTGTGTATATGTGAAGATATATAGAGATAAAAAGATTGGTAGATAGATATAATTATAGATGTATCCATAGCTACACCAATGTATCTATCTATATCTGTGGGGATCAAAACAAACTGTGGCAAGTCCTCAAAGAGATGGGGGTATGTAAAGCCAAGCACAAGCAGCTTTTCAGAAGAATGCTACTGTGAACAGCTTTTAAGATTCTGATTACACAGTATAGTGACACTCTATTCCATAACAAATCAAAGCAAAACATTCACAGTAAATCAAGGTATTGCATTCACAATGTTACAACTTATCACAGAAAATCAAAATATAGAATTCACAAGAACTTATCAAAGAAAATGGGCACATAGTTTCCACTACAGTGGTCACAAAGTTTTGAACAAAGAACAATCATTTAGTAACTCAATCATTCAATCATCTTAATCATTCAGTCATCCTTAGGGAAGTTTGCCTCCTTAAGGGACACAAAGAAGAATAGTCAAAGTTGCTGACTCATGGGGTATAGTAGGTTACAAATCAATTACTTATTCAGCTATCAATCATGAAGTATAATCATTTAATCCATCAATCCTCCTTCATTATTCACTATTCAATCACCAGAAAATACACAGACCCTCCATGCCTAGGTCACTAGTAAATTTACAATTTCTTGGTCAGAACACAGTATCCAAGTAAAGTCTTCTTTCAGCTTGACTAAGGGTGTGTTCTCAGATTCCTTGGATCCTCTTCCATGGTCCCAGATCCTACCTGGATTCACCAAACTGTCACCTGGATTCAAAGGCAGACCGCTCCCAGGTCCTTGTCTAGCTCTCTGTGCAGTTCCTGCTCCACATTGGAGCTCACAGTGTCCAGTCTATCTCAAATCTTTCACAGTCCCTGTTCCCAGGAATATAAGGCTTAACAGAACCCAGACAAAGTATTAAATCCCTCACAACCATGCTTCCTCAGTCTTTTGGCAGCTTCAGCTGGTCCTGGGACTCATCAGAAGTTTCAGCTGGTTCCCAGAATCAAGATCTCCCCATCCAGGTTTTCAAAATCAAAATCATTCTCTCTGGCCTGGGTGGGGGTTTTCCTCTTCAACCATCTTAGCTCCTCATCAGCCTCCCTGGCTGCCACAGCTTCAGCCTCCTGACTTCTAGTTTCACATAAGCAACTGCCTATTGGATATTTTGTTAAATTCATTATGTCTGAATTAATTCATTTATTTATAATGATCCAACAGTGGAAGGAGCAGGCCCCTCCTTAGTGGATGGGGAAAGAAGTTCTCTGTCAACCCTTCTTTCTATCCCTGGATTCATAGCCCCATGCTTGCCTAGAATAGGCACCAAACAACACGTGAATTAAAAGACTTCCATGGAGTTTGCTTCAAGCAACTGTCTCAGTTACCAGGTCTCATTTTTCTTCTCAATTCTCAGTCCAGCAGTAGCAACCCAGCATCCAGATGCTGCTGAGAGAAATTTTTTCTTTCTCCTGTGGCAGCAGCTTCTGCCTCCAAATCCTTGTCCCAAGAAATTCTGTCTCTCCCTTTCTGGGTTTTTCCTTATGAAGAGTATTGCCCCTCCCTGTTCAGCCCCTTCCTGTTACATCAACAATAGGAGACAGGAGTTCATACCTTCTACTTCTTTAACAGAAACTTTATCTGAACTAGGTGCTAAGTACCTCTTAGCTTAGCAATACAAAAGGAAATTCTAATCTCATTATTGTTACAGGGTACCATATTCACTTGCTTGTTTCCTGAAGAAGTTGTATAATAGTATAGAAATAACAGTTATAACCAGACATGGGAGAACTGATTGGTTTAATTTTGGAAAGGAGGTGCAAACAATCTGCATGTTGTCTCCTTATTTATTTGGTTTACATGAAGAATATATCATGCAAAATGCTACAATATATCATGCAAGAATTAGGGTTGTCAGGAAAACAATCAACAATCTCAGATAAGCGACTGGTATCATTATGACCACACAGAATTAAGAAGCTTCTTGATGAAAGTGAAAGAGAGCCTGAAAGCTGGCTTAAAGCTTAATAAAAAAAAATTAAACAGAAACCCCTAAGATCATAGCAACTGGATTCATCACTTCCTGGATAATTTAGAGAAAAGAAATGGAAGTCGTGTCATGTTTGATTTCCTTGGGCTCAAAGACCAGACAGTAACTGCTACATGGAAGGAAAACTATGGCAAATCTGGACTGTGTGCTAAAAGCAGAGATGTCACTTTGTCAACAAGAATTCCTATAGTCGAAGCTGTTTTGTTGTTTCTTCCCAGTAGTAAATGTATGACTGTGAGAACTGGACTATAAGAAAAACTGAATGCCTGGAATCAAAACTTTCAAATTGTGGTGCTGTGGTGCTGGTAAAATTAGGTTTAGACAGGCCAGAAAAGGCTTCTGAGAGTCTTTTAGACAGAAAGGAGATCAAATCCGTCAATACTTCAGTTAATTTAGACTACTCATTGGAAGGACAAATGCTGAAGCTTAAGTACTTTGGCTACATAATGAGAAGAGAGGACTCATTGTAAAATACCCTGATGGGAAATATTGAAGGAAAAAGAGAGAAGGGGAAAGCAGAAGATGAGATGGATAGATGGTGTCATGGAAGCAATGAATATGATATTAGACAGGCTTGGTGAGATGGTGGAGGACAAAAGAGCCTGGCCTCCTATCTACTAGGAAGTCTTGAAGGGTCAGACATGACTAAATGACTGAACAATTAAAAATCTCTATCTATATAGCTGTCTTTCTCTGTCTCTGTTTCAGTCTCTCTGTGTCTATTTCTCTCTGTCTCTGTCTCTGTCTCCCTCTGTGTATATACATACACACACACACATACACACATATCACTCAAGCTGATCAACCCAGGAGTTTTAATTTCCTCTGTTTCCAACCAGGAGTAGTTTGGCCTCTCTTCAGGTAATCTTTTGCCCCCTTTTCACTCCTACATACCCATTACAGAGATTAAGACATTAGCCATCCTCATCCTCCTTGATAGCTGGATTGCATGTGTATAGCACCATACCTGGTAGCTTATTTTCTAGCTAAAGAAGACAAATGTAAAAATAGTATAATTATTATTTTTTCTTCTGTTTCAATCACATCATTACTACCAAGCCATAATCCTTTTCTTCCTTTTTTCCCCAAATGACAAAATAAAGAAACTTCTTGTCATTCTTAATTTTTTGAAAGCCTGAGCTTAGGAACGGACACATGACTAGGAAATTGTCAGGCCAGGACACAAGCCAGCTTTTCTTACTCAAATTTCAGTATACTTTGATTTCCTATTTTAGTAAAAAGCACACTGGATCTAGAGTCAGGGCTGTAAGTACAATGACTATTTAAATAGTTTATATAAAATCATAATGTAAAAATTCATGAATATAAACTGCATCATATACTCAGCTACATTCATATACTCAAGAAACTTAAACAAAAAAGCACTCTGTAAACTCAGTGCCAATACAAGTACTTGACTTATTTGAAGAAAATGAATTATATCTATAATTGTGTCTAATATTTCCTTTAAAGAGCATTTTATGTCTTTTCTTATTTAAAACTTTGTATTTCTTTAACATAATAGTGGCCTTGGCAGAAACAGGAGGAAGCAGCCTCATTCTTAATAGCTGAGGATAAAGGCTGAGTGCTTAGTGGGAGGGCCCACTTGTGCCCATAGACTATGAAGCTTGGTTTTTTTTTCCCTACTGTCTTGTCTCACTGAACCATCTGCCTGCTTTGATGTGAAAGCACAACCCCCCCACACTCCCAACCCCCACATTTCTGTTGATGTGTGGAGAGTTGAGAACAGCATCAGCAACAAAACAAAATTAGGTTTAGACAGTCCAGAGAAATACGTGGCTTTAATATTTATCAATTTTATTTTCAAGGATACACTTAGATCAGTCTGTCCTGAGGCCTCTTCTTTTCTCTCCCTAAACTGTCACACTTAGTGATCTCATTAGTTTCCATGATTTCAATTATCATCTTTATACAGATGATTCTCAGATTTATTTATGTAGCCCTCTCTCCTGACTTCCAGTTTCACATAAGCAACTGCCTATTGGATATTTTGTTAAATTCATTATATCTGAATTAATTCATTTATTTATAATGATCCAACTGTGGAAGGAGCAGGTCCCTCCTTAGTG
The DNA here is from genome assembly GCA_028646575.1 of Pseudocheirus occidentalis. NCBI lineage: Eukaryota > Metazoa > Chordata > Mammalia > Diprotodontia > Pseudocheiridae > Pseudocheirus > Pseudocheirus occidentalis. Next base: position 76,917,907 of record CM053593.1, on the reverse strand, counting down.
GATGGAGAAAGAAGTTCTCTGTCCACCCTTGCTTTCTATCACTGGATTCATAGCCCCATGTTTTTCTAGGATAGGTACAGATGTTAACAGAGAGGCTTAGTCATGGGCCCCAACCTATGCATGAACTAAAAGAAAAGAACTGAAAATGAGGCTCTCGGTACAGATAGCTCTTTGGATACTCTCAGAGAAAGACCACAATGGCAATAAAAAGAAATTGATGCTTCAAACACAATGTAATATGACGTTGAGAGTACAGAAGCAAATTCCACAGGGAATACAGAGGTAGATAAAGTGGGTGCATGCTGTGGTTCTAAAGGAGGCAAAGAGAATGGGAAGGGTGAGGGTGAGTTACTTACATAACAGGAGAGTGTAGGTAGGACCGTGGACACTTAGAAGGTGAAGGAGGGATTGAATGGCAGAAGTTTGGGGTCCTATTTTCATAGGAGTTTGGAGGGACAAATTAATTCTTATCCATGCCAAGTTGGGATTACTTCATTAACGTATCAACATCATTCTCAAAGTTACCAATACCAGTTTAGAGTTTCCTCATTTACATAGTGCATTGTTGGTCTTATAATCCATATGTAGAGTTGTCTGCAGCTTAGAAATTGAGGGCAGTTATGGGGACTAGGTGCCATTATATTAGGGCATATTAGGCTCATTCTAATTTAACACTTAGTCTCAGGATGTGGTGTCAGTTAATTTTAGAAGCAGTCCCCAGTGGCTCCAAAGCTCCCTTAATTTAAGTGACAATTTTTAAACTTAGTTTTGGAAAAACATATTTTAAAAAATACATGTAAAGATAATTTTCAACATTCATTTTTATAAGATTTTGAGTTTCAAGTTTTTCTCCCTCCCTCCTTCCTATTTCCCTGTAATGACAAGCAAAGGAGTACTTAGCACCTTGTTTCAGTTCTTCAAGTGCCTTTGAGCCCTGCCTATGATTTGAAAGTGGCAGGAACTTGCTGACCCAACAGGAAGGGTGGAACAGGAAGAAAACCACCACATAAAAGCAGGAGCACAAACTGGAACAGAATTGGGAGGAAGCATGGCTGTGGAACTGGCACTTTGTCTGTCAGTGTTGATGTTACTTTGTCAGATCTTTCTGCTCATAGAGGATGTTGCTGCTATTATAGAAGACTTGAGACTTTACTGCTGGTTCAGAAGCCCTGAAAGAGGACTCTCTTGTTGGATACCGCAGAGTTATTTTAATCTGCATTTCTCTAATCAATAATGATTTAGAATATGTTTTTTATGTGAATATTGATAACTTTCATTTTTTAATCTGAAAATTGCGTATTCATATCCTTTGACTATTTATCTTTTGGGCAATGACTTGTATTCTTGTAAACTTAGCTCCAGTACCTACATTTTTAAGAAATGAGGCCTTTATCAGAAATACTGGCTGTAAACATTGTTTCCCATCTTTCTGCTTTCCATTTAGATGGTTGGTTTTGCTGTGCAAAATCTTTTTAATTTAATGTAATCAAAATTGTCCATTTTGCATTTTGTAATGTTCTCTATCCCTTGTCTGATCATATATTCTTACCTTTTTCATAGATCTAACATATAAATTATTTGTTACTTTCCTAATTCACTTATGACATCACCTTTTATGTGTAAATTATGTATCTATTTTGGGATTATCTTTGCATATGGTATGAGATGTTAGTCTATGCTTAATTTTTTCCATGCTATTTTCAGTTTTCCTAGCAGTTTTTGTCAAATAGTGAGTTCTTATCCCAGAAGCTGGAGTTTTTTAGTTGATTGAACAGTAGATTTCTATAGTCATTTGTTACTGTGTCTTGTGTATCTAACATATCCCACTGATCCACCAATGTATTTCTTAGCCAGTACCAAATACTTTTGATGAGTGCTGCTTTATAACATAGTTTTAGATCTGGTATATCTAGGATGCCTTTTCTTGCATTTCTTTCACTAATTGCCTTTATATTCTTGACCTTTTGTTCTTCCAAACAAATTTTGTTATTATTTTATTCTAGCTCTATATTTTTGGTAGGTTGCAGAATTATTATTTTTGGTATATTAGCTTAATCTACCCATGAGCAACTGATTTTTCCCCATATTTAGGTATGATTTTATTTGCTTGAAAAGTATTTTGTTATTGCGTTGATATACTTTCTGGGTTTGCCTTTGCAGGTAGAGTCCCAAATATTGCATATTCTCTATAACTATTTTAAATGGAGTTTTTTTCTATCTCTTCATGATGAGATTTTTAAAAGCTATTATTTCAAGTACTTTCTTAGTTAATTCTGTAGGATTCTCTAAGTATACCATCATATCATCTGCAAAATTGATAGTTGCATTTTCTCATTGCCTAGTCCAATTCTTCCATTTTATTTTTTTCTCTTATTTCTAGAGTTAACATTTCTAGTACAATATGGAATAATAGTGGTGATAATGGGTATCCTTGATTTACCCCTAATTTTAACAGGAATGCTTCTAGCTTAGCCCTATTACATATAACATTTGCTGGTATTTTTTTATAGTTACTACTTATCATTTTTAAGGAAAGTTCCATTTACTCCTGTACACTATACTGTTTTAAATGGAATGGGTGTTATATTTTGACAAAATCTTTTTTCTGAATTTATTGAGATAATTGTAGAATTTCTGTTGGTTTTCTTATTGATAGGGTCACTTATGCTGATAGTTTTCCTAATATTGACCAGCACTGCATTCCTTGTTTAAGTCCTACCTGATTATACATAGTATGTTATAGTTGCTATAGCCTCTTTGTTAATATTCTATTCAAAATATGTGCTTCAATATTCGTTAAGGATATGTAATGGTAATCAATTTGTTGGATATTTAGGGCTAAGTGGATAGGATACTTAGGGCTAAGTAGATCAGATACTTAGGGCTAAGTAGCACGTAGTAACTTAGGGCTAAGTATAGAACTCTGTCCATTGGTGAAAAGGTGTGAATTCCCCTGTTGACTTTGGAGAAGGCTATTGCCTGAGACACTCCCCTGTTGACTTGGGAGAAGGCCAGTGCTTATAAGGAAGAATTTTAGAGATACAAGACAGATTTTGGATTTGGCTCCACAGTGAAGCTGACTAAAGACATGAACAGGATGGGACTTTGTTTGTTTGTGGCCTGGCTGATCCTTGAGTTCCAGGCAAGAGAAGTTCTGAATGGTTTGAGGTGTGCTAAATGCTGTGAACTTCAGTGTGTGCCAGGGATTGCCTTGGACTGGACAAGGACCTGGGAGCTGTTCATCCCGGAGGACTGGATGAGTACCTGCCAGCTTTCTGCTCCTGACTCTAGGTGATTGTTTGACAGACTCAGGAGGGAGCTGGGACCAGGGAAGAGGATCCAGGGAATCAGAGGGACTACCCAGAGTCAAAAAGAAGAAAAGGCCTCCCCTTGGACTAAACTGAGGTTTGTTGGAAATCAAGGGGTAGGAGGTTTGTGTGGTTGTCTAAGAATTTTATTTGGAAACTAAAGTTAATGGTTGCCCCATGAGTAGAAGATCAGTATATTGTGAATTGCTGATTGAATCAACTCCCTCTTAGGGAAACTAGGTGATTCCTTTTGTTAATTGATTGATTGGATCTTTAACTTGATTGAATCTTTAAATGTGAAGCTGGTTCCCCCCTTAGGGAAACCAAGTGATTCTTCTCCTGTTCCTTGTTACTTTCTGTAATAAGACATAATATTGAGACT
>CM053593.1:76889178-76913717 GCA_028646575.1 Pseudocheirus occidentalis | reverse complement strand
GAGACTTTCCTTGTACTAAATATTGTATATAATATTGTGAATTGTTGATACTGTGAACAATGTACTGAATCTTGATTTGTAATGGAATAAACAGAGCGTTCACTAATACTGTGTAATCCAAATCTTAAAAGCTGTTCACAGTAGCATTCTCTCAGGAATCTACTGCTGATTGGCATTACAGGATATCAGTCTATAAATTTCTTTCTCTCTTTTGACTCTTTCTAGTTTTGATATCAACACCATATTTCTCTCATAAAAGAAATTTGGTAGAACTCAATCTTCACATATTTTCCAAATAGTTGATGCTATTTTGGAATTGATTATTCTTCAAATGTTTCATAGAATTCCCCTTTAAATATATCTGGCTCTGAAAAATGTTTCTTAGGGAGTTCATTGATGGCTTCTTCAATTTCATTTTCATAAAATGGTGTTATTTAAATATTTCATTTTCTCTTCATCTGGACAATTTATATTTTTGTAAATATTCACCCATTACACTTAGATTGTCAGATTTGTTGGCATACATCTAGGCAAAATACCTCCTCATTATTGTTTTCATTTCCTCTTCATTTGTGGTAAATTCACTCTTTTCATTTTTATACTGGTAATTAGATTTTCTTATTTCTTTTTAAAAATAAATGTAACCAACTTTTAATTTTTTTTATAAAACCAACTTTCAGAAATTCTAATTTAATAGTTAACAGGGATTTTAATTTGTTCTCTTTCTAGCTTTTTTAATCACACATCAAATTTATTGATTTTCTTTTTCTCTATTTTATTCATGTAAATATTTAGAGACATAACATTTCCCCTAAGTACTGTTTGACTGAATCCCACAATTTTGGTCTGTTGTCTCATTATTATTATTCTCTTTGATGAAGTTATTGATTATTTCTATGATTTGTTATTTGACACACATTCTTCAGCACTAGACTATTTAGTTTCCAATTAATTTTTAATTTATTTTTCCATAGACCTTTGTTACAAACAATTTTAGTGCATCATTATCTGAAAACGATGCAATGATGCGTTTAGTATTTCTGCTTTTATGCATTGGATTGTGAGGTTTTTATGCCCTAGTAAATGGTTAGTTTTTCTGTAGGTGTTATGTACTGCTGAAGAAATATATGCATATATATAGATATAGATATAGATAGATAGAGACAGATAGATAGATAAAATGTGTGTATGTGTATCTCACTATCTCCATTCATTTTTTTCCAGAATGCATCATATATAATTTTTATAAAATTGTGCGTACCTCCTCTTAACTTGCTTCTTGATTAGTTTGTGATTATATTTATTTAATTCTGAGAGGGAAGGCTGAGGTCCTCCAATACTACAGTTTTGCTATTTCTTCATGTAACCCATTTAACTTCTCTAAGAATTTGGATGCTATGACACTTGGAGCATATGTTTAGTATTGATATTGCTTCCTTGCCCATGGTACCTTTTAGCAAGATGTCGTTTCCTTATCTCTTTTAATTGGATCTGTTTTTGCTTGTGCTTTGTCTGAGCTCGGGATTGCTACTAATGCTTTTTTTCCCCCTTCAGCTGAAGAATGATATAATGTGTACTTGCCTTTTACCTTTTCTCTATGTGTATCTCTTTGCTTCAAATGCATTTTCTACAAGCAGCATACTGCATAATTCTGTTTTTTAATTCACTCTGCTATCCACTTCCATTTCATGGCAGCATTTGTCCCATTCCCATTCACAATTCTGATTACTGTGTCTTTCTCTCCATTATATTTACCTCCTTTTCTACTTTTCTCTCATCTTTCACCCTGTCCTGTCTCACCAGTGTTTTTGTTTCTGACCACTGACTCCTCCAATCTGCCCTCTCTTTGATTACCCACCTCCCTTTTCTTTCTCATTTCCCCTCCTCCTTCCCTTTATGGTAATATATACTTCTCTACCCAACTGGGAGTATATGTTATTCCCTCCTTGACCCAAATCTGATGAGAGTAAGAATCAAACAATGTCCACGTTCTCCCTTCTTTCCCTCTATTGTAATAGGTCTTTCATGGCTCTTCATGTGATATAATTTACCCGCTTCTACCTCCCCCTTTTGTCTTCTATTAGTACAATCATTTTCACCCCTTAACTAATTTTTTACCACTAGATTAAAGTCAACTTAGGCCCACACCCTCTGTCTAACTATACTTCTTGTAATTGCCATAACAGAGATACGATAATTGACAGTTACAAGTATCATATTCCCATGTAGGAATGTAAATAGTTTAACTTTATTGAATGCCATTCTTTTTCAAAATTCCTGTTCACCCATTTATTCTTCTCTTGAGTAACATTTCAGGATAAAATTTCTTTTCAGTTCTTGTATTTTCCTCAGTAAAGCTTCAAAGACCAATATTTCATTAAATATCCATCTCCTCTCCTGAAAGATTACACTTCATTTTGTTGGGTACTTTATTCTTGGTGGTAATCCAAAGTCCTATGCCTTCCAGAATATAATATTCCAAATCTTCAGATCCATTTATGTAGAAGCTGATAAGTCATGTGTATTCCTGACTGTGGTTCCTTGATATTTAAGTTGTTTCTTTCTGGCTGCATGCAGTATTTTATTCTTGGCCTGACAATTCTGGAATTTGGCCTCTTATTCTAAGATATCAGGGTAGTTTTCCTTGCTAATTTCTTGAAAGATATTGTTGAGGCTCTTTTTTATCATGGATTTCAGGTAGTCCAATTATTCTTAAATAATATCTCCTGGACCTATATTTCCAGGTCAGTTGTTTTTCCAATGAGCTCTTTTGCATTTCCCTCAATGTTTTTTCATTCTTTTGATTTTGTTAGACTTATTCTTGGTGTCCCATAGACTAATTAGCTTCCACTTGCCTAATTCTAATTTTTAGAGAATTATTTTATTCAGTGAGCTTTTGAAACTCCTTATCCATTTGACCAATTTTCCTTTTTGTTAAGTAAAATTTTATCTTTATTAACTTGTTTGTTTACTCTGAGTTTACAATATTCAGTTCCACATTCTCTTTTGTTTCAAAACTTCTCCCTCTCCCTCTCTCCCCCTGCACCATGGCAGCATGCAATCAAGTATAGGATTGGAAAATACTTTCACATTAGACAATATTCAGGTTGTAAAGAAGGATTGTAACCAAGGGAATGAAAAATGAGAAAGATAAAAGCAAACCAAACAACAAAAAGAGAGACAGCAGGTAGTTTGCTTCAATGTGCATTTAAACTGTGTTCTCTCTAGTTCTTTCTAGTTCTTTCTCTGAATGTAGAGTGACATATAATTAGCCACTCACAATATGTCCACTGTGGAGGTGTCCTGTGTAATTATACATGTACAGCCTGTATTGCATTGTTTGTCCTTCCAGTGGGGATGGGTGACGAGGGAGGAACTGAAAGAATCTAGAATTTAAAGTTCTACAATCAAATGATTATATATGGATATAGATATAGATAGATAGATAGGTAGGTATAGATATATACAATAAAGATAATAATTTTTATTAACTACATGCAACTGGGAATTCAGATATACAGGCACTAGGGTAGCAAGACCCACCCTGACCTACCAGAAAGTTAGAAGGGTGTTGGAGGAGGACATACAAGAGAGCAGATTGGAGCAGGGGATTTACAGTGGGATCACTGTTTTGGGGTTGGGTTAGGGGAAAGATGGGGAAAATATTTGTAACTCAAAATCTCGTGGAAATTAATGATATAAACAAGAAAATAAATAAAATAATTAATTAAAAATGAAATTAATATTATATAATAATACACATACATTTTATGCACTTCTGAGTTTCTAAACATTTCTCTGCTGGCCTTCATGTGTTGTCTATGGATTCTGCAAAACTCCCTCAAAGTTCTCATTTAATTCCTTTTGCCCACTCATGATATATTGAAACTGTGATGGGGAGAGTTGTGATTTAGAAGGGATAATTGTATTCATAGTTAGGATTTTCTAACCTTCCTCAAGTTCCATTATTAAAATTATTTTCTATTTTCACCACCCAGTCTCCCAAATTATCTAATATTCTGTCCAATTTTCCATTGAGAATATATCACATTTAGAAATCTTGCCTCATTTGCAAGAGGAAGTGTGGCATAATGGGTAGAGTTCTAGAACTGGAGTATTTCAAATATGATCATGTGTGACATATTTAACTTCTCTGAAGCTCAGCTGCCTCATATAAGAAAAGCTGAGACTGGCAAAAAATATTATACTTATTCCCTCCCAAGGAAATTTTGTGGAATGTATCTAGTTTACCTTAGATTACTACATCAATAGTCATCTGTAGATTCTGACCTGTTAACATTATGTCCCTTATAATTAATATATTTTCATTCCATAAATTATAATTAATTTTGATGATAACTAACTTTTTTCAAGTTTTCCTTCTCTTGAGGTTGTAAGTTTTAAAAAAACATAAATTTCTCTACCACAAAGAAGTGGAATGATACTTTGTATCTTAATCCAGATGACGCTGAAGTCAAGTCCCCAATGGCAAAAACAACAACAAAAACAAAAATAAACCTCTTCTCTGAACATATGGCTCCCTTTAGTTTCATTGCACAATGAGTAAACATTTGTTCTTGAAATGTTGGAACATGGGTATGAAAAAATCCTGATCATTCAATTCTCTTATCTGGCTTTGACTTTTGTTTGAAAGAGATTCAACTATTAGCGTGTTAACCACTACACCCTGTCCTTTCCAAAGTTCTAATATCTTATAGTTACATAGCTGTTCAATGATAACTTCTAAAGTAAATAGTACATGTAGCATTTCCTACATTTAACAGATGAGGGAATTGAGGATGAGTACTCATTTCTTGGAAGCAGATAGCGGAATTAAAAACAAGAACCACAGCCAAAAAAATCACAACAGAATACAACAATGTTGTTTACAAGAAACACACATGAAATAGAGACACTAGAGTTAAAATAAAGGGCTATGATTCAACTGAAGTAAAAAAATGGTATGGGTAGGAATCATGGTCTCAGATAAAGCAAAAGCAAAAATAGACCTAATTTAAAAACTTAAACAAGAAACATTTTTGCTATAAAAGCCTTGTTTCTCTAATATATGGGGGACTGTGTTGAATGCATAAAAAAATAAAAGTTCAAACAATATGCACAAGCAGTTTCCAGGAGAAATCAAAGTTATCAATACTTGTATGAAAAATGCTTCAAATAGCTATTGATTAGAAAAACATGTATTAAAATAATTCTGAGAGACCACCACACAACTATCAGAAATGACAAATGCTGGAGAGGATGAGGAAAAATAGATATATTAAAAAAACCAACTTTTGTTGGAGTTGTGAATTAATCCAACCTTTCTGGACAACAATTTGAAGCTATACTTAAAGGCTTATCAGGCCGTGTATACTTTTTGACCTAGCAATACCACTACTAGTTCTGTATCTCAAAGAGATCGAATGAAAAGGAAAGCAACTATTTATCTATCTATCTATCTATCTATCTATCTATCTATCTATCTATCTATCTATCTATCTATTTATCTCTCTCTCTCTCTCTCTCTCTCTCTCTCTCTCTGTCTGTCTGTCTGTCTGTCTGTCTGTCTGCCTGTCTGTCTAAATAAACATTTAATAGCAACTTTTTTGTGATGGTGAAGAACTGGATTAGTGGTGAAGAAATTCAGAGGATGTTCATCAACCAAAGAATGGCTGAATAAGTTGTTGCATAGGACTGTGATGAAGTGCTATTGAAGTATAAGAAAGGAAAAGGGGGGGGGGGTTTAGAAAAAAAAAGACAACCTTGGAGGACATATATGAATTGATGCAAAGTGAAGAACCAGGATATCATTGTGCACAATAGCAGCAATATTAGAATGATGATCAACTGTGTAATTTTGTTACTCTGATCAATAAAATGATCCAAATCCATTCCAAAAGAATCACGATGAAATAATGCTATATACCTCTACAGAGAAAACAGATTAATTCTGAGTGTGAATTGAATTATATTTCCTGTTCTTTTTTTGCTTTTTTATGACATGGCTAATATGGAAATAAATTTTGCATCATTTCACATGTATAATGTATAACATTTTGCTTATGGGGATAGTAGGGGTTAGATGGAATAAGAGTGGAACTCTATTTAAAAATAAAATAACATCAAAATGAACAATTTTTGAAAGTGTACATTTCTTAATGATAATAATAATAATAACTAATATTTCTGTTACACTTTGCTAAGTTACAAATAATTTCTATAACACTTGATCTTCGCAACTCTAGGAAGTGCTTGCTATTATTTCTCTATTTTACTGATGAGGAAACTAAGGTAAAAAGGTTAAGTAACATGCCCAGGGTCAAACAGTTATTAAGTGTTTGGGGGCATATTTGAATCTTCCTGATTCCAGGAATAGTGCTTTATCGATTGCAGCACCCAGCTGTCTTTTTCCTAACACTCAACAATGTAACTTTATTAGAAACTATTGAGGAGATGCTTTACTGATTTCAATAAATATTAGGAAAACAATAATTAAAGTTTCTGGTTGGAAACAAAGCAAACAATAAGCCCCAGAGAGATCAGGTATTATAACCCTGTCATATCACCTTTCAGAAGTGACAAAATTACTACGGACTTTGTTCAAGAACATTTCTAAGACCACCTGAAATTATGTGTTTCCTTAATCCTGCCTGAATTTAGCACCTTACTAATATAGAACCATTAAACAGAACCTGCAATTGGCTTCTCCTATTTCTGCGTCTATTTAATCCCAATCAATAAATGAACAAATAAATGAGTGCACACATTCATAGGTGATAATGTGACACATAGCGATAATGGGTAGATAATAGCGACATAATGTAATGTAATGTAAGACAAATAAAAGTAGATGTGATGGAGACCTAATAGAGTTGTCCCTAGCCCCAATATACTAATTTCATTATAGGACCCAGTCTAATTAGCCCTGCCCCCCCCAAAACAGTGGCAACATCCTAACTTCTTCATATATGTCCTATTGCTCAGTGGAACAAGTGCGTCCATGAACTCTTAGTTACCACAGAAATAGCAGTCATGTCTATATAATGAAATCCCAACCCCTTGACCCATTCCCACAGAAACAGGTGTGTTCTTGCACGCAACCACAATCACATCATGGATTTAGCCCAAAACAGGACCATGATACTTAACTACCCATCTTGACCAGACAGGTCCACAATAGCTAGCCAATTAGAAAACAGTGCTACCAGGATCTGGAGGAAGAGGCTTGACCATCAAATCATAGAAGGGCCCGACTCTAATTAGGCACCTCCACCTCCAACTCCAATAGTAAAGAACTGACCTAGAGTGAACTTATGGTAGAAAGAGGCTTATTATAATATAAATACTCTCTCTCTCTCTATATATATATATATACACATGCCTCCCTAACTGTATGCATTATGCATAACTGCACGTGCAGTTCCCCTGAGGCTGGGACCCCTCCTCAACTACCTAATCCTTTAAAAAACTCCTCCTTCAATTTTAATATTAATTATATTCTTATAGTCCATGTAAAGTTTGAGAGAGAGAGAGAGACAGACAGAGAGAGAGACAGAGAGACAGAGAGACAGAGAAACAGAGAGACAGAGAGACAGAGAGACAGAGAGAGAGATTCCCAGGTAATTGAACATACACTTCCAAAAAACATTCTGGGGATTGACTTTGACCTTCTTTTCTAGAACTTCTGATTATGAATATGTACTGACAATAATACCTCTTCTCTCTGTGTCTGATGTCATTGATGTTACCAAACCTCAGGTTAGATTCCATGTTGTCCTTTGGCTTTAATGTCACTCTTTGAACTGGTAACTTTATCTTCCTGTTCAAAAACTTTGAAGAATCCTTAATCAATATTGTTTTAACCACATGAAGTTAACAGGTGCAGACTCAGTTTCTATCTCTTTTTTTAAATTTTCTTGATAATATTTATAATGTGCTTTTCATCACTTTAATAACTGCAGAAAATATGGTAACTTCTGCATTACAAGATTACTCCAGAAGAAAGGTTCTATGATGGTATACCCTATTTTCAAAGAACTTTGGTTGTATAACTGTTTAGTTATACAACCCATTTTACAACCTCTAATTAAACTCAAAAAACTTATTAAACACTATTTACAAAGCACACATATAAAAACAAACCAAAGCATTTCCTGGCCTCAAGGTCTCTCTTTGCAAGAAAAAAAAATCTGCCACCTTGATCTAGTCACAGAATCACTGGGGTCTACTTCCTTGAAAATAAATCCTGGCTGAAGTTGAGTGGAAGAGGGGAGATTCATTATGTAACTGCATTCCTCCATTCCAAAGGACTGGAAAGTATTTTGACAATTAAGAATTATGAGATTGAACATTTTATGCTAAGCAATGCACAGAACTTAGCTTTGCATGTGTTGCTTCAGTTGACATCTCTGTAATTGACTTTACCTCTACAACCTCTTAACTGGTGCACGATTGTTGGCCTTTGACATTGGCCTGCCAGATAAGTTGCCTTCAATCCTGCTTACCCTGCTTTCCTATTACACTGCTTCCCACTTGTTTCAGGCTCTAATTAAGCTGCTTCCTCTAATTAAACCACTCACAGCTATCCACCCCTCTTGCCTTTTCTAAAGAAGTTCAGACTTGTAAGTCATCCCACTGTACCCTTATTGAAGAGGTAAATCATGATGTCCATTATTTTACATTTCTCCAAAGATATTATCATAGATTTAAATATTAGCTTTCCAGGAGAATAATGATTGGTATCTGTAATTTCATTATTCTTCTAACAACTTCTGCTAATGCAGATTGAAATCCACTATGTGTTAGTGGAAGGCCTTAATGAATTGCTGTGTTAAAAAGGTTCATAAGTTTAGAGCCAACTAAGTGATGAATCTCTGATTATTTAAAAAAAATACAATTATACAAGTGTGTAATAGTAATCAATTTATCAGATACTTAGCACTTAGTAACTTAGGGCTAAGTAGCACCTAGTAACTAAGGGCTAAGTATGGAAGGTGTGAACCCAATCCATTGTTGATTAGGCATGAACTTCCCTGTTGACAAAGAAAAAGGCCATTGGCTGAGAGGAGGACAGTGCTGTATATAAAGAAGAATTCTAGAGACAGAGAGAATTGGAATTTGCTCCTCATGAAGGAAGATTCGTGGAGATTGAAGCCAGCTGAAAGAGAGAGAGAGAGAGAGAGAGAGAGAGAGAGAGAGAGAGAGAGAGAGAGAGAGAGAGAGAGAAATAGAGAGAGAGAGAGACGGACAGACAGACAGACAGAGACAGAGACAGAGAGACAGAGACAGAGAGAGACAGAGAGAGACAGAGAGATAGAGAGACAGAGAGACAGAGACAGAGACAGAGTGATTTTCTCTCCCAGTATCTGGAAGCTGACTGAGAAATGAATTGGAATTTTGCTGAGACTAGAATATGGTGAAGGCCAAACAGAAGGCCAATGTTCCTTCTGGGTTCTAGAGCCAGATGAACTGCTGGAAGACTGAAGAAGCATGACCAAGAAAAGACTTTCTTTATTAATCGCCTGGCTGATCCCTGAGTTCCAGGCAAGAGAAGTGATGAAGGGTTTGAGATGTGCTGAATGCTGTAAACTTCAGTGTGTGCCAGGGATTGCCCTGAGGTTCTGGATAAGCACCTGGGAACTGTCTACCTCTGAGGACTGGAGGAGAACCTGGCAGCTGTCTGCTTCTGAATCCAGATTCAAGAAGGAGCTGAAGCCATGGAAGTGGATCCAGGAATCAGAGAGACCTCCCAGAGTCAAGATGAAGAAAAGGCCTCCCCTTGGACGAGACTGAGGTTTGCTGGATACCAAGGGGTGGCAAGTTTGTGTGGTTTTCTAATGCCTGTATTTGTGACTAATGATATTTAGTAATTGAGAATCTAACTTAGTGGCTGACTGCTAGATAAGTGACAGATTAAGTTGCCCCATGAGTGGAAGATTGGTATATTGTGAATTGATTGATTGAATCATTAAGTGAGAAGGGTTTCTCCCTTAGGGAAACCAGGTGATTATTCTTTTGTTCCTTGTTCTAAATACTGTGGCCACTGTAGTGAAAACTGTGTGGCCATTCTAATGTTAAGCTGTTATGAACACTATATTGTGACTTTCTGTAACAAGATGTAATACTGATAATATTATATTGTGATTATTGTACTGAACCTTGATCTGAAATGGAAGAAGCAGAGTGTTCACTATTACTGTGTAATCTGAATCTTAAAAGCTGTTCACAGTAGCACTCTTTTGGGAATCTGCTGGTACTTGGCTTTACAAAATGAAAACCATACAGATGCCTAGGTAACACACTTTTTACTCATCATTATATTACTCCTATAAGCCTCTACACATTTGGACCTCCAAAGTCAGAAAATAATAAAAAAATTATATCTGATAGATTATGTATATGTAAAATTAGAAAAACATTCAGGAAAGATTTTATTTTCTCCAAAAAAAAGAAATTATGTACACTATGATTAATCCCATTTGTTGCCAAACAATTTACCCTGATTTTTTCTATATAAAGTTTCTTTAGGGTGGATGCAAAGTATACTACTCCTTCTAAACTAGGGAGATCACTATTACTGTGACCATTACTAAAAAGGGTAGCAAGGCATGGTAGAGAATTGATCTCGAACCCCAAGAAGACCTGGACTCAAGGCCTACATGATTTTGATGCATCTTAGCTGTATGACCCTAAAAAAGTCACTTAAATTTTTCATTGTACTAAGTCATTTTCTTACAGTATAAACTCTTTCTGAATAAATTTTATTTACATATTTTGTTTTTGTTATTACTGTAATTTTTCTCATTTACTTCCCAGAACACCATACAATATAAATAAATATTTTTAAGTAAAAATAAAAGAAAACCAGGAAGTTGAAAAATAAAATCAGGTAATTTGATGAGTGTAACTAAAATGTTTGAAAATCTATGTGATGAACCATTAACTTCCCACATTTGCAAATAAACGAGGTAGGAATGTTTTCTCATTTCTCTTCCTTAAATATTTTGAAGTCTATAATTTTGCAGCATTCACTTTTGATTATTTTTTCCATTTAAATTACTGTAATCATTGTGTATAATGTTTGGGTTGGGTTTTATTTTTGTTCTGGTTACTTCACAATGCATCAGTTCTTATAGATTTGTCTGTACTTCTCTGGATTCCTTGTATTTATTATTTTTATAGCATGATAGTGTTACATTATATTCATGTTACAAGATTTAGTTATTACTCATGGATCTGTCTACTTTATTGCTAATTCTTTAAAAAAAGTGCCAGAAATATTTTGGTGTGTGTAGGTACATTATTCTTATCGTTGAACTTTCTGGGGATATAAACCTACTTACCAGATTGCTCAGTCAAAGGGTAGGAACATTTGAATCACTCTTTTACATAATTTCAAATTGCTGTCCAATGTAAGACTAAATTGCAGACAAGGTGCTGACTGGCATTGGCAAATCTAATTTACTCACCTAGGAGCACCCTGTTCAACAGCATTGTAGGTGT
The DNA here is from genome assembly GCA_028646575.1 of Pseudocheirus occidentalis. NCBI lineage: Eukaryota > Metazoa > Chordata > Mammalia > Diprotodontia > Pseudocheiridae > Pseudocheirus > Pseudocheirus occidentalis. The sequence goes on along the minus strand of CM053593.1, from coordinate 76,902,215 downwards.
ATTTCTTAGTTGAGCTAACTCCTTCTATCAAGACAACTCAATACTTTGCAAATTATAGTCATCAGCAGTAACCTAGATCAATAAGAGATCAAATAACTTGTCCAGATCATGCAACCAGTATTTGTCAACACTTGAAATTGATACACCTACTATGTGCCAGACACCATAGAGAACACTGTCGCATATAGGAAGATAAGCATCTTCTATCCTACTTGGCACATAAAAAGGTGCTTAATAAATGCTTATTGACTGATTTACAAAGAGGCGAAGAAAGATTTCAGGCAATTGGATGAACTAGAGGTGGTGAACCTGTGGTCTTGATCCCACATGTAATGGCCCTTTGACTGAATCCAAACTTCACAGGGGGTTTGTTCTGCAAGTGTGGATTCAGTCAAAAGACCACACTTGAGAACCTAAAGGGCAACATGAGGTCTCAAGACCACAGGTTCCCCAGCCCTAATCTGAATCACTGGTCAGTTTTGAAGCATCATCAGAGGGAAGAATTTAATTTCATTTATACCAAAAATAAAATTGTCCTATTTTGAGGCAGACTTCAAAATATACATGGCCAATCTTAGAAAAAACTATTCAATAGAATGATTTATTGAGCCAATGGTGGGGTGAGTGGCAATTTTGTAGGCAACTCAATGTGCTACTTTATCAGGTTAAAGCTTAAATTAGATGTTGCATAATGGCCATACTGATGTTCTTATTTGACCAAGTGTGAAAATGGTGAGGCAACCGTTAATTATTTCTTTTCGGTTTAAATCACTAATTCCATATTTTAGAACACAAAATACTGGGATGATACAGCTCAAAAAAATACTTCCACAAGTTATTGAATAAAGTTAAATATTTTCTGTGCTAAATATTAGCTTTACCTGCAGAAATATGAGCTGGTCATTGTTGAATTAATATTGGTTGACCTGACTGAGAGAGGAGACAATATTGATCCATATATTTTCATAAAGAACAAATTCATCCTGCTAATATTTGGTATGAATCATAAAGAATATATATATATATATATATATATATATATATATATATATTTTCAACCAAGAATACAGAACCACTGAAATCTTGTAGACTTGCCAAATGCAGGTACAACTATTTATAAATGAAAACCATGGTAGAGTAAAATGCATTCTTTAAAAATTATTTCTAAATCTTATTATGTAAGTATAGGTATAACTTTGTGGTTCTGTGTAATTTCCTTTCCAATAAAAGATAAGCAAAGATTTTTAATGGATCGAAATCTTTAATTTTGAAACTGTCTTCAATCTAATACAACTATACCCCTGTTCTACATTAGCTTTTCCCCCCTTATTTAATCAGAGCAAGCTTTGCAAAATGTACCCTTACACTAAGAAGCATGGGACTTACCATAAAATTGATTTTTTAAGAAAAATTATTTGGAAGTGGGTGGGTAAGTTGGAGTCTCAAGTACATAATGAGACTCTTCTGTCTCTGTTATGGAAGGAAAACAGGCGAAAGTTCATCTGGTATGTGGCAAGAGGCCATTCTGGTAACTTCCTACTTTAGCTAATTATTATTGTTAGCAACAATATATTCTCAATTCTGTTGTTTGTGTGAATCAAACCAAGGGTCCACGTTGACAATGAACTCTATAATTTGGCACCTTGGGACAAAATTCCAGTGCCTTTCATACCTGTGACTAATTTGAATGAATCACGTGATCCCTTTCCCACCCATGATTTTGCAAATATTTTTGTTTGTTTCATTTATCTATAGGCTGGAAAATTACCAGGATAATCTGGAATAAATAACTAAATGTATATATATAATCCTAGCAATATGTAAGTTAATCCTCTCCAAATACTTAATTTCATTCGTTGGTCTGAGACATTTTATTCCTGTTTTTTAAATTAAAAATTATGCCTACTCATCATCCCAAGATACATACACATACACACAAACTCTACCCCAAAGATATCCTTCTTATAACCAATTGTCTTCATTGCCTGATCTAATTGACTTGCTCCATGTAGATTGGTGCAAAACCTTAGATCAAAAACAATGGTTATCATATTGACACATGAGTCTTATAACTATTCTCAATTATGCTATGATGTATTACACAAGCATAAAATATTTTTCATGTATATTTCATTTCGTTTTGAGTTGCTTAAAATACTTGCAATGCTTCCCATTCATTAGAATTTGCTTTGGAAACTGAGGTTCATAATGATGGCCTTTCTATGCTTTGAAATGATCTTATGCCTGAATTTCAATCACACCAGTCATAAGTATAATGTATATTGATGATTCAAATTATGAAATGAATTTTAAGATTAAACTGACAGCTGTGTTTCAAACCTCCCAATGTATGTACACACACAATTACAGATACACATAGACTCCTTCACATATATCCCTTTGATATAGGGAAATGACAGTAATTGTCTAATGTGGTACTACATTGACTTCTGAGAGTTTATTGTCAATCACTTGATTTATTTTTCCTTAGTGGAACTAGTTGGAGTAGGAATGCTTAGGAAATTCAACCATACTGCACCTGACTAAACAAAGAAAGAAACTATATAGAAATTAGTCTTAATGAAAATAATCTTTTGTTAAAATAGCAAATAAATTAGTCCAAATAGCAGAAAATACATGAATACTTTTTGATAAAGACTTCATGTCTACTGACTGTGCATTGCAGAAAAGTTTCTACGGTGCCAGTTGTTTGCATCATTATATTTTAATTCTATTAGATATATGTGAATGTTAGAAAACAAGCTAGGAAAGGCACATGTGTGTATACATACACATGTAAACACACATGCACATATACACACATGTGCGTGCATCACACATATGCATATATGTATATATGTATGTGTGTATATGTGAGCAGTTCCATTTAATATATACTCATTAAGTGCCTATTATGCATGCAGCAATGGGCCAAGTGCTGGAAATACCAAGTCCCTGTATTCAAGGACCTTATACTCTACTGAGAGACAGCTTTCATGGAAAAAGTAGTATCTCAGCTAGGTCTTGAAAGAAATATTTTAGTGAAATTCTCTATGTATCTATACATATAAAGATAATGAATTTTATAAGTTGAATTGCATGTATGTGTATATAATTTTTTAAAGCCATTACAGAATATAGATGGAGGAAGCCAGCGTTTTAGATATTGATTATTGACTTCTGTGAATATTTGTTAGTGACAATACAGGCTGATACATGAAGACAGTTTTCATTCATTACTCTTAAAATCTCCCAGTGTGTGCCTTGTATGTGCCCTGTACTTTTCCATGTGCTTCACACTTACCATGTATTTATATGCCTTTCTAATTACTACCTGTTAACAGTATAGATTTATATTTGTGTCTATTATTTTTGTTACTTACACACACACACACACACACACACACACACACACACACACACACACACACACATATATATATTTGTCCAAACCTAACCTCTTTCCTGTCCTGACCTCTAGTAATGTATCACAACTGCCTATTGGAAATCTTGAAATGAATGCCTGAACATAAACATCTGAAATGCAATTATGTCTGAAAGTGAAGTCATCATCTTTCTCTACAAACCTTTTCTTCCAGACTTCCCACTACATATTAAAGTCACCACAACTGTCCCAGTCATCTATGCTAAATATCTAGGAGACATTCCCAAATCCTCACTATCTATTTCTGCTTCCCATATTCCATCAGTTGATAAATTCTACTAATTTCACCTTTGTAACATTTCTTGTATATGTCTTGTTCTTTTATCTTAAAATGATATTGTACAAGTACAGATCCTCTACATCTCATGCCTAGACTACTGAAATAGATTTCTGGTTGGGGTCTGGTTCCAGTTTCTCCCCACTCCTCCATGATCCATCAAGTAATCTACCTAATACGCAATAATGTTTCAATAAACTTTTATGGTTCCCAAATAGTCTTTATGATCCTTTATAAAATCCTTTATGTGACTTCAAAACCCTCATATCCTTGCCTCTATCTACCTTTCTCCTCTTCTTACACCATATTCCCTTCCAAGTACCCCAAGATACATTCACACTGCCGATCTTACTATTTTTCTCACAAAGACCCTAAGTTGTCCTACATGCTTTGTATTATTTCCTTCCTCATCTTGATTGACTAACTAGCATATATTTTTATAACTCCAGCACTAAATTAAAAATTTTTTTAAACTTTTTTGGGGGGGCAGGCTCCAACTCTTCAATTAATGTGATTATTGTTCATATTATCAATACCAATTAGGATCTTTTCCCACAGGAAGATATAGTATATTTTTGTAGTGGCCTTTGGGGTCAGAAGATATGGATTTGAATGATAATTTTTCTGCTTAATAGTCTGTATGACCTTGGAAAAGTTGTTTCACTCCTCTGAGTTCAGCTTCCTCCTTGGTAAAGTGAATGGGGTAATGTTGAAACTCTCTAAGTCTATAGGTTACAGATCAGTTGTCAAGAAAGTTTTCTCAGTGAGTTCTTTATGCCAAGAAAAACACATTTTTGTTCCAAAAATAAAAACAAAATTGGCTTCTACCAAATTCACAGGAAAGTTGCAAGAAAATAAATATCTAAATGGAGTGAACTATCACTATCAGGATATGTTAAAACAAATGAACTTCACAATGAATAAAAACTGTTTTGTTTTTATATCCATTTATTTCTGTATTTGTACATCAGGTTAACTTCTAAATTATCCATAAATTTTACTAAAAACACTTCTTTTTGTCACAAAATGAATGAAAATGGAGGTTCCCAAACTTCTTTGACCTATCACTCCCTTAAGAAAATACTCAGCGACTCTCTGGAGTCTTTAAACCTTTCTTTAATTCTTTAACTTTTTTTTAATTTGGAAATTTGCATCATTTCAAAAATATATAAAATGTTTTTTAAATGATGCATCTTAAATTTAATAATTTATTATAAATTGTGTTTTCCCTACATTAAAATTGTGATGATGCATTATTGTATCATGTAACTGCATAGTATCATATTGTAAACACATTATTACATACATATTCCTGCCTATGCATGGGTTCATGCTGGACTTCCCAACAATGTACCACATGTTCTCCTGCCAACACTTCCTGGTTAAGACCTGTCAGTGACCACTGTTTGGAGACAACTTGCATTTTGTGAGTTTATTTGGGAAATAATGTAATTACTATGACTTTAACTCTGTTACACAAGTGGTAAAACAGGGGCAAACAGTTTTTCAAAATTTTCTTCTCTTCTTATGCTTCCACCACCCCTTTATTGTCTTCAATGACCCCAAGTGCACCTGAGGCTACTTCCACACCCCTGGGTCATTCCAGCACCCTCAAGGGGGTGGTATTGCCTGCTTTGGGAACCTATGGATTAGAAGATATTGACTTCTAACCTTCCAGAATCATGGCTAATGTCACAATAGGACTATGTTTCCTACCAATAAATTTAACCAGAACAAAATAGGTATAGACAGTTTTTAATCAACAGAAGTCATAAAGTTTGTTTGCTGTAAAGTCACTTTCACTCAGAGTTATGTATATTTTCAGACTCACTGCATCTGTCAGTGTGAAAAGTTTCTGTTGATGATTTCTGTTAAAATACAGTATTTATGTTGCAGTTGGGAGACTTCATATTGTTAATCCAGAGAAAAACCCTTTTTACTCAAAAATGTGGTTTCTATTGTTTGGCTAATTTCCCTTCATATTGTGCGACTTTCATATGTGCATCTGCAGAAAATGAAAATTTGTTAAAAATGAGAACGTCTAATCATTCTGTAATTGCAACATAGCAAATTTTAAGATTCAGAAATGTTATGAAAATACTTGTCAGGCAACAATCAGTACTTGGCAAAGACTGTCTAAACAATCCCTGAATGACTTAGTGATTTATAGAAAGGAGAAAACAAATAAACAAAACATTAGTGTATGTTTATACAACTGTGTCTGAATTAAACAAGTCAAGAACATTTGGACTGTTTGGCTCACTGTGTGAATCTATAAGATGGCGCTATGGGACGAAATAAAAAAATACTAATCTTGTCACATGTGTATCATTAAGATGATCTAAGAAGGGGATTAGATGAACCAAATATTTCAAACCTACCCACTAGTTATTTCTGCCAAAAAGGACAGAAAAGCAACTGTTCTCATTCTCAATTAAGCTAGGGGCACATGTGCAATGAAATACTGAGTTTTAATATGGTGGATTGGAACTGGGCCAAAGATTGGAATGAGTTAAATAAAGAAATTTGCCACAGTGAATAATTTCAGACTTTCTTCAAACTTCCAAGTTTGGGCATAATGTAAAAAGGGTACATTTTATTATGTCCCAGAGAACAGGAAAGTCAAATACAGACTACAACTTTCATAATGATGTAATGATAAAAAGTAATCTAATGATAAATTAGAGATGATTTTGGAAAGTATTTACTACAATCATTTAATGGGCTCATTGCTACTGGTGATCTTCCCACTAGCACAGATCACAACTTCACTTAATCTAACTCTTCCATTTTTTGCCTCACAGTTGTTCTTTTGAGAATTACACAAGCTGGAGACATTCGTCCTCTCCTTTCAATACTTTCTCAATACCAGTTTAGTACTTGCCTACATAATGCTCTACATAACACTCTGTAGTATGTTACTTGTTTTGGGATACTTGTTGAAAATATACTATTTTTATGATATGTAAAGCAGGAGAAAACCAGACTCAAAAGCATATAACATTCTAAATAGTAAACAAAATGGAGAGTGGATCACCAGCAGCTGTGGTGGTTTCCAGAAATATCAATCCATAGAAGCCAAGGACAAAGTAAAAGGTCAGTGAGAAACTCTGATGGAAGGCAATGGAGAAATGTGTCCAGCATCTGCCAAAAGAGCAAGAAGCAGAAGAGGTGAGGTGGCCCTGTATTCTCCTCTATGTGGCTGCTTCAGAGTTCTTGGCCTACAGATTGTAAGGGAATAAAGTAACCATTCAGAGAGTAATCACTCTTGCTTTAACCTGCCTGTATCTGGATCGCAGTCTTTGGTGGTGTTCCTGAGGGGTGTTACTAGTGAACCAAAAACTAGTGGGGGCTGTAGAGACAGTTCCCACCAAATAGCTACAGCAGCTGTGAAAACCCCAACAATTTTGACAACACTCTCCCCTCTGGAAGCAGAATTCTGCTGTGGTAAAGAGCTGAAAAGTCAAGTAATTGGCAACAAGAGCAAGCAAAGGAAGCAAAGCAAGCACAGCAATGCAACTTTAGATTCCCTTTTTGGAGACAAAAAGGATCAAATCATGGAATGGGAGGAAGACAACACAGTCAGAACTCCTGCCCCAAAAGGTTCCAAGAAAAATATGAACTGCAAACAGGCCATGGAGGAGCTCAAGAAAGATTTGGAAAAACAAATAAGAGAAGTGGAGGAAAAATTGGGAAGAGAAATTAGAATGATGCAAGAAAATCATGAAAAGAGAGTCAAAAACTTAAGTGAAGAAAAGTAACACCCTAAAAACGGATGAACTCAAATGGCAAAAGAGAACCAAAATTCCAATGAGGAGAAGAATGCCTTAAAAAGCAGTATTTTCCACATGGAAAAAGAATTTCCAAAGCTCACTGAAGAGAATAATTTCTTGAGAAGTAGACTGGAGCAAATGTAAGCAAATTACTTTATGAGAAATCAAGGTACTTCCAAACAGATCCAAACAAATGAAAAAATAGAAGGCAATGTGAAATATCTCATTGCAAAAACCACTGACCTTGAAAATAGATCCAGGTGAGACAATTTAAAAATTATTGGACTACCTGAAAGCCACAATCAAAAAATAAACCTAGAAATCATTCTTCAAGAAATTCTAAAGGAAAATTGCCCTGATATTTTAGAACCGGAGGGCAAAATAGAACTTGAAAGAATTCACCTATCACCTCTTGAAAAAGGTCCCAAAAAGAAAACTCTTAGGAATATTATAGCCCAGTTCTGGATTTCCTAGATTAAGGATAAAATATTATAAGCTTCCAAGAAGAAACAATTTGAATCACAGTCAGGATAACACAGGATCTAGCAGCTTATACATTAAGTGAATGAAGGGCCTGGAATATGATATTCTGGAGATCAAAGGAGCTATAATTAAAACCAAGAATCACCTACCTAGCAAAGCTGAGTATATTGTTTCAGGGGAAAATATGGTCATTCAATGAAATGGTGGATTTCAATCATTCTTGATAAAAAAACAGTACTGAATAGAAAATTTGACATTCAAATACAATAAGTACAAGAAGGTAAATAAGGAAAAGAAATCACTAGGAACTTATCAAAGTTCAACGATTTACATGCCTACATTGAAAAATGATAATTGTAACTTATGAAATTTTTCTCAGTATGAAGAGAGCTGAAAGGAATATAAATGCATACAACTGTGTTTATACACACACACACAAATATACATATATATACACACATACATATACATTATATATACACATACATATACAAATATACATATACACACATATATATGTCTATATAGGAGTATATGTGTGCATATAAATACATATGTGAGTGTGTGTGTATATATGTGTACAGATATACATAGAAAGAGGGCACATGATCAATTGAATAGGAAGGGATGATATTTTAAAAATAAAATTAAGAGGTGAGAGAGGTATATAATGAGAGGAGATAGGGAGAGACAAAATAGGGTAAATTATCTCATACAAAATAGGCAAGGGAAAACTGTTACAATAGAGGGGAAGAACAGGAAGGCAAAAGGGAATGAGTCAACCTTACTCTCATTGAATCTGGCTTAAGGAGAGAATAACATACAACCTCAATTTGGGATTTTATCCTACAGGAACATAGAGGGGAAAGGAATAAGATGGGGGATGATAGATGGGAAGGCAGATTGAGGGGAGGGTAGTTAGTAGCATGCACTTTTGAAAAGGGACAGGGTCACAGTTGAAAATAGTATAAGTGGGGGGTGGGATAAGATGGAGGGAAGTATAGTAAGTCTTTTGCAATATATGCACTATGGAAAAGTTTTGTGTAACTACTCATATACAACCTATACTTTATTGTTTTTCTTCCCAGTAAGGGTGGTTCATGAAGGAAGAAGGGAAAGAATCTGGAATTCAAAGTTTTAAAATAAAATGTTAAAAAGTTATTATTATTATCATTATTATTGTTATTATTATTATTATTATTTACATGCAACTGGGAAATAAGATATACAAGCACTGGGGCATGGAGATCCATCTTCCCTATGGGAAAGTCAGAGCAGGTATGGGAGAAGATATATGAGACAGTGGATTGAGGAGGGAGAATTCAGTGGGATCACTGTTTTGGGGTGGTGGGTAGGGGAAAGAACATTTGTAACTCAAAATTTTGTGGAAATGAATGTGGTAAACTAAAAATAAACATGAAATTTAATTTAAAAATAGAAAACTAAATGTACTTGAGCTCAGTGTCTCTTTGATTTTGAGGGTTTTTTTTAAATCATTAGCACATTAACAGAATGTTCACCCCATTAGGATAGGGATAGACAGGGAGCCTTTCATTTTTTTGGCATAAGGAGTTCACCAGTGAGGAAATTCACTCTACCAATATGGATTCATATATATATTTAAAATTTTTTATTGACTTAATTGTTTACTTTTAGTTTACAATATTCAGTTTCAGAATCACATGAGTTTCAGATTTTTCTCCCCTTCCTCCCCACCCATCATCCCCAACATGGTGGCATACAATCATGTATAGGATCTTCAAACTCTTTCGCATTGTACAATAGTCTGGTTGTATAGGTGTTATAGCCAATGGAGTGAACAATGAGAAAAGAGGAACAAAAACCAAACATAGAAAAGAGTGATGGAATGCATTGCTTCAGTCTCCATTTAACCTCTGGTTTTTCTGGATCTTTCTCTGAATGTAGACATCTCCTTCCATCCTGAGACTTGTAGAGTTGTCTTTTAACTGTGTGTTGCTGAGAGGGGTCCAGTTTTTCAAAGTTGGTCATTACACATATGATATAGCTGTGACTGTGTACAAGTTTTTCCTGGTTCTGCTCCTCTCACTTACCATCAATTCGTATAAGCCTCTCCAGGTAATTATGAAGTCCGTCTCCTTCCGATTTCTTATAGCACAATAATATTCCATCACATTCATATACCATAACTTGTTCAGCCATTCCCCAATTGATGGGCATCCCTTAAATTTTCATGCTTTTTGCAACAACAAAGAGAGCTACAATAAATATTTTTGTAAATATTTAACCTTTTCCCACTTCTATCATCTCTTTGGGAGACAACCCCAAAAGTGATATTACTGGATCAAAGGGTAGGCACTTATTTATAGCCCTTTGGGCATAGTTCCAGATTACCCTCCAGAATGGTTGTGTGAGTTCACAGCTCCACCAACAATGCATTAGAATTCTAATTTTTCCACATCCTGTCCAGCACTTGTCATTTTCCTGTTTTGTCATTTTAGCCAAATTGACTGGTGAGATGTGGTACCTCAAAGTTGTTTTGATTGGCATTTCACAAATCAATAGTGATTTAGAGCATTTTTCCATACGCTTAAAGATATCTTTAACTTCTACCTCTGTAAATGGCCTGTTTATATCCTTTGACCTCTTATCAACTGGAGAATGACTGTCATTCTTGTAAATTTTATTTAATTCCCTATATATTTTAGAAATGAGGCCTTTATCAGAGACACTAGCTGTAAATATTCTTTCCCAATTCCCCACTTCCCTCTTAATCTTGGTTACATTGGCTTTGTTTGTATAGAAACTTTTCAATTTGATGTAATCAAGATGATCTATTTTGCATTTTATAATGCTCTCCAACTCTTCTTTGGTCATAAAGTCTTCCCTACTCCATGAATCTGACAGGTAAACTATTTCTTGCTTCTCCAAATTATTTACATTATCAGCCTTTATATCTAGATCATGCATCCATTTAGACTTCACTTTGGTGTATGGCATTAGACAATGGTCTATGCCCAGTTTTTGCCATACTACATTCCAGTTTTCCCAGGAGTTTTTGTCAAATAGTGTATTCTTAGCCCAGAAACTGAGGTCTTTCGGCTTATAAAACAGTATATTACTATAGTTGTTGACTACTGAGTCTTTTGTACCCTGTCTATTCCATTGATCCACTACTCTATTACTTAGCCAGTACCAGGCAATTTTGAGGACTGTTGCTTTAAAATAGAGATTAAAATCTGGTACGCCTAGGCCACCTTCCCTAACATTTTTTTTCATTAATTGTCTTGATATTCTGGACTTTTTGTTCTTCCAAATGAATTTTGTCACTATTTTTTCGAGTTCTATAAAGTAACTTTTTGGTAGATTGATTGGTATGGCACTAAATATGTAATTTAATATAGATAAAATTGTCATTTTAATTATATTAGCTCTACCCAGCCATGAGCAATTGATATTTTTCCAATTAGTGAGATCTGATTTTATTTGTGTGAAAAGTGTTTTGTAGTTGTGTTTATAAAGGTACTGGGTTTGTTTTGGCAGGAAGATTCCCAAATATTTTATCATGTCTACAGTCATTTTAAATGGGTTTTCTCTTACTATTTCTTGCTGTTGGGCTTCATTGGAAATATACAGGAATGCTGAGGATTTGTGTGGGTTTATTTTGTATCCTGCAACTTTGCTAAATTTATTTATTGTCTCAAGAAGTTTTTTTTACTTGATTCTCTAGGAGTCTCCAAGTATATCATCATGTCATTTGCAAAGAGTGATAATTTAGTCTCCTCTTTGCCTAATTTGATACCTTTGATTTCTTTTTCTTCTCTAATTGCTACTGCTAACGTTTCTACTACTAGATTGAATAAGAGGGGTGATAATGTGCATCCTTGTTTCACCCCTGATGTTATTGGAAATGCTTCTAGTTTATCCCCATTGCATATGATGCTTGCTTGTGGCTTTAAGTAGATGCTACCTATTATTCTAAGGAAAACTCCTTTTATTCCTATACTTTCTAGTTGTTTTTAATAGGAATGGATGCTGTATTTTGTCAAAGGTTTTTTTTTCTGCATCAATTGAAACAATCATATGGTTACTGCTAGTTTTATTGTTGATATGATCAATGATACTGATTGTTTTCCTAATATTGAACAATCTTTGCATTGTTTTCCTAATATTGAACCATCTTTGCATTCCTGAAATAAATCCAACCTGCTCAAAATGTATTATTCTAGTTATAAGTTGCTGTCATCTTTTTGCTAATATTTTATTTAAGATTTTTACATCTATATTCATGAGGGAATCTGTTCTACAATTTCCTTTCTCCCTTTTGTCTCTCACTGATTTAGGTACCAGTAACATATTTGTGTCATAGAAAGAATTAGGAAGGACTCCTTCCTCACTAATTTTTCCGAATAGCTTGTAGAGTATTGGAATCAATTGATCTTTAAATGTTTGATAAAATTCACTAGTAAATCCATCTGGCCCTGGCGATTTTTTCTTAGGTAGTTCTTTGATAGCTTGTTTAATTTCTTTTTCTAAGATGGGGTTAAGTAATTTACTTCCTCTTCAGCTAGTTTGGGCAACTTGTGTTTTTGTAGATATTCATCCATTTCACTAAGGTTGTCCAATTTATGTGCACACAGTTAGGCAAAATAATTCCTAATTATTGTTTTAATTTTGTCTTCATTGGAGGTACATTCACGCTTTTCATTTATGAGACTCAGAATTTGGCTTTCTTCTTTCTTTTTTTTTAATCATATTCACTAAGGGTCTATCAATTTTATTGATTTTTTCATAAAACAACTCAGTTTTATTTATAAGTTCAATAGTTTTCTTGTTTTCAATTTTATTAATCTCTCCTTTGGTTTTCATTATTTCTAATTTAGTTTTTAATTGGGGGTTTTCAATTTGTTTGTATTCTAGCTTTTTCAGTTGCAAGCCCAATTCATTGACCTCCATATTCTCTAATTTTTTCAAGTATGCATTCAGGGATATAAAACTTCCCCTAAGTACTGCCTTTGCTGCATCCCACAAGTTTTGGTATGATGTCTCATTATTGTCATTCTCCTGAATGAAGTTACTG
>CM053593.1:76865288-76888678 GCA_028646575.1 Pseudocheirus occidentalis | reverse complement strand
TTCCTCTTATTCTCTTGACTTTTCCTCTAGGAATCTGGATGCTATCCTGCTTGGTGCATATATGATAAGTAATGATATTGCTTCATTCTCAGTGGTCCATTTTAGCAGGATGTAGTTTCCTTCCTTATCTCTTTTAATTAGATCTATTTTAGCTTTTGCTTTATCTGAGATAAGAATTGCTACCCCTGCTTTTTTTTTTTAACTTTTGCCGAGGCATAATATATTCTACTCTATCCTTTTACCTTTACCCTGTGCATTTCCCCTTGTTTCAGATGTGTTTCTTGTAGACAGCATATTGTAGGATTGTGGTTTTTAATCCATTCTGCTATTCACCTCTGTTTTATGCAAGAGTTCATCCCATTCACATTCACAGTTATGATTACAATCTGCCTCTATCCTATTCCCTCTTCTTTTTGTATTTTTATGTCTTCCTTTTCCCTTTCCCTCCTTAAGAATTTTCCTTTTGACCACCACCTCCATCAGTATTCCCTCCCTGTGTTCCCCCCTTTTTACTACCCTTCCCCCTTGCTACTCTTTTGCTCTCTACTGAATATGCTCCCTTTCTTACACCTCTCCCCCCTTATCCCTCCTACTACTTGAAGGGTACAATAGATTTTTATTCTTAACAGAGTATGTTATTCCCACATTGCCCCCAAACCAATGCTAGTATATTTCATATATTGCTCTTCTCCCTCCCTCTTTTCCCTTTATTGTTATGAATTTTTGTGTCTTTTCATGTTAGAATCTAAACTTAGCCATTTGTATTGATCTCTCTTTTAATCAGAACCAATGGGAGTAATGATCATATGATGCTCATCTCCCTCCCTCCCACCCCTCCACTTTAGTATGGTTTTTATGCCTCTTCTCCTGTCATAATTTAAACATCTTCTACCTCTACTTTTCTTGTTCTCCCCTTACAATCCCTTTCTTCCCCTAAATACATGTTTTTTAATCTTCAGATTAGTTCGCTTCTTCCCACACCCTCTTTCTGTGTACATCCTTTTTAAGTGTCACAATATTTATACAAATTTCAGTATTGACCAGTATCTGCTTCTCATAAAGGAATGTAAACAGTTTGCTCTTATTGAGTCCCAAGTTATGTGCATTTGTGAGCATCTGTGTGTGTATATGTATGTATGAGTGTATGTTTTTCTTGATGATCTTTTTATGTCTTTCTTGCATCTTGTAATTGGAGATCGAATTTTCCATTGAGGTCAGGCTTTTTCATAAGGAAAGTCTGGAAGTCCTATACTTCATTAAATGACCATCTCTTTGTCTGAAAGAATATGGTCCATCTTGCTGGGTAGTTGATCCTTGGTTGCAGTCCAACCTCTTTTGCTTTACGAAATATGGCATTCCATTCCCTCAGTTGTTTTAATGTAGCAGCTGCCAAATCCTGTGTAATCCTGAGTGTAGTTCCACGATATTTGAATTGCTTCTTCTTGGCTGGATTCAGTATTTTCTCTTTGACTTTGTACCCCTGGAGTTTGGCTACAATATTTCTTGGAATTTTCAATTTGGGATCTTTTCCAGGAGGAGGTCTGTAGCTTCTTTCAATAACCATTCTTCCCTCTGATTCTAGGACCTCAGGACAGTTCTCTTTAACAGTCTCTTGGAGGATGCTGTCCAGGCTGGTTTTTTCATCATGGCTTTCTGGTAGTCCCATAATTCTTAGGTTATCTCTCCTGGATCTGTTTTCCAGGTCAGTTGTTTTTGAGTGAGATATTTTGCACTTCTAATTTTTCAATCTTTATGTTTTGTTTGGCTGACTTTTGTTGCATCATAGAGTCCTTAGCTTCAATTTATCTGATTCTAATTTTTAGTGAATTATTTTCCTCAATCAGTTTTTGGAGTTCCTTTTCCATATGTTCATTTTTTATTTTTAGGGATGTATTTTCTCTGGTTAGAATTTGGACCTCCTGTCCTAGTTCTCCAATTTTGCTTTTCAAAGATTTGCTTTCTTCAGTGAAATTTTTTTCCAATTTGGTCACCACCTCTCTGATTTCATTTTTAAAATCTCTTTTGAGATCCTCCAAGAAGGCTCTCTGGGCTTGAGACCAATTTATATTTCCTTCTGTGGTCTCCAGTGTGGATATAGAGTCCCTGTTGCCTTCTGAATTTGTTTGTTCTTGCTCACTATTAAAAGATTTAATGGTCCTAGCTTTAGTTTCCTTCTTCCCCATTGTGAGTGCCTATATCCTGGATTTTTGGAGTGGATATCCACGTCTGGGGTGCCAGAGTCTTGAGGTTCTCAGGCTGGGAGGCAGAGGCTTGGTAGATGTAAGCTCTGATTGTGTAGCCTGAGGCCAATACCAAAACTCTCAAGGATTCTCCTAAGTTACCCTGAGGCTTACAGAATAACTTGGGGTCAGGTGGTCTAGCTCCTTCAGGTTTCAGAGTCTGTGTCCCTGTGCTATGGCTCAAGCAGGCTCAGAGCCAGTTACAGCTGACAGTCCGAGTCAGAGCTGTTGTTTGCTTATTGGCCTGGTGGTGCTAAATTGTCTTTTCTTGGTAGGGTTTGCTGGCTCCACTCTACTGGGCTTAGACTCTGTATTGGTTTCTTTCCCCTTTCCTCAGCCATGCCTAAGCCTGAGGCTGTTTCCACTGATTCAAGATTTTACTCTGGTTGGAACATTTAATTCTGGACTTTTCTGGGTCTGGGAGGGGGGATCAGAACCACTAAATTTTATTCCTCCATCTTGGCTTCTGGAAGTATAGGTGTATTAGTTTAAACATCCAGGTTGCCCCAGCAGAACTTGCTGACCCTGGTGTGGGCCCCAAGTTTTTTCCTACCTGGTTTGATGATCCTCTGTCCTCTGGTGAGATGGCTGCAAACCTCTCAGGCTGGGTGAATCTGCTGGCTGGCTGGGGCTTGTTCTTGGTTTGCTGTTCTCTGTTCTCTGTTCCATGTTGGCACAGCTTCCTTGTGTTCAGCATTCTCCTTACCCCGACCTGAGTATGCACTTTCCTGGGCTGAGAATTCACCCTGCTCAGTCTCACAATGGGTTCTGTCACTCTTGAATTTGTTCAGATTCAGTTTTTAGCCTTTAGGCATAGAATGACTCTGTCTGTGGCTGTGGCTTTTCCAACCACCCTGGGGCCAGGCCATGGTTTCAGGCTGGGCTGGCCTCGGCTCCCAGCCTGTCCTGATGGGCCCCTCCTGCTGAACAGCCTTCATCGAGGGACGTGTTTTCTCTATTTTTGTGGATTTCTGAGCCCTAAAATATGTTTAGAGTTGTATTTTATGTGTACTGAAGGTGGCTGTGCAGGAGCTGTGGAACTTTGCTGCTTCTACACCACCATCTTGGTTTCACCCCTCTATATTTTCTATTATTGATAGTCTCAAAAATTGTTGCCTGGAACCTTGAGACTTTAAACAACTTGTCCAAACATTCATTCTTAGTATGTATCACAGGGTGGCCCTGAATTAAGGTCTTCCTAGCTTTGAGGAAAGCCCTTCATCAACTATGCCATGCTGCCTTTCTACATCATTGATGGTTAATAAAGGTTTGCTTATTTGAATTTCATTTAGGCTTTCTGATAAATAGGCTTTATACAATGTATCTCCAATATATCTTTACAGTCTTATTTCCCATCACTCCCTCAAATATACATACTCTCCAGCTAAACTTACCTGTCTCCTTCAAATTGTGCCCTCCTTCCTCTTATTCTGTATTCTTACTATCTTCTTTGTAGCCTCTGGCTCTAACCCTTCTCTACCACCAATATACATACACATATATTCTGATACTCTTGCTCTGAGTGCACTTAGGTCCACCCTCAGACAACTACCAGCTGTGTGACCCCAAATAAAAACCTTTATTTCTCTCTGCCTTAGTTTACTCAACTGTAAGGGCAGGGTTTGCTAAAAATAGCACCTAAATTATAGGATTTTAGTGAGAATCAAATGGGATTATATTTATAAAACCCTTTTCACAGCTCCTGTTACATAGATACTTAATAATTTTTATATACACTTGTTTCCTTCTCTCCTTCCCTGCTTCCTTTCATCTTTCCTTCATTTCCTTTTTCCCTTTCTTTTTTCTTTTCTTCTTTTTCCTATTTCTTCCTTGCTTGCTTTTTTCTTCCTCCCTCCTTCCTTTCTTTTTTCTTTCTTTTTTTGTTTCTTTCCTTTCCTCTCTTCTCACTTAAAAGTTTTTCTTTTCACCTACAAAGACCACTAGGAATGAATGTTCTCTATTTCAATGATAACTTCTCACTAGGTTGTACTAGTCATTTCTCTGTCAAACCTCTTCACTCTAAAGGATAACTTCAGGCTTGGAATTTGCACCTCTGTAGTATACTCAGCCTCTGTAGCCATTCTCTGCTGTTTTGAGGTATATTTAAGAAGTGTCCCTAAGGCAGTTATCTCTTAATTTTTCCTCCTGCCTCTTGACCTTGGAATAGTCTGTATCTTACTTCTTCAGCCCTACCAACTGACATTCACCTTTCCCCATTACAGTAAAATGTAAGCTCATATATGGAGGTTCTTTTTGGTTGCATTTGTGTTTCCAACACTTAACTCAGTACTTCGCACATAAGAAATACTTAAATGATTTTGATTAATTAGCTATCTGTGTCAGTGGTATAACTTGAATACAAGACTTTGAGACTCCAAGGAAAGTGTACATAGGAAGGACTGAAGGGAATATATTTTGAAAATGAGGCCAAAAAATGAAAGGTTGAAGATTAAAGTGTCAGATTTATATGGCACATAATGATTACATTTCTCCACTCTTGCCTATTATTTCAACTATAGTTATGATATTGTTGATCTTACAATGGCAAGAATTAGAGAAAATATGTTTGAAACATATATTTTCCATTATAATCAGCTCAAATAGTAGTTTTTAAAACAATCAATACTTTTGTACATTACATTTTTGAGAGTACATTAGTTAAAGAGAAAAAATTCAAGACGGTATAGGACCAAGGTAAATATGTTGGATCCAGGACAGTTACTGCTTCCAGCTGTGTATCTGTTTACATAATTCTGTCTCCTTGAATTCTTAAATTTAGGGGGCAGTTTTATGTACAAATAGAAACCACAGAGTCACATTAATGTGACCCTTCCTCTGCTCAGGCAAAATAGATTCTTCACATTTAAGAGACTACACAGTCATATATAGTTAAATATGGAAAGGCTGATTTCCTGGGGCACTTCAAAATCAACATTTTCTCATATCAATATGGATTTCAGGTGTGTAAGAGTATCTCCTTCTGTGTTAAACATCTGTTCCTTACTCTATATCTGTATATGTGTCAAATAGTATAAAGATTCAGTTTCCAAACTATCTATATACATTTCAATGTATAGATAGACATATATTGAGATATGGATATATCTTCTCCCAAATACTTTTAAATTGCTAATCTTGAAAAATATAATATGAAATGATTGTTTTTTCATACTACAACATAATTAGAATAAAACCAACATAATTAGTTCTACTGTCAGTTTATACCAGTACATAGTCATATACCTTTGCGGATAATTGGCAGGATAATATATCCCACTCTCCCCACAAACTCCAACCCATTCAATTCCTTCATTCAATGAAGATTTACAATTGATGGGCATAAAAGAGAGGACCTAGAATATCACACTAACACTTAGGGGACAAGATATTTAACATGATGCAGCAATGGAAACAAAAAGGAGCAGGTAGGGCAGAATAGAGAAATAGGAAGAAAGCCTAGGGAAGCACAGCCATGAAAACTCACAGCAGAAAGGATAGAGGAAGATGAACAGGGCCTATTTACTCACTTTCATTTTTACTTTTTTGCCAGTTGTTTCACTGCTTATACTAGAGACCATAGTATCGATAATATAACGCTTTCAGTTCAAAAACTCTCCCATTGGAGTCCCTAAGTACCAGATTGGAGTGCATTGACTCAGTATGTCAACCAGCTCTTTTAGGACATATCTTCCATTAGAATGTAAGCTTATTGAGGGCATAGTTTTGTTTTTGTATCACTGTATAAAATACAAATAATCCAGCTGAAAATTATGCCACATATTTTATTCAAGGTCTACTTTAGACTTTCTTGACCATCAAATGCCTTCCTTAACCTTCTTGACCTCTAAGACAGTGGTGAGGAGGGTATTATCTCTCTCTAAGAAACACTGTTAATATTAGTATATAGTTCTCTACAATTTGTCTGTTTCTTACCCTCACATTTCATGACATGCTCAGCTCAGCTTCTCTTTAAATAACCTACTTGGGTGATGTTTCTGCACTAGTAGCACAGGAAGCAGGAGCCATGGTCTTTGGATACCTAATTGTCATAAACACTAAAAAAAGAAATAATTTAGCCTTAATTACATATACTTTTATTGGGAGTATTATATCACTCAAAATTTACCAGCCATAGGGTGAGAAAATCTAGTAAACATCTTAAATTGACTCTATAGACAATGATGGGGCAGTATCACTTCTAATATGACATCCATAAAGCAAAATACTGATGATAAATTTCAGAAATAATGGAAGTTAACTCTGCAGAGCCAGTTATATTTTATTTGTTGTTGTTTAGCTTTGGTTTTGGTACATTTGCATGTATACTTGTGTCTTCTCACTCTACTCATCTCTATGTGTATAATGGACTAGGAAAAGTGAGAATGGTGATACAACACTGTGTCCACACGTATATTCCAATGATCCTTTATTCTGGAAGAAAAACTGGCTTTTTTTTGTTTTTAAACTTTTAAACCTTCAAAAAAATATGAATTGGTCTCAGGCCATGAAAGAGCTCAAAAAGATTTTGAAAATCGAAATGCTTCAAATTTAGATATCTATTTCATCCAAATAATATATCTAATATTTTAGGGGGTGAAAACTGCCATATAGAAAAATACAAGGAGAACCAGGCTATTAAATAACTTTTCTTTCATTCTGAAATGATGCAAGTAGAATATTTTGATGAAGACTAAGATCTGACATTTTAATCTGAACATGAAATATCAATTTAATTGCAAAATAATGCTTAGGAATTTGATTACACATCTTCTGAAGTTCAATAGCATATTTCTATAATAATGTCTTCTTACAGAAGTCCAATTTCTACCAAAATGCAGTATAAGACTACTTATAAATTGAGCTTTTGTTATCTGACTCTTTTCATATGTATTTGACTCTGGTGAAAGTTTTGCCTCAAGAAAAATATTAATTTATAGAATCAAAGGGCAACAAGATTGGCCTTATGGAAAGAATATTGTTGTCTGAATTAAGATACTATTTATCTAGAAGTCATTTCATAAATGTATTCATACAACTTTAAAAATACTGATAGGCAAATAGCTATGTGAATCTATATGTAAATATATGTATCTATATGTAGACTATATATGTATTTTTCTATATATTGAAAGCTTATTTATTAGTAATTTTTAAATATAAAATTCTAACAATAACCTTAGTCAGTTTGTGTTTATATATGCATGCATACATGAATGGATATGTATGCATTTGGGTATGTATATAAGCATGGTTGGATGGACAAATGGATAGAGATGTCTATCCATTTATCCATGCATGCATGCATAGATACATGAAAACTGATTAAAATTTTATATGGAATTTTCTATTTAGAATTTGCTAATAAATGAGCTCTTAAATTTTATATTATCTTAATCAAAGTTATTCAATTTGTCTTCCTCGATAGTGGATTCCTTCAGCTGGAAAAAAAAGATCCATCAAAATTTAAAGTCAATTTTAATGAAGCACTTTCATTTGTATTCTCTGCCTTTCAGAAATAAAAGATAGAAGTAGGTACCCAATCAAGATACTAAGTAAAAATTTCTGAACTTTCATTAAACCTTTCTCTATAATGGACTTATGAAACTAGTTGAAACCATCGTATGAAACCCATATTAAAATTTTATCCAGAATGTTATCTTTGTGTTTAGATACATGGACTCTTTTATGAAAAATACAACTTCTAAAGGATTTCTTTACTGTATTACTTCATGAAGCAATGTGTAAGAAGTGAAAGATGCTAGGCGTTGGTAAAGCAATTGAAGAGAAATTCTGTTACTTAAGCATTTTATAATGATAAATTCAAGTTAACATATTTAGAATTAGAAGGTGAGAAACTAAGGGATACTTTATCATGTAACATTAATGGTCCAAATAAGTTTTTCCGATTGGAAGGAATCTAATCTCTACATGTCAGAAGGGGAGGATTTAAGCTTCCAATGTTATTATTCCAATATAGGTGATTTGTTGCTGTTGTTGTTGTTGTTGTTGTTGTTATTGTTTGAATATTTATAGGGATTCTTTTGAAATAGGAATAAATATTGGACAGGAAACAATGCATCTTTATCTTCCACATCTGTTGATAGCTAAGTGGGAAATGGAGAGGGAAACAGAAGTATCAATTCAACCAATGTTTATTAATCAGTAATTATGTCCAAGGCACTTATTAAATGAAGGAATGTAAGTTCAAACATATATAACTTTGTGGCATGTGTGATCTCATCTGATCTTCACAGTAATCATGGGAGGCTAAATTTAAACATATTAAACTCTTTTGCCAGAAGAAGGACTTGAAGCCCAGAGACAATAATCAGATTGACCAAGGTCACCAAAAAACTAATTACTGCACCAGAATTCTAACCTTAGTCTTGTGTACTCACAGTTAGTATTATTCAGGCTACACCAGAGCAAAATGGTATTGGTAGTGTTTTGATGTGCTAAAACTAAACTAATATAAGAATGTGAAAGTTTGAATTCTCTATGAAATTTAATAAAGGTTAAGAATGTATGAATGGGGGAGGTGGGGCAGAGTCAAGATGGTGAAGTAAAAGGAGGGACTGCTTGAGCTCTCCCCCAAACCCCTCCAGATACCTATAAAAATAACTCTAAACATCTCCTAGAGCAGCAGAACCCTCATAATGACAGACTTAAACAAATTTCTGGTCCAAGACAAGCTGGAAGGTTGATAGGAAAGGTCTGTTGCAGCAGTCTGACAGAAGAGTGCAGTCTAGCATTGCCTGTGCTGACACAGACAGGCCTGAGCTGGCCTCACCTAAATCACTGGCAGCTGTTGGAGTTTCCAGACTCCTCAACCCACAAACATTGAAGACAAATTAGAAGGTCAGTAGGAAAAGTCTGTGGGATCTGGGTGAGGGAGGAGCACAGTCTGGCACTAGCCCCAGGGCAGTGGTGGGTGTGGTGGCAGTGGCTGCTTCCAGCACTCCTGGGCCACAGACACTCGGGGGTTGGGCAGCTGATCAGAGGGAAATTGTAGGGATCTCTGTACTAGCACTGAGGCAGTATTCTCTTGCTTTGCCTGTACTTCCATCTGGATCACAATCCTGGTTGGCGGTCCAGGGCAAGGAAATGTGCTGTAGTGGCAGAGCTTGTGGCTACAGTGGAAAGCAAATCCTCCTCAGAGTTCCAAGGCAAAAAGAATTGCTTGTGGTTGCTCACAGATCAGAGACCAATCCAGGAGAGGAGGAAACATCTCTTCTTTGATCATACCACCTTGGCAGAGCTGAAATTTTCTAGAAATATCTCTGAAAGCAGATGCACAAAAACCCTGAAGTTTGGGACAGTACACCCTTTCCCCACTCCCCCACCACAAGCACACACATTGAAAGCAGAGTCCTACCTTGACAGAGCTAAAAAGTCAAGTAATTGGGTGGGGAAATGATCAACCAACAGGAAAAAAAAAATCACATACAAACAACCAGAAGAAGACAACAAAGTCAAAGTTCCTACATCCAAAGACTACAAGAAAAATATGAATTGGTTAAAGGTCATAGGGGAACTCAAAAAGAATTTTGAAAAGAAAGTAAGGGAAGTAAATGAAAAATGGGGAAGAGAAATGAGAGTAATGCAACAAAATCATGAAAAGCGAATCAATAATACCAGAAAATAGCACCTCAAAAAAATATTATCTGAGTATTCAGGATTAAGCTGGGTGTCAGATCCCAGCAGATTGTCAAATTTTCAGTCTGAGCATCTGCAAGTTGTTTATCTGCATACCCTACAATTCAAAGCTTGATTTATTCTTTTGTTGATGGTCTTCTAGACTTAAATTGTTAGCGATACAGGTAAAATTTAAAAGTGTTATAGGTACATTTTCCCCCAGGAAAAATAAAGTGTAAAACATTTGCCAGCACAGTCCTGGATAAAGGTACCAAATTATCTTTATATACTGAGATACATTTACTTAAAAACAAGCTCAAATAATCTCTTAAAATAATAGTTGTTTCATGTTTGAGTTCATGTTTATAGTTATGTACTTAATTTTAAGAAGGAAAAACCAAGCAACTGTCTATCTAAAGCAAATACAGACATGATTTAAAGCCTCCTGTTGATACTAAAGTTGTCAAAATATTTCCCTTATAATACTTCTGTGAATTAGACAGTTCTACTACTATTATCTTCAATTTATAAATGAGGAAGCAAACAGAACAATAGAATGATTTTCCTTAAGATCTTATCATTTATTTATGATGCCATTTATTTATCTACAATAGCTTTCCCTTCTTCCTTAATTATCCCAAACCTACCAGAATAAATAGTATGTAATTGATCCTATATATAGTATGGAACCATTTAAATAGAATAAGTAGTATGTAACTGATCCTATATATCAGTGGTTCTCAACCTTCCTAATGCCGCGACCCTTTAATGTTTGTATGTGACTGTATCTGTATCTGGATGGACTCACCTGTAGAACAAGACACCTGTAGGTGTCCTGGTTCCCAATAGCATTGGAAATATGTATTTTCTGATGGTCTTAGGTGACCCTTGTGAAAGGGCCATTTGATCCCCAAAGGGGTTGCAACCCACAGGTTGAGAACTGCTGCTATATATAATGTGGAACCACCGAAATACTGAAAGAGGAGAGTAGATTCATATTTTGAAGTATTGTGACTTCATAGATGATTTAAAATCAGGAAACCAGAGTCCAAACCACATTTTATATACTTAGAATGTAATTTTGGGCAAAACTATTAGCTTCTCTCAGCCTTAGTTTTATCTTCTATAAAATAAAGATTTAAAAAATCTGTAGTAATTAACTTACAAAATAATGAGATTATGTATATAAAGTAATTTGCATACTTTAAAACACTGGGTGATGATTAATATGGATAAGTTAGTGTTTAAGAAAAATTCATCTGACAGTAGTAGGAAGGATGGATTACTTTCAGGAGTGATTGGTGACAAGATCAGTTATTAAGTATTGCATTAATTCAGACAAGATAATGAAGGTGTGAATTAGAACATTCCAAAGGAAATATATGGAAATGAAAGGACATGAGGGATGTTATAAAGGAAGATTCAACAAGATTTAGATGCTTATATATTGACTGAGGGGTGAAAGGGCAGTAATCAAAGATAACGTGAAAATGTTGAGCCTAACTGCCTGAGAGAATAGTGCTTTTAAAAAAAATACAAACTGCTATGAACGAACATTTTAATATCCAGAGAATATCTTTGGACACCATCAAATCCAATCTCCTCACTTAGAAATGAAAACACCAGGGACAATGGAGGTGAAGTGACCAAGATTACAAAATTAATTGAGAAAAACAGAAGTTTTTTGAATTGAAGTCCATTGGGTTTATTTGTTTCTTCACTACAACATGATATTTTAGGAAATTAAGGATGATAAAGAAATTTGGACTTTGGGTTGGCAACATTTTGTCAGACAGAGAATAATCTGTTACAGGAGTATATTAAGCAATCATGTAGCACAAAAATTAAGAACAAAAGGTAAGATCACTGGATCATATACTCTAGATGATGAAGATACAAATACCAAAGCAAAAACAAAGCAGGGAGATCACAGCAGAGGTGACAACAAAACTCCCCAGGTTGACTTCCTGAGCAAAGTCAATAAGCTCTTTACTCAACATGATTCTGCAATCAATCCCAAGCTTTTTCCCACACCATCACAGTAGCAAAGTCTAATTTTCCCTACCTTTTCTGCCTCTAATTTCAGAAAGGACAATAGAGAGCAAACAGATACTTCTAAGGGTTTCAACTCACTCAGACTGTTTTGATAAGTCTGGTAAGCAATTACTGAACCAAACAAGACTTCAGTCCTTCTCTTCCTGCTCCTCCTCCTCCTCCTCTTCCTCCTCCTCCACCTTCTCCATCAAAAACCAATGTCTTTTTTTTTCAAAAAATCAGACTATAAAGGAGTAACTAACACCTTCCTTCAACTACTTCTGGCTTTTCCACACCCCATTCCTTTACAGTTGACTTGTTCCATCAAATGCTGCTGGCTTCTTAACTACCTCTGTTATTTCAAAACATAACCCCCATGGCATCAGTGGCCTTTTCCTTATAAACTAAAAGTCATTCATTCCATTTGAGTCATTTATGAACACATCTCTATTTAAAATGAAATCTTTCCATAATCTTTCCAGCTATTTAATCTACCACCTTGTTATTAATAACATTTGTAACTATAAAAACTAATCACATGCAAATGAGATGAAAAAGTACAATACCCTATAGCCTTAGCCATTTCGCAGTCTTCAAACAGGTCCATTCAGCACATTTATCTTATGGACAGTTCTCTATTTGGTACTCCTAACAGTCTCACTCATCCACATTTTATCTGAGAACTTCATTTCTTCACATATTGATTTTTATCAGTTTTTCACGTACACACAAATCATTTTCTGTCCCTTTCAATAAGCAAACTGATCACAAACTAATGGTGAAGTACTTTAAACCAATACTAACAACATAGCTATATTTCTGTACGTGCATAGACATGGTGTGTATATGTGTATGTATGTATACACAACGTGTATATACATATATACACATATGGATGTGTATGTGTGGTGAATACGCCATATATTTGATCTATCTTGTATATGCTATATTCCCATGTTTGTGTGTGCATGTATACATTTTGTCTTCTCAGTTAAGAAGAATTTGAGGCAGTTAAGAAGAATTTGAGGCAGTTAAGAAGCCAGGAATCATGATGAAAAAAAAAACCAGCTGTGAGGGAATATATTGTAAAGAAATCCAAGAGTAGCAGTTGAATCTTTTAAGAATAAGGAGACTTAAGAGACCATATAGTATAACCTCCTCAATTTATAAATGAGAAAATTGACCCATGGATGTGAAATGAATTGACCAAGCTTAAGTTACTGGGTGGAGTCAGATGCCAGTGTACACATCTTGACGTGAAGTCCAGTTTTATTTTCTTTTAAGTAAAGACTCAGAGTTGATGATTATGTTAATACTGCCATCATGTTAACTTTGCTTTAATATTTAATATGTAGTTTTCCTTGCTTTCCTCACTTTACTCTTCAGTTCACACGAGCTTTC
Source organism: Pseudocheirus occidentalis (assembly GCA_028646575.1). NCBI lineage: Eukaryota > Metazoa > Chordata > Mammalia > Diprotodontia > Pseudocheiridae > Pseudocheirus > Pseudocheirus occidentalis. Next base: position 76,875,368 of record CM053593.1, on the reverse strand, counting down.
CCAGGTTTCTACATATTCAGAAGAATAGAAAAAATAATAGAAGAATTTTAGAAGACTTCAAAGTTGAAACATGGTCTCAACTCACGACTCTGTACTTTCTAAGATATTCTAATTGAGAAGAAATCTTCCTAGCTATCAGTTAAAGTGCCTGACTAAAAGACATGAAATAAGTAACATAGCTATTAGATGAGGATGCCAGATTGTGAAAAATGTATGATCCTATCTGGGTAAGCTAAAAGAGCAGGTTGAAAACATAACTTGAGGTCTACACTATTAATGGTGGAGATTACTAGAAAAGCTGGTGAAAGGAGTGTATTCGCAATATTTATAGTAAATGTTACACAGGGCATTATGCAACACTGAAAAACATCTGGAGATGATAAGCATCTACAGCAAAGCAATGTACCTACTGGAAAGCAGATCTCACAAAGGGCAACTTACTATCAGTAAAAAATTGGCAACTTTACTTTGTTGTGAGACATAAAATACCCCCTTGATCCATGTGCCCTGTTTCCACATTCCCTCATGTAAGGATGTCCACATGTTCCCCATATATATATATACCATATCAAATGTTAATGAAGGTCCATTTTCCTGAGTATTTCTTGTTTCAGGATGTTGAATGCTAGATGGTGGAGAAAAGGTGGGACTCGCCTGAAATCTTCCAAATTTCCCCTCCAAACAACTTTGACACTTGACAACAAATTCTAGAGTATCAGAACCCACAAATGGATAGAGGTGAAATGATTTTCCAGCCCAAGAAAACTTAGAAAGTTGGCAGGAATACTGTAGTGAAAGTGGAAGACAGTCCAGTACGGGTTGTACCAGGTAGACCAGATCCCAGAAAACCAGGAACAAGGCCTTAGAGGTCAGTGAATCAGTGGTGGCAACAGTAGTTTCTGGACCTTTGAGATCATAGACTGTGAATGGATCAGACAACAAGTCAGGAGATTATAAGGGCCACTTTGCTGGTAGCAGAGACTTGACTCTGTTGTATTGCCCATACTTAGATCTAGGTGGCAGTCCTGGGTGGAAGTCCTGTGGCAAGCAGGAGCACTAGCATACCAGACCTTGTGGCTGCAGGGGAAGAGGGACGCTGGCCACAGTTGTAGGGTAGGAAAGAGTGCTTGTAGTTATTCACAGACCAGGAGAGGAAACATATCTCTCCCTATAACATACCACTTTGAAGAACTGAAAACTTACACACTCCTAGAACTAACTCTGAAAAAAGCTACACAAAAAAACCTGAAGCTTGAGACATCTCTCCCCCAATCCCCACTATGGAAGCACAGCCCTACTTTAGCATAGAGTTCAAAGTTAAGAAATAGGATGGAAAATTGAGCAAACGGCAGAAAAAAATATCCTGACTATAGAAAGTAACTATGGTTACTTTCAAAGAGGAGATCAAAACACAAAATCAGAAGACAACAAAGTCCAAATTGTTACATCTAATGCCTCCAAATAAATATGAATTAGATTCAGGCCATGTAGGAGTTCAAAAATGATTTGTAAAATCAAGTAAGAGAGGTAGAGCAAAAACTTGAGAGAGAAATAAATGTGATGCAAAGAAAAGCATGAAAAAAAGTCAACCACTTCGAAAATGAGTTAAAAATGCTGAAGAAAATAATAACTTAAAATCAGGAAAATGAATTCAAGATTTATGTGGCAGGGATACTCATGTGTCAATCTGTTTATATTTCTATTTAAATATACTCTTTTGACACAGGGACTTTCATTTTTTGTCTTTGTGAAGCCATCTCTAGAAAAGTGTGCAACACATAATAGACAATTAAATTCATGCTGATTGGTTGTTTTTATAGAATTGAATGTTTCATGTAGCTAACAAAAATAATACAACTCTTTTGAGCTATGATTTAGAGATAATTCTCACCCATAAAATAATTAGAACCTGATAAAACCTAAAAGAATTAGAAACCCATAATTCAAGGGAAACCAAGTTCGACATTAATTTCTAGAACCTCTGTGACTTTGTTCTTTGGCTTAGCATTTGTGAATCCTGTGTTACTTCCATAAAATAAGAATTTACATATAATTTTATTGAAATGATATGGTTGTTGTTGTTCATCCTTCACTCTCAAAAAAAAACAATGACATCACAAAGCTGATGTCTTAACTTGTAAGAGAATTAGATTTAAGTGAGGCAGAGCTACGCAAAGTCATCAACCTCAATCTCTCCTCTAGTCATCAGAGTAAAGTGGGAAGATGATTGAAGATAATCAGAAATGGCCCATGATGCAGTGGGTGACCTTCAATTTTTTTTTCCATTGGGATAATAAATTTATAAGACAAAGAATTTAAAATCATCTCATTTTTCAATATATGTCAATGTGATAGTAAGTGCATTTGGGACTTATGGATATGCTCTGAAAAGGTTTAATTTGAAGGACTCTACCCTTTTACATCAAATATGTGTCACAGATCAGATGAGAAGGATGACTCAAAAATAATTGTTGGTATTCTTCTTGCTTGCTTTATGTACTGCATCATTCATGACCTTGTCTCTTCATTTTAAGAATGTGAAATCCCGTTTGATGTTCTAATTGTGTCTAAATATAGTGGAATCAAAAAATAAATTCTAGTGCCTAAAAATTATGCATACATGTAAAGTATATATAAAAGGATTTCTTAAAAGACTATGCATATGTAAAGGAGACTTTGTAAGTGAAGAATAAAAGTTTCAATCCTAGGTCTAAAGAAAGTTATTCGTTTCACTCTGACTAATTATCTTCTTCTATTAAGTATCTCTTGAGAGTTCTCCAGCCCTCCAGGAAAATAATCCTCTAACTTAATCCTAGACAAGGTCATTTTTTTCCCTCAGAATATCTAGGCTATTAGCAACCTAGTTGTTTTAGAAACAGCACTATTTGTGGACTCCTTTATTACTGACACATTTTCCAAAGTCATTATAAAGAAATATTTTCCATTTTATTATACATATTTTAAATTTTTTTCTTTTATTTTACAAGTATTCTAATCATTATATATACATACATATGCTATATATATTTACATATATATGTATAGTACTTTAAAAGTTTGTTATTTTCTCATTTTTTTCACAACTCGTTTGCAATTGCTATTATTATCTTCAATCTACATATGAAGAAACTATGACAGAAGTTTAATGACTTGCCCAGGATCATATACCCTGTGAGTGTATGAGGCCCAATTTGAAATCCATTTATGTCCAGATTGTCTAGAATTATTTTTCCAAGGGTCCTCTATGCTTCTCTATGTAATGACATATTTAAAAGAACTAAAGGGATAAAAGAATGGATATATGCAAAGATAGAATCTGATAAAGAAAGTTCTAGATGTACAGACTTATTTACTACTGAAAAATTAAGAAAATTATATTTTGTAGCCTCTTTATACTACCATTTCAGAAGCAAGATTTTTTTTTTACTAGTATTACTTCTTTTTTCTAAAATCAACTTTTTTCAAAGAAAAACTCATAGGACACAGAAATATGTAGATGAAGATTTTTCCAAGTTTTCTGATCTGTCAATAGTTGAAAAAATGGGGTAGAATCATGGTGTCATAGACCATTAAAGAAGGAATGTTTCCAGATTTGAAAAGTTGGACACAAATGAGGCCCTGGGATTCTTTTCAGTGGTTCAGCTGAGGTTTCATGGAACATGGTTCTATGGGTCTGTGAAGATCAATAATAAGCAATAGGAATGGTAAACCAAATCATGAAGAGAGACATCTGCATAATTTAAAGGATCTTAACATTATGTTTTCAACACAGGAACTGTTAAATGGGTTATTGTTATGGGAATCTGAAGATCTTCCATGCCCCTAGGCCCTTTGATAGACATAAGTGGCTCTGAGAACCTTCCCTGATTTGAAAGTATACTCTGCCCCCTAATAGGCTGAATGTGGTCACATGGAGCCTGTGGTGGGAAGCTTGTTCTTCAGGAATACCCACACCTTATTACTTTGTGATTGGGCAGTGGGTCAAGAGGGCTGTGACAGTCTCCAGTTCCAGGAGAAGGCTATATATATCCTGATGTGAGGTTTTGCTTTGGGGCTCACTTTGAGAAGAGTTGTGTGGTTTGGCCAGATGAGACTCTGGGAAGCTGTTAAGCCCTCCCACTTTGAAAAATCCAGATGTTGGTGCTTCCCTCTCTGGTAAATGAATAGGTAATGGATATAATGGTCATTTGATTGGAAGCCCATCTGCTGATCTGTTTCTTTGTCTGCTTGTAACTTCTGGGTGTAACTTGTGTTTGTATTCTGTTTGTATTCTCTCAAGTTCAGGGTGCTGACTTTTTCCCCTGAACTAGGTAAATGATATATGTTTGATTGATTAAAGTAAGATTGTTAACCCTTTTTGAGTTGCTTTCCTTTAGAAAAGCAGATCTAATAACCTGTACAAGCAGCCATCCTGGGTATGCTAGGGTGTTTGCTGATATAGGTATTTCAACAAAACTAGAAAAATAGAAGTAACAAGATATGAAAGCCGGTATAGATATGGATAAAGCAAGTGTTAAAATAGCAGAAAAGCATCAGGTCAAAAGAAGCCTATTCTATTATCTAAATTCAGTTTATAAAGCTCAAAGAGATGTTTATGCAGACAATAATAATGTATTCTTAGTACCTACTATGTGTCAAATACTGTGTTGAATGCTGGGGATACAAAGGAAAGGAAGATAGTCCTTGTTCTTCATGAATTTACAATCTAATATGTGTGTGGGAGGTGGAGGGGGTGCCCAAACCAGATGCGAACCACAGACAAACAAGAAATATATAGGATAAGTTGGAGATAATCAAGAGAATGAAGGCACTAATGTTAAGGAGGATTGGGAAAGGTTTTTGAAAAAAGTAAGACTTTAACTGGAACTAGAAGGAAATCAGGGAAGCTAAGAGGCAGAGAAATGAGGAAAGAGAGAATTCCAGGCAAGGGGAACAGCCAGTGAAAAAGCAAGGAGTTGGAAGGTGGAGTGTTGAATGAAGAATTACAAGATAATCAATATCACTGGGCAGCAGAGTAAAGTACAGGGTGGCTGAGTAATGTGTAAGAAGATTGGAAAGGCAGAAAGGGGCTAGATTAGAAAGGATTTTGAATGTCAAGCAGAGGAGTTTATTGTGATCCTGAAGGGGCTATATTTTTAACCAGGAGTTTCAATTCAATTCCATAAACATTTATAAGAACCTATTATATAAAAGGCATTGTGTTAGGCCCTGGGGATAGGGAGGTAAAAATGAACTATAAGAACTCATCTTCTGCCAAGAAGCAGTATTATAACTTATCTGGTCTATTCTACTCCTATAATATCTAAATGGGTAGTTACCAGGACAAGGAGGGCATTTGTTTAATTCCTATTTATCATGTTAAGCTTCAATTCAGATGGGAAGGGAACTTAAAAAGTCTCATCCAATTCCCTCATTTTACTACAAGGAAGTTGATAACTGAAGTGAATAAAAAAGAAAAGAAATGAAAACACTTGTTTGCCATATGACAATAAAGACTGATTCCCACGAGGCACAGAAGAAATCAGTCTCACTAAGTTATAGACCAGTGATTCCCAAAATGGGCGCTACAGTACCCTGGTGGGCACTGCCGTGATTCAGGGGGGCTGTGATGGTCACATATGCATTTGGAGCACGATGAATAACTGTAAGGGAACAATGAAAAAAGTAATTTCCAGGGGGTACTGAGTAATATTTTTTTCTGGAAAGGGGGTGGTAGGTCAAATAAGTTTGGGAACCACTGTTGTAGACTATGAATGACATGTACACAATGTACATACACATATGTATATACATACAGATATATATGTGTGTGTGTGTGTGTGTGTGTGTGTGTGTGTGTGTGTATAAGTACATATACATACAGTGGACAGAGCACCGCTGCACTACAAGGCAGAAAAACATGATTTCAAATTTGATCTCAAACACTTACAAGATGTACGATCCTGGCCAAGTCATTAAACCTCTGTCTTAGTTTCTTCATCTGTAGAATGAAATTAATAATAGTAGCTACCTACTATGATTGTTGTGAGAATAAAATGAGATAATAACAAACCTTAAAGCACTATATAAATGTCACCTAATATATGTATATTTTATATTTGTACATATATATGTATAATATATACTATGTGTATATTTGTATATAAATATGCAAACTCACATATAAGCATATATGCATGTGTATATGTACATATAAGTATATATAAACACATACATTTATATGCTTTTTCATATATATTCTCATCTACCTTAGAAATATCTCTTTCCTTTTCTATTTCTACCACCACCCTGGTGCAAGATCATCATAATCTTAGTCCTAAATTAATTAATTAGCCTTCTGCTTGGTCTCTCTGCCTCAATTTTTTTCTATAGTCAGTTCATCCTCCACTCAACTATCAAAATGATCTTCCTAAAACATGAACATTACCATGTCACTCCCCTATTCAATAAACTCCAGTGGCTGCCTATTGCCTCAAGGATCAAGTATAAAGGCCACAATTTTTTCTAATACAGAAGAAGCTGGGGAAACCAGAAGGTAGAGACAATGAATGAAGGCATGCCAACTGTGGAGGAGCAGCCAATGCAAATATAGCTAATCCAGATATAGGGTGTCTTCTGTGAGGGACAGTTAAAAATTCAGTCACTGATCATTGAGAACCTACAGTCAAATAAAAGATAGACAGGAAATATTGAAATGATCTGGAGCATAAAATACCTTAAAGTACAGAGGATTTTAGATTTGATCCTTAATGCAATAGATGTCCACTAGAGCAATGCTCTCTCTGTTTCTGTCTCTGGTTGTGTGTGTGTGTGTGTGTGTGTGTGTGTGTGTCTGTGTGTGTGTGTCTGTGTCTATGTCTGTGTCTGTGTCTGTGTCTGTGTTTGTGTCTCTCTCTGTCTCTCCCCTTCCCTATATATATTGTACATGTTTGTTTCCATATTGTCTGCCCACCATTAAATCTTGAGCTCCTTAAGGCTGGAGATGTTTTCACCTCTCTTTATGTCCCAAAGACTTAGGATGGTGTCTAGTACATAAAAGGAACTTAATAAATGTTTGTTGATGTGACTTGATATGTGTATGTGCATAAACACACACACACAACCAGCTTTGACCTCCTTATAACTCTATGTGTATGTTTGTATGTGAGTGTAGGTGTGTGTATTCAATCTTGAATACCTATATTGGGGGTAAAATTTGTGATGCAGCTTGGGAGCAAAGAGACCTCCTTCTTCCTTAGTACTTTTAGAGCAAACATGTGTTTTTTTTAAAACTATCTTCAGGAATAAACCTGATAAGAAAAAGCAAATACTTTCAGAAGTAGTAGACATGTAGAAAAGTCACATGAAGATGACCCTCATTTTCTGCAAATCTCCCTAGAGGTATCTGCTGGGGGTCTTCTTTATACCCTGTTGACATTTGGAGAATATTAATGGAGCACCAGGAAAAAAAGAATAACAGATCATATTGACTAAACGTTCTAATTAGATATCTGATATGTTTAAGTAGGAAGTACCTATGTCTCAGGCCAAGACAGACTAAATATGCACAAATTCCATTCTCTGTGATTCAGGTTATTTTTCTGGGTCTTTTTCTATTTCCCACATTGAAGTGATGGTTCTTACCATTATCTACAAGGTCTGTGCTCTATGAAAATCTTAAGGTACTATGTCATTATGTGCTTGTAATAGATTTTGTATTTTGTATGATGAACTTCTTGCTATATTGATGTTGTGGTACTTCCCTAGACTCCAATCCATTTTAGGAATGACCAATGTTAGCTTAAGTGTAATAAAGTGAAATATATTAAAAAGGATTTTAACCTTTTCTTTCTATGTCAAATTGCTTTTTTTTCTCATTCATTTTGTTTAAACTGGAGAAATATAAGCATTTAGAAAACATTTCTTAACTGTTTTGACAATGGCTCCATGTGAAGGTTTAAAGGAAGGAAAGGTATTACTTTCAGTAAAAGACTTAAGCAAAATGGCTAGTTATACCAAGAACACCAAAGTAAGATTTCTGATGGAAAAGGAACAGGTCTTGGATATATTTTAGGTTTGGAATTGTGATTTGATTGATGGATGTGGGGAGCCAGTTTTGGGGAGCCCTGCTGTCCCCAGCCAGTACTGAGAATCAATGACCCAAAGCTACTACTGAATGCATAAAAGAGAGATGGGAGCTCTTGAAGTGGTGAAAGTAGAGAGCCAACTTTATTGTCCTGCATCCAGGCTTTTATAGGACACTTCTTAAGTGCTTTCCCCTGTGGACACTGCAAACTTCTTTGTCCCAGGCCATGGTATTTGCCATGCATATCTTGAAGACCTAATCCTCATACCTGTATGCTTCCTGGAAGATGGGGAAGCCCACCTGAGTGGGCTTGTTCCATCATCAGGGTCTCAGTCCTGCTGCCTGGGGTCTTCAACAGATGGAGAAAATTCCTTATATAGAAATTTCTTCCATCTATGCAGAGTGGCATATCATTTATAATTTAGTTCTAGCGACATAAGGCACTAAAAAGTTAAGTCTTGTGTATGGTCATGTAGCTAGTATATATGAGTGAGAACACCACTTTCTCTCTCTGCCAACCATATTCTGCTATCTCTTTTGAATATATTAGAATTTTACATTCTAACCATATTTCAACAGCAATGTAGTACAGTGGGAAAGCAATTGGAAGTCAGGAGACTTGGTGTCCCATCCCTATACTTGGAAAGCACTTCACTTCTCTAGATCTCAATTCCTTCAACTATAAAATAAGGAAGTTGGACTATGTGTTATCTTTAAATATACCTTTTAGCTCAAAAAGTCTATATTTGTGTTATTAATCATGCAATATTCATGGAAAATAAATCGGGAACAGAGCACTTACTTTCTGACAAACTCAATTTCTCTTGGATTTGTTTGCCATTCAGGAAAACAAACAAACAAACAAACAAAATACAAGTAAAATACAAATTTATTTTCCCTTGATAGCAATGATAAAATTCATACAACGATATGTAACTCACACTGGAAATGAGAAGCTTGAAATCCTGAAACCTGGATGATGTATCACTCTGCTGAAAGTTATACATTAGGGACTTGACTTTTTCTTTATTTTTTTCCTTGAAGAATGCATCACTAAATCAGTTCATGTGAAATTGGACATCAGAGACTCTGATATCAATTTACCAGATAAGAAAGGACAGGTGGGTGTTATTTATTTATTTCTGTAAAGCCGATTGGCTTACTTACTATCTTTTTCTGTGCATCATTTTGACCAGATAGAGTTTGGTCCACTTTTCATTTAGATGAGTAATCCTTTTGAAATATCAGGTAAATAATTCCACAGTTACTTCTTTCTTACATACCTTAGCATCATATATTGTTAAAGTGACTTTATAAATCTAGTCCAATATTCTCATTTTCAAAGAGCGAAAAAAGGAACCCTGAAAGGAGAACTGATTTGCTCAAGGTTACAAGCTACTTTGTGTTAGATGTGATACTTTTTTTTAACTTTATTTTTATTCGTTTTCTTGTTTACATTATTCATTTTCATTACATTTTTGAATTACAAATTTTCTCCCCATCTTGCCCCTGCCCCACCCCTAAAAGAGAAATCCTACTGTAAAGCCCCTCCCCTGCTCTGCTTTCTTATTTTCTGGTAGGGCAGGGAGGGTCTCCCTATCCCAGCCCCTGTATATCTTAATTCCTAGTTGCAGGTATTACAGAATTTAAAATTCTAGATTCTTTCAATTCCTCCCTTGTCCCCAACCTCAACTGGAAGGATACTCAAATCAATACCGGCTGTGGATGTGTGATTATACAGGACATCTTCATAGTGGACATATTGTGGCAGTGATCCTCTGTCTCTCCTTCCTATCCCTCCCCACCTTTGTTCTGTTCTCTACCCTGTCGCTGTCCCTTTACTGAAGTGTGTGCTTCCAGCATCCCTCCCCCAGACCCTGCCCTCCCCTCCATCTTCCCCCCTCTCATTCCCATGCCCCCTAGTCTCCTGTGTGGCATGATGCCCAGTTTAGAGTTTATGCCATTTCTTCCCTAAGCCAAATTCAATGAGAGTAATTGAAAGTAAAACTGTAATA
>CM053593.1:76853724-76864788 GCA_028646575.1 Pseudocheirus occidentalis | reverse complement strand
GATACTTTAAAAAGTGAAATTCTGAGGTGGGAGAGGACTAGAATGAGAGGAGACAGGGAGAGACAAAATGGGATTAATCATTCCATAGAAAAGAGGCAAGGGATAACTATTACAATTTTACTTTCAATTACCCTCATTCAATTTGGCTTAGGGAAGAAATGGCATAAACTCTAAACTGGTCATTATGCCACACAGGACAGTAGGGTCATGCGGATGAGAGGGAGGATGACAGAGGGGAGGGCAGGGTCTGAGGGAGGGATGCTGGAAGCACACACTTCAGTACAGGGACAGGGACAGGGTAGAGAAGAGAACAAAGGCAGTGGGGAGGGATAGGAAGGAGAGACAGACAATCACTGTCACAATATGTCCACTATGAAGATGTCCTGTATAATCACACATCCATAGACTGTATTGAACTGAGTATCCTTCCAGTGGGGGTGGGTGACAAGGGAGGAATCAAAAGAATCTAGACTTTAAAGTTATGCTGTACCTGCAACTAGGAATTAAGATATACAAGGGCTGGGATAGGGAGACCCTCCCTGCCCTACCAGAAAATTAGAGAGCAGAGCAGGGGAGGGGCTTTACAATGGGATTGCTGTTTTAGGATTGGGGCAGGGGCAAGACGGGGAGAAAATGTGTAATTCAAAAATGTAATGAAAGTGAATAATGTAAACAGGAAAACAAAAACTAAATTAAAAAAAAGAAACATGCTTATACATATCAATCATGTATAATTCCCATTTGATAAAAGAGAAAACTGTGGCCCAGAGAATTTAAGGGTATTTCCTATGGTTACACAGCTAATAAGTTATCTAGTGGTAGGATTAGAACTCTTTGAGAAAACTGAGTATTTTATTTATTAGACAACGCTGCTTCTTAATAAATTTTGCTGGAATTTATTTGGTTTGCTTCCATTTGTGAATGCCTATTCAGGAAAGTTAAACTTACTGGTCATTGACTTAGCAATGTCCATTGCTTAAACCACACTAAATTCTAACTATTTACAAGACAGAAGTGATAGGTAGATAGTGACTTAGAAAAGATGGAGAGATCAGCTTGGAACAAAGGTTTCTTTTGAACGAGTGCAGGCCTGAGACATGTGGGATGGTTCAGAAATAGTGGACAGCATCAGGATTCTTAGTAATTAGAAAATAGAAGAGTAGAGATGAAAAATGAGAGGGGTAGAGAAGGAATTTGGCCTACTTTGAAATTTTGCATAGGACCCTGGGGGTATATAGCTAGGGATGGCATAGATTGCCAAAGGCTGACATATTGGGACTAACTTTGAAGACTTCAAACCACAGCCAGTTCATCCAAGTCTACCAATTTCATTCTTCTGTAGTTTTCTTGTATCTTTCCAGTTTAGCCTAGTATCTTTCTAAATAGTACCTTCTCCTCTCTGGGAAGAGGAAGGAAAGAGAGAAAAAGGAATAAGAAAGGAGAAAACAAATGAATGTACCTTGCCTTTAGTGGGAAGCACATCCAAAAGAAAGCATGTTTCATGTTCCTTTACTCTTCCTTCATCATTTATTATTATATTATTATGACATTTCCCTATTCACAGAAATTTCTGGAATTTATCCTCAGTTACAGTAGTCAAAAGGTTAAACTAGACAAAGACTACAGTGAGGGAATTTTCAGCAGAGGCTAGTTTAGGCTCCCAGAATGTAAAAGAAAGGTCACCTAAATGATGTTTATAATAACTTTTTTAACTGTATTTTATAGGCAGTTAGGTGGCACAGTAGATGGAGTGATGATCTTAGAATCAGAAAACTCATCTTCCTGAGTTCAGATATGGTTTTCAGATATTTACTAGCTGTGTAACCCTGGCCAAGTCACTTAACCTTGTTTGCCTTAGTTTCTTCATCTGTAAAATGAACTGGAGAAGGAAATGGCAAACCACTCCAGTATCTTTCCCAAGAAAACCCCAGATGGGTAAAAGGGTCAGACATGACTGAGAATGACTGGACAAGAATGAGAAAAACTTTGCTTTAATAATGTGCTATAATAAACATCTTATCTCAGGGATTCAGGAGGATATAGTTTTTAAAGAAAAAAATAGAATTCTTTATCTTGGGGATGGAGACATTAGACATTTACATGAAGGAGAAAGCCACAAGATAAAAGGAATGGAGAATTTAATGAGGTCATATCAAGATTGTTAGAGAATGACCTAAGGCACCCATAAGCAAGAGTAGTGGGTTTGTTAACAAAACAATCAAAGTATTCAACCACACCACTAATGGAATATAACCAGGGCAGGGTTGTACTAGAGCTTACCACTGATAGTACAATGAAAGGAAACCAATAAAGAGAGGGAGGACAGCAATAATTATCAGTTGAGGGGCACTTTAGGAAGTGTGAGAGAAGGATGCCTATACAAGTTGTGTGAGTAAGAGGGGGAGGAGAATTAACTAAATATGAGATGCTACATCTATAAGGAAAGTTCAGCTTGTACAGACTTGTTCCCCACTGCTTTTTAGTTGGGGTTATGTAGGTTCCATGGTCAATTCAGTTGAATTCAGTTCAGCTCAATTCAACTTAATAAAATGGCCATTTATTGCTTTTATACAATGTATAAATCTTTCATTGAGGTTCAGTTTTAGACCTTAATTCAAACTCATGAAAGGTCAGTACCCTTTCTGTACATAGAGAGGTCATCCATATCTTCTAACTTAAAAGATAAGCACTCTCTGAGATGAGAAGCAAAATATTTTCATTTGTCTCAGAGCCAGATGACCTGGATTAACCTAAAGGTCCTAATAAGTGCTGAGGGCATAGCCCCAACCAAGAAATAATATTAATAATCTCTTCCCTCAAGGAGCTTACATTCTTTTGAAAGAGGTTTGGAAGAAGGCAGGGAATAAAGTATGTAAATATATTCAGGTTTCCTCTTGGCCTACCCTGTGACTCCAGCATCCTCTGAAAAGCTGAGATCCCTGCTGAATTATATTGACCTATATTTTCACCATTCCCTTTGCTTGTGTATCATAAAAAAAGAAAAAAAAAGAAAATTTTGAGAAAGAGATGTAAATTATGCAAGGAAATTTGGAAGCATTTACATTGAGTAGACATCAGTACCAATATTTTTCTAAAGTACTAAAAATGTCCTTTTTGATGCTCTGAGCTTTTACCGTTCATAGGTTCTTTGAAGAAGGCTGTTATGTTCTGATATCCCATGAAACCCCCAAGCCAAAAAGAAAGAAATAATGAAGCATGTTATTCTGGCAGATTAAATATGTAAGTAGTATCTATGAAATATGGGTTGTTATAGTAAGGGATAATAGAATTTATACTCCATTGGTACCCTTACAACATAAAGAGATCTTAATAAAATAATACTTCTGGCAGCTGGATCTTCTGACCTTTGGGAGCTCACAAGGTCATAGCCTAGTTCAAAATTCCTTTACCTGAAAGCAGAAGGGAATAGACATAACAGAAAGGGAAGCAATTGGAGGGCCATATGCCTTCAGGCCAAATGGCAATGGCTCAGGTAGGAAGATAAAGGCCATACTCATTGTCCTCCATCCTTGAGACTTAAAACAGTCCTTGCTTCCTCTCCTTAACACAGTTAAGAAGAAAAGATCTCTTCCTTCAGGCTTCTGTTAAGCCTGTCAAGAGTGTCTAGGAAATTGTACCCAACTTAATCAACCAAGCATTTAGTAAGCCCCTATTTCATGTTAGTCACTGGACTAGGCTCTGGGGACAGGTGCACACAGACACATACACACACATTCATATACACACACATTCATACACACACATTCTCTCTCTCTCTCTCTCTCTCACACACACACACACACACACAAACAATCCTTGTGCAGAATAAACTTACAATAGGAAACAACATGTACATCTATAGCAGCAGTTCTAAACCTGTGGGTTGAACCAAGAACCCCCTCCTCTATATGTCTCCATGTGGTCCACCCACATACAGATATGCCCACATACAAGTATTAAAGGGTCACAGCATTAGGAAGGTTGAGAACTACTGATCTATAGACATTTTGAGGATCAAACTATTGCTAGATCCTAGCTGACAAAAGTGACTCCTTGTCTGAACACTGATGGATCCACCTGTATGTCAGGCTTCGGAATGCAAAGTTAGCAAGCTATTAGCATAGCAAATTTCACAGATGTGTAAGGTTAGCACGCTGATCCAATCACAGTCTCTTTCTGGTTTATAAGGAGCAGATTGACGTTCAGATCACCTGCCGATTGACTGTCCATACTGTCTCCCACCCCCACAGCCCTTGTCAATCTGCCTAACAATCATCATCTGATATAAAGGCAAAGACTAGGTAGATCTGGACCCATATTTGGGGTACAAAGATCACCGTACATGCAAACCAGTGACGAATTTCCTTGGGACTAAAGGGTGAGGGAGTCATATAAATGTGCACACCTGGGAGTAATAAACTACCTGACTTGTGATCCTTTGACCACTTATGTGCCTTCGAAATGTCTCCTTACACACAATCATCTCATAACTATATACAAAACACATGTCAATAAGATATAGGGTAACCTTGGAGCAGAAGGGAATAGCAACTTAAAGGAACTAAAGACAGTGGTTGAAGATTGAAGGAAACCAGGGATTCTAAGAGACAGACTTGAGGAGGGAATGCAGTAATGCTATAGAGAATAGCAAGTGCAAAGGAACTGATTGAGACAAAAATGGAAGGTAGTATGTAAGTGACAAAGAGGAAGTATGATTGAAATGTAGCACAAGTGGGAGAACTACAAAAGAGACTTGAAATCTAGAAAAGAACAAGTTGTGGAAGCTTTAAATAGTGAAGGATTTTTTTTCCATTAGAGATATGGATTAGGGAGTAATTGTACCTTATTAAATAGGGGTAAAAATACGGTCTTATGCTTCAGGAAAATATTTTTGTTGGTGAAATAGAGGAAGCATGGGAGTGGGGAAATGTAAGGGAGGGATGCCAACTAAATGAATCCAAATTAGTCTATTATTCATTTTCTGAACTCCTCTAGATGATGTAAAAAATGCCATCCATACTTTTTGTTCTTTGATCTTGTTTACTTGATTTAAATGTTTATAAATGAAATTTGATCCAAAATATCACCCACTCCACTGTGTACATTTGTCATAAAATCTATAAAGAACATTAAATATATAAATTCATTATTCTGCATATTCCTCAACTTATGGAAAGCACAAATTCCCCACAACTCAGTAAATAAGTTCAATGAATTGTTTTAGGGAAAAAAATACATATTCATACATGCACTTTTTAATCAACCATTCAGCCTCACTTAATTAGGCAAGTAAAAGGAAGGGAGGAAGGGAGAAGGAAAGAAGGATTTTAATTTTAATAATTCTTTAGTAAAGAATTATTTTAAAAAATCTCTGGCACTGGAAATTGTAAAAAAAAATAAGATTTCTACTTTCTCTTGCTCTGTCTGTATGTCTATCTGTCTCTTCTCTTTTCTCTCTCTCCCTTCCTCTACCGTCCTCCCCACCCCATAAAACAAAAGAAAAAAAAACTTGTTAAAACTATTCCTCTCTTCTCTAGGAATATTCATTCCTCAATTGCATTTTTATTTCAGATAAATACACACAAACTAGCAGAAGTCTATCATTGACACTATTTAAAAAGACAAAGTATAAATGTGAAGCAAATTAAGATAAGCAGTGGCACAGTGAATAGAGTTCTGGGTCTGGGGTCAGGAAGACTCATCTTCCTGACTTCAAATCTGGTCTTAGACCCTGGGCAAGGTTTTTACCTTAGCTTCCTCATCTGTAAAATGATCTGGAGAAGGAAATGGCAAACCACTCCAGTATCTTGGCCAAGAACACCCCAAGTTGGGACACAAAGACTGAAAAAAACCCCACTGAATAACAACAAAAGATAGGCACAATTTCCCGTGTTCCAAAAGAAAAAAATTGATTTCTAAGGAGCAGTTCATGGGCAGAAAGGAGAAAAAAGATGACTGCCTTGCGGTCTGTCCAGATTACAGCCCACCCAGCATCTGTCCCAGTCCTCCCAGTGCCCTGTTGACTCACAAAACTTCAGTAACAGAATTCGGATTCTGTCCTTGGTGGTAACTACTTCTTCCTGTGTTTTTGCTGTTCTAGCAAAAATTTCTCTTTTCCCAGCTCTATTAGTTTTCTACCCATCTCATTAGGACCTGGTTTCCCCTTTAAGTTTTTTTTCTTTTTTTCCCAAGGACTTAATTAATTGACAGTTATAGGTCACCCACACCTTTCACACTTTATTTTTTGTCCTTTGGCATTGCTTGCCTTTCTGATCTACCAAAGGCCTTATTTGTACCTGACAAAGGGATCAACTGCCATGGTTGAAATATTGACAGTGAGTTTAACACCTTATTATCAAGATCCTCTTTTGCGATTAGGTCTGTGACCTTTTTTTTTTAAATAAAATTTTATTATTAGATTTTTAAAAAGCAGTAAAATCTTAAATCAGAAAAGATGTTATACTAGTTATGCCCTGTTGAAATGGAAGCAAAGTTTCTCCATTTCAAGAATCTTGCTGTCATTGGCAATGAGATTAAGACTTAAGGATTTTGGCTTAATGTGTGTTTATCTGATATTTGCTGAACATTTGGTTTTGTTCAAGATTATATTTAATGCTGGGAGAAACAGTTTAAAGTTGTTGGTTTTTCTTTTTTGTTGATTTGTTTGTTTTTACCCCATTCAAACACCTTTCTTGGATGTGGGGTCAGGATTATTAAGATGTTTTTATTTTGTTTTGTTTGGTCCTGGCTGTTTCTTGTATTCTACTGGTTGTTGTTACCCTCTCTATGGATTCAGTCAAGTTTAATAGCTTAAGTCCAACTTTAGCAGTTAACTCTAAACTAAAGTTCAAAAAATACTTTTTTCATTCAAATATCCATTGAAGGGGAATTATTCCTGAGGGGAAAAATAGATAAATAGACAGACAGATAGATAGATAGATAGATAGATAGATAGATAGATAGATAGATAGATAGATAGATAGATAGCGAATAGCTGTAGATTCAGCATATCTATATAACTTTGAATCATGAATACTAGATTCCATATGGTTTTTATAGAGTAATTAAAGGGTAGTAAGACAACTGAATGTAGAATCATGAGACCTAGGTTCAAACACAGACTCTGACTACTTGAATCTTAACTCCTCTGAGCCTTAGCTTCATATTCAGTAAAATGGGAATAGTAATCCAGGCAACTAGGAGGCATAAGGAATAAGAATGAGAAACAATGGAGTCATAAAAGTATGAATACAAATCACGCCTTACTCATCTAGCATCTGTGTGAATGTTGGAATATATCACTTAAATTCTCTGTGTCTCCCTTCCTTTATCTTTAAAATAGTCACAGAATCAAGAACCTTTCTCCCTGGGTTCTTGTGAGAATCAAATTGATTAATGTATATAAAGTGGTTATTTTTTTCAAATTTTAAAGTGATAAAGAAATTAGTTATAGTTGTTGCTGCTGCTGTTGCTAATACTACTACTACTACTGTCTCCCAAGTTTAATGCAAAGAAGGTACCCTTCAAACTATAGAGCACCATATGAATGCTAGGAGTTACTGTAAACCACCACCAGATATCAATCATTACTTTATAAGGAACCTTTTTACATGATTGACTCCCATATTTATTCTCATCAAGTTCAATTAGGTTATTGGCATATAATGTTTGTAAGCATTTATAAATCAAATAAATATTGAAAAGAATAGAGCCAGAAAATTAGATTACATGTTTGTTTAAGCTTTGCTCTTCTATCTCACTGTTTTTTGGGTACTTGTTTCCTTTGGACTCCTACTCACTGCCCCGCCAACAAATGTTCTGATTAAAGTAATGTTGATTAAAATGATTTCATAAAGAAATGGCACTACACATGTTCAGTTTTTAACTTATGTAAGGAAGAAATTATTAATCATATTAAAAGCTGACCTTTAAAAATATGGCTTTTTGAAAGAGACATCTTGCCTTTCTTCTTTTTTTTCCTGGTTTGTCATATGATATATTGCATATTGGCAATGGTAGCAACAAGCCTCAAATTAAAATTCTCTATTATTGGTTAAGAAGTGATCTTATACACTGATTGTTACCACTGAAAACTTCTTTAGTTAACTCTTTAAATGTTTCAAACTGGAAACTCACTAAAGAAGATGTAGAAACCACAAAATTCTGTTTTATATATCTCCTCCCAAATCAATACCTTGATCCAATGAAAAAAAAACAATGAAAATGAATTTGCTTTTAAAGAGATGGATATGGGGGACAGAGCCAAGATGGCGGCATAGAAGCACCAAGGTTCCGCAGCTCCAACACAGCCACCCTAAATACTCATAAAATATGACCCTAAAAAATTCTAGGACTCTCACACTCACAAAAACACAGAAAAAAATATCTCTTGTTGAAGGCAGCTTGGCCAGACGGGCTCACTGCAGCAGGCCGGGAGCCTAGGCAAGACCAGCCTGAAACCAAAACCGGCCAGGTCCTAGGGAGATCAGGAGGAGCCCAGCCAAGCCGCAGCCAGGTTACAAGAGAGAAGATCTACAGCCTCCAGCAACACCACATCTAGCAAGGTGTGAAAAATAAGGATTACAAAAAGGTAACTCAGAAGGAGGGACTCATCTTGGCAGGCCGGGAGCCGGGACCAGCCCAACCCAAAATTGAAACCTTGGCAAGGCCCCAGGGCTGTCAGGAGGTGCCGAAGCCTCCCAAGTCGCAGCGTAAGTCTACTTCAGAGAACATCACCTGCACTTCCAGTTATCTTCAAATCTAGCAAGCCAGGATTAGGGAAGGTCACTGAAAGTGAAACTTTGAAACTAAATTTAGGGGAGGAAAAGCATTTTGGCCAATCTACCCCCAGGGCCAGGAAGCAGTGGGGGAAAGGCAGGAACTGCTGTAACCAGTGGCTGCGTGGACTGGGTTACTTCAGAGCCCCTGGCCTTTGGATCCCAAAGTGGGGCTGAGTCAACTGATCAGGGCAAAGTGCTCTTGAGTTGAGCGGCCTGGATCTGGATCGTGGTTTTGGGTGGTGGTCCTGGGGTGCACTCTCAGCAAGCCAAAGCTGGGGGGGGCTGTAATAACCCCCCTAATAGTTCTGGCAGCTGGGAAAACCCCAGTGATTTGGAATAGGGCTTTCCCCCCTGGAAGCAGAGTTCCACAAAGCTAAAAAAACCAACCAATTAATTGACTGGCCAACATGAGGAAAAGGAAGCAAAATAAGAACAGCAATAAAATTTTAGAATTCTTTTTTGTGGACAAAAAGGGTCAAAGCATGGAACGGGACGAAAACAACACAGTTAGAACACCCACACAAAATGTTTCCAAGACACTTGAAGAATGCCTAGAAGCTATACATCAACTGAAAAAGGACATTAAAAACAAATAAAAGAAGTGGAGGAAAAATTGGGAAGAGAAATGAGAATGATGCGAGAAAATCATGAAAAGAGAGTCAAAAACCTGACTGAAGAAAACAACACTTTAAAAAATAAATTAACTCAAATGGCAAAAGAAGCCCAGAAAGCCAATGAGAAGAATGCCTTAAAAAGGTGAATTTCTCAGATGAATAAAGAATCTCAAAAGCATTCTGAAGAGAATAATTCCTTCAGAATTAGAGTGGAGCAAGCAGAAGCTAATGACTTGATGAGAAACCAAGATACTATTAAACAGTTACCAAAAAATGAACAAATAGAAAGCAATGTGAAATATCTCCTTGAAAAAACCACTGACCTGGAAAATAGATGCAGGAGAGACAATTTGAAAATTATTGGTGTACCTGAAAGCCATGACCAAAAAAAGAGCTTGGAAAGCATCCTTCAAGAAATCCTCAAAGAAAAATGCACTGATGTTTTAGAATCAGAGGGCACAATAGAACTTGAAAGAATTCACCAATAACCTCTTCAAAAAGATCCCCAAAAGAAAACTCCGAGATATGTTATTGCCAGGTTCCAGAATACCCAGTTAAAGGAGAAAAGATTACAGGTGGAAAAGAGAAAACAATTTGAGTATGGCAGAAGCACTATCAGGACAACCCAGGATCTGGCAGCTTCCATACTGAGGAATCAAAGGGCCTAGAATAGGATATTTTGAAGATTAAGGGAACTGGGATTAAAACCAAGAATCAACTACCCAGGAAAATTGAGCATTTAATTCCAAGGGAAAATATGGTCATCCAATGAGGTGGAGGACTTTCAAGCATTCTTGCTGAAAAAACCAGAACTGAACAGAAAATTTGACAATCAAACACAAGAAGCATGAGAAGGTAAAGATGGGAAAGAAATCATAAGGAACTTATCAAAATTGAATTATTTTCATGCCCATATGGAAAAACAATAGTAATAATACTAACTTATGAAACTTTTCTTAGTAGGAGGATAGGTGAAGGGAATACAAATATATATATATATATATATATATATATATATACATATATATATATATATACATATATGTGTGTATATGTATACTTACACATATGTCTGTATAGGAGGCTATATATGCGTATGAATACATATATGAGCATGTGTATATATGTGGAAATAGAGGGTATAGGATCAATTGAATACGCAGGTTGATACCTTAAAAGGTGAAATTCTGAGGTGGGAGAAGAGTTGAATGGGAAGATACAGGGAGAGACAAAATGAGGTTAATCATCCCATATAAAAGAAGTAAGGGATAACTGTTATAACTTTACTTTCAATTACTCTCATTGAATTTGGCTTAGGGAAGAAATGGCTTAAACTCTAAACTGGGCATCATGCCACACAGGAGAGTAGGGGGCATTGGGATGAGAGGAGGGATGACCGAAGGGTGGGCAGGGTCTGGGGGAGGGATGCTGGAAACACATACTTCGGTAAAGGAACAGGGACAGGGTAGAGAACAGAACAAGGGGGGGAGGGATAGGAAGGAGGGACATATAATCAGTGTCACAATATGTCCACTATGAAGATGTCCTGTATAATCACACATCCACAGCCTGTATTGAATTGCTTGTCCTTCCAGTGGGGGTGAGTGACAAGGGAGGAATCGAAAGAATCTAGAATTTAAAGTTCTGCAGTACCTGCAACTAGGAATTAA
>CM053593.1:76809111-76846068 GCA_028646575.1 Pseudocheirus occidentalis | reverse complement strand
CATCCTTCAAGAAATTCTCAAGGAAAATTGCCCTGATGTTTTAGAATCAGAGGGCAACACAGAAGTTGAAAGAATTCACCAATTACCTCTTCAAAAACATTCCCAAATGAAAACTCCTAGAAATGTTATTGCCAGGTTTCAGAATCCACAGTTAAAGGAGAAAATATTACAGGCTGCCAAGAGAAAAACATTTGAATACTGTGGAAACAATTAGGATTTGGCAGCTTCTATACCGAGGGATCAAAGGGCCTGGAATATGATATTTTGAAGATCAATGGAGTTGGGATTAAAACCAAGAATCACCTACCCAGGAAAATTGAGTATAATGTTCCAGGGGAAAATATGGTCATTCAATGAGGTGGAGGACTTTCAAGCATTCTTGCTTAAAAAACCAGAACTGAACAGAAAATTTGACAATCAAACACAAGAAGCATGAGAAGGTAAACATGGGAAAGAAATCATAAGGAACTTATCAAAGTTGAACTATTTACATGCCAATATGGAAAAATGATAATACTAACTTAGGAAACTTATCTTAGTATGAGGATTGGTGAAGGGACTTCAAATGTGTGTGTATATATATATATATATATATATATGCATATATATGAATGTATGTATACTTACACATATGTCTATATAGGAGGCTATATATGCATATCAATACATATCTAAGCATGTGTGTATATGTGTACATAAAGGTTATAGGATCAATTAAATATGAAGGGATGATACTTTGAAAGGGGAAATTCTGAGGTGGGAGAGGTCTAGATTGAGAGGAGATAGGGAGAGACAAAATGGGCTTAATAACCCCATATAGAAGAGGAAAGGGACAACTGTTACAACTTTAATTTCATTTACTCTCATTGATTTTGGCTTAGGGAAGGAATGACATAAACTCTAAACTGGGTATCATGCCACACACAGGAGAGTAGGGGGCATGGTGATGAGAGTCAGGATGACAGAGGGGAGGGCAGGTGATGGGGGAGGGATGCTGGAAGCACACATTTCAATAAAGGGACAGGGACAGAGTAGAGAACAGAACAATGGGAGAGCAGGATAGGAAGGAGCGACATATGATCAGACTGTCACAATATGTCCGCTCTGAAGATATTCTGTGTAATTACACCTGCACAGCCTGTATTGAATTGTTTGTCCTTCCAGTGGGGGTGGGTGACAAGGGAGGAACCGAAAGAATCTAGAATTTAAAGCTCTGCAATACATGCAACTAGAAATTAAGATATACAGGGACTGGGGTAGGGAGACCCTCACTGCCCTAACAGAAAGTTAGAGGGGTGTTGGAGGTGGGCACAAAAGAGAGAAGATTGGGGGAGGGGCTTTACAGTAGAATTGCTGGTTTGCGGTTGGGGACTGGGGAAAGACAGGGAGAAAATTTGTAACTCAAAAATCTCATGGAAATGAATGATGTAAACAAGAAAACAAATAAAAAATAATGCATCTTAAGAAAAATCCATAACGTAAGACAAATTTAGTCAGTATGTACATTTGCGGAAGAAACAGACCAAATTATCTTTGTGAAAATTAATTACACTTGTTTATTCACCTTTATTTGAAAGTCTGTGGACTGTAGGAAATTTCACTCTACACAACTGGGTATTTGTGTTTTGTAACTGACTAGATAGTATCAAGGGCTTGGGGGTGGGAAAGCAGAATTATTTGCTTTAATAATCAAGGAACAAAAAAAGTTCAATTTTTTGTTTTAAATCTAAGTTGCCCACATTCTTTAGTACTTGGTTCACTCACAAGGTTTTGTTTGGCTTGGTGCAATGAAAACACTCATGGACTTAGAGTTAGGAAGACCTGGGTCCAAATACCCATTTAAAAACTTACTAGCCATGTAATCTTGGCAAGTCCCTGAGATTATTAATTGGAGGAAGGGATGATCAGATGTAGTGGAAGACTCTTTCTGGGCTGGGGATGACCATCACAATCTGGGTAGATTGAAGTTTTAGTCAAGAATTTCTATAAAAGAAAAGAGATAGGTGAAGAATAAACTAGGCTGCCCTGTTTGGACAGCTTTATAGAATGAGCTGATCTCTCCTCAGAACTGATATTATTTGAAAATTTCCCAAATTTATGACTTCCTACTGAGCAAGAATGTCTTTCTTTGTGCTGGGATAATCCAGTAAAACCCACATTATTTGACTACAGGTAAAATCTTTTATCCAGACCAACAATAAGTAATTTAAACTACTCAAAGGGGAAAAAATAACTGCCTTAATATTAAAATAAAATAAACAATTTTAAAATATATGTTTTGATGTTTTCCAGAGAAGAAATCTGACAGACATTAAATAATTACTGATAATGCTAACATCAGATTGTGCATTAATAAAATAGCTGTTTTTCATTGTACAGACCAGACTTAATGTATATTTTTTTAGCCAGCTTTAAAAAGATAATGCTTATACTTGGTAATATAATGTTCACAGGAATACAAAGACTTGTCAGCCACCCATGCATCAGGAAAGAGCTCCTGCTTCTTTCAATGACCTTTATTTACCAATTTTCTTTTCACAGTAAAAAAATCCTTTCCTCCCTCATTAGACCTTTTACATCAGAAAATGGCTTACTTAGAATAAAGAGCACTTTTTTCTTTTTCCTAACAACCTTGATGACTCATTTCTATAGCAACATTCAGAGTGAACATGAATGAAGAACCAAAATAATATATTCCAATGGGCTGAAATTCTTTATATTTCATTTTTAAAAGCATGAGAAACAGCACAAACCATGTTATGAAATTCATACATAATGTCTCACAATAGGTACTTAATAAACGTACATTAAATGAATAAAGAAATTTCAAGCTTCAACTGAGTGTATACAAACACTGTGAAGCATATCAATGGAAGGTTTAAATTTGTGAATAATTTGATGAATATTTACTACTACTAATGATAGTATTTACATAGTACTTTATAATTTCCAAAGCACTTTTTATACATTATCTGTTCTTAATCTAACAACAACCACCTGTATCAGCAAGCACCTTAGCATACCCAGGGCAGCTGCTAGCACAGGTTCTTAGATCTGCTTTTCTAGAGGAAAGCAATTAAAAAATGGATTAACAATCTTTCTTTAATCAACAAACATATCATTTACCTAGTTCAGGGGAAAAAGTCAGCACCCTGAACTCCAGAGAATACAAACCCATTATAAGCACAAGTTACAAACACAAGTTACAAGCAGACCAAGAAACAAATCAGCAGATAGGCTTCCAACCATCTGACCATCACATCCATTACCTATTCAAGTTACCAGAGAAGGAATCACCAACATCTGGGTTTTTTCAAAGCTGGGGGTGGCATGGGGTGCTCAATGGCTTCCGAGAGTCTTATCTGGTCAAATCACACAACTTTTTTCAAAGTGAGCCCCAAAGCAAAGCCTCACATCAGGGCATATATATAGGCTTCTCCTGGGTCAGCCTTCTTGACCCACTGTCCAATTACAAAGTAACAAGGTGTGGTCATTCCCCAAAAACAAGCCTCTGTCCACAGGCTCCGTGTGACCACTAAATCAGGGAACATTCTCGGAGCCACTTAAGCAAAGGGGCTAGGGGCAGGAAAGAGCTTCAGATTCCCGTTACACTCCTTAAGGTAAGTAATATTAGCCCTATGTTACAGAGGAAGAAACTAAGGCAAGCAAAGGTTAAATGAGTTACTCAATACCACACAGCAAGTAAATATCTGATGCTCAATAGTAAAGTCATTTTTTCTGATTCCACTTCCATCATTCTCTCCAGTGAGCCACCTACCTCCCTATTTTTGGCTTTCTATGTTCAAGGCATCTAGGCTTTGGGGAAGGGTACTATATGTATTGCTAAAGATCTGATCTTAGAGACAGGAAGACCTAGTTCCCTGCCAGGGCTCTAATACATACTGGCTGTACAGACACAGGTAAGCCATATAACTTGTCAATTCTCCATTTATCTGTGTAGCTATTTCAGTATATAATTTACAAATGAATTATTTCACAGAGTTAACTAGTCCTACACAACGGATTTCCAACTCTGATAAAAAGACTTTTCACCACTCCCCTGCCACCCCACCCCCTAAGTTACATATATTCAATTTACTTACATTATATGTTCTTATCATTGCAACAATCTTCTGAGACAAGTACTACAGGTCTTACTCCCTTTTTTACAAATAAGGAAACTAGGGCTTAGAGAGATTCATGTCTTGCTAAGGATCATATAACTATAATTAACATATAACTCTCCTAACACTAAGTCCAATTCTTTTAACACTGACATGCTGTATACAACCAAAATATATGTAGCTCATGGTTTAATTAGGCAGAGATGTCATATAATATTAACTTAAAAAAGTAGAATACTCAGAAATTTAGATGAATCTACAATCTTACTGAATTTGCTACTTTGACCAATGAAACAGGATAGTTGCCTATCCTCTGGGACTGGCATTCAAATCTACACCTTGATCTATTGTTTTAAGTTTGATTGTAGTGCTTTGTTTTCACATTACAGGCATTTTCATATAATTCTCATTTATTAGACCTCTCTTGTGACAAAGTAAAACAGTTAAATAAAACTAATATAACAATGATCTCCTGTAAAAATGTTTTCAATATTTAAATGAAAACCATAATTACTTTAGTGAAACTTATAGAGGAAAGAGTATCCAAGAATAGAAGGTGGTCTTCAACAGTGTCAAATGCTTAATCAGTTTCAAGGAAATTGAGGACTGAGAACAGATCATTTGATTTGGTAATTAAGGGATCATTCCTAACTTTGGAGAGGACAATTTCAGGTGAATCATAAGATTACAAGGCAAATTGAAAAGGGTTTGGAGAAGTGAGAGGAAAAGAAATGGAGGCATCAGGTATAAGCTTTGTTAAAATTGGTTTAGCTTAGAAGAGGAAAAGATATGGGGAATAGTACATTTGGTGAATATGATCATGTCTGATGGATTTGTTTTTTAGGATGCAGGGGCTTTAGTGAGTATGTTAAGGAATCAATTATAGACAAATAATAGGATTGTCTTGACATGTTGAGGACCCACTTGAGATTATCTGATATATATCTGTAGCAGACTTAGTCCTATATTTTCATTTTTTCCTCCACTTTTGTCTAGTAGTATATGAGTGGTAGTAAAACTAGCAAGTGGGAATAATCCAGGGTTAAGGGTTGGGAAAATTAATTATGGTAAGATAACAGAACAAGGTAATAATCAAGAGTAGAATACAGAGTTCAAGGAAAATGATATTTTCTCTAGAAATGGCATTCTCTGGCCGTATTTACTCTAGTCCAGCTTCTTTTCTCATCTTTATTTTCTTCATTGGCATTTCTACTTCCTTTGGAACTATCCTCGACTTCAAGAACAATTTTGTTAGAGTCTAATTATAGTAGCTCCATTGTTCTTGTTGTTGGGAAACAAAATTGTTATAAAAAAATCTCTACAGACTGTTTCCATTTTTATTTGTTCATCTTCCTTCCTGTTTCACCTTTGTCTTTGTGATTAACATACCTTAGTTGTATCTTTAACCAAGATTCTCTAAAACTTGTTTTCCTTTCAGGGATTCTTGCTGTTTTTTAGGAGTTGATTATCTGGAACACTTTATATAAAACTGGCATCCTAAATCAGTATTATCCTTCCTTCATACATCTTTTCATTTGGGAAGATCAAGTGTTTGGTAACTGAGGTGATTTCTGATCTTTCAGTCTCTTTCTTATGTTGATAAAATAGAACAAATTAGAATGTGAGCAAATTAAGATGATAAAACATTATTCGTCTTTATAGGAAAGAGATGTCATCATTTGGGAAGTTAAGATAGTATTAAAATATAATTGATTCAAATATCTTAATAACATTTGAATTCATTAGCATTGACATTTTAAACTCTAGATTAATAGTTATCCACATTTTTATTTATGTTTTTCACAGTGGCAAATTGGAAATATGATATTTGACAAAGAAATGTCAGTAATATGCAATGACAGAAATATTTCATTGTGAGTACAGGGCTTATATAAGGCTTTCAAAATATTTCTAAGAGTTGATAGCATAAAGGTTGCCTTTATGCTAAAAGAGACTTCAGGGAGTATTGATGGCCTTATAGCACTGTATGTAGCTGCTCCAAGGTGGGCAGTAGGTCATCTATCTTCAGGAAGTTATCTTCTCTTTGTTATTTTGGAATGACAGTCAGTCTCCATGGGTTTATTTGAACTTGATTTATCAGAATGAAAGAACTACTAGAGTTTCATAGGATTTCGTTTGTGAAATAGCATCTAAAATTTTCTCATATTTTATTTGTCCTTAAAGTAAGTTTATAAATTCTTTTAATACAGAAACTATGTATATATGTTGCGTGAGTCATTTAAGACTGGTATATGTTCATTTTGATAAGTCTCAACAATTTTATTGACAAATGAAGTCATCTATGTTTATTCCAATAGGTCATTCTTCAGGGCTTATAGTTGAGAAAGACAACTTGGCAATTCCTTGTGCCAAAAGAAAGTACAAACACCTCCCTTTCTCTTCTAGAAAGAATACTGGCAAACCTGATGACAGGAGGAGAAAATGTGTTTTTTTTTTCATGTTGCAGTATTCCTCATGGGATACAATGTTGGGTTACAATTGCTTCTATATGAAAACTGGAAGATTTGTGTTACAGCCACTGGAATGGGAATAACAAAATTATCCTTGAAAGAATATAATCAATACATCAATGATTATTTATTACCACAAGGAGAATATTTAACTTTTTTATTTAAAAATAAATACTTATCAATGTTGAGATTAAAAAAGGCATTTAAAATAACATGCTTTGAGGTATGTTGCCCAAAGGGAACTATTCTACAAATTCAGGACTTAGAATATGGACAGAGAAGATGCAGTCCTTTCTAAATATATATTTCCAAGGAAATGTTGATAGCAGATGATTCAAATATTTGTGATGGCTTAATGATCTTCCGGAACCATGATGAATTTGTCATTAATAATGTGGTTACTAGCAACTGGCACAGGGCTTTGTTCACTTACCTGCTGCTATGTTTGTCCTTTATATTTGACAGCTCAAGTTCAATAGATGCTTTTCTGCGATCTGGACCACCAGCTGCAATAGGGTAGAAAGGTCAGCTTTTCACGTAATAAAAAGGAATGAGCCTGTATTGAGATAAAAATGAAATTCCCAATTTACTCTTACAAGTACAATAACGGGCCAGATGGCCAGTGATAGGAATTTGTGTCATAAGTTAATTGGTAGCAAGCTGGTACTGCCAGCACAGATACTTAGCTAATAAAGCATAACAAGTTAGATAATTTCTCTTGTTATTTTCCAAAATATTTAGAATATTACCATGTTCTCTTGGGTTCTTAAGGAGAGGTTATATAAACAAATGTTCTTGTTACTTTTAAAAGGGAAGAAAATTTCTCACATTTCTTTCATATTTTTAATATCTTGTAATCTTTACATATTATCCCCATTTCTAGAAAAAATAAATAAATAAAATAGAAGCCCCTGAATGAAATGCTTGATTTCAAAGGCAGTTTGGACCAAAATCCTGCTGACATGATGCTGGCACATATCAGTTCAAGTGGAAGAGATATTGGGGGCAATTAAATCTATTTTTTCTATTGAGTCAGTGCCAGGAGCTTTAATAGTTTTATCACTTCCCTTTACTGACGCATAGACTTTTTCAATTCCTGTAACAAGACAGCAATGACTTCTCTTTGGTTGCCATCTGCCCTCTATTACCATGTATATCTAAATTGTTTTCTGCTTCCAATTGTTTCTATGCTATTTTTTTCCTCCTCTGAGTTTATCGAAAAACCTTCCTATAGATTTTGTTTATTAGATTTAATTTTCAATTTCTTGTATCCCTTTAAAATGAACTTTCTTCAGATTCCTTGAATCAATTAAGTTTTTGTTTCATCCTTTAATTCATTAATCTGCCAAGAATTATAATAGGCATTTATTACACACACATCTACAAGCATATATGTATATGTGTGAGTATATATGTACACATATACATGTATGCATAAGTGTATGTGTACATGTGTGCATAGACACATACAGACACATACATCAAATGCATATAGGCATAAATCTGAATATGTAGACAATTTTAAATATATAATAATAGTGATTCAATCTATGCATTTGTCATTTTACATATATATTTGAAATATTCACATATGTACAAATTTTGAAAAGCAGAGATAATTCCTAGATCAAAGATATAATAAATATTTTTTTTGTTGCTGTAAGCAGCTAAGTGATGCAGTGGATAGAGTATGCAGCCTAGTCAGGAAGACTAGCGATTAAATATGGCCTTGGACAAGTATTAGTTGTGTGACCCTAGGTAAGTCATTTAACCTCTGTTTGCTTCCGTTTCCTCCAGTGTAAAATGGAGATAAGAAAAGTAACTATCTTACAGGGTTGTTATAAAGACAAAATGAGATTAATATTTGTTTTAAAAAATCTCAATGCAATGTCTGGCACATTAATGTACTATATAAATATTTAAAGCCTTCCCTTTCTTCCTCACTAAAAAAATTGAAAATAGAATTCCCTCATTTTGTCATTCTTTCCATCACACCCTTTCTTGTAATATTTTTTTAAATTGGATGTCTTATTTTGCTAGTTTCAGTTAAACTGTTCAAAGAAATAAACTGTTGGGGCAGCTAGGTGGCACAGTGAATAGAGCATGGACCCTAGAGTCAGGAGGACCAGATTTCAAATTCAGCCTTAGACACTTAACACTCACCAGCCGTGTGACGTTGGGCAAGTTATTTAACCCCAATTGCCCCACCTTCCCTCCTCCAAAAAGTCAAAAAAAAAAAAAAGAAAAAGAAAGGAAGGAAGGAAGGAAGGAAGGAAGGAAGGAAGGAAGGAAGGAAGAAAGGAAGGAAGGAAAGAAAGAAAAAAGAAAGAAAGAAAAAAAAGAAAGAAAGAAAGAAAGAAAGGGAAGGAAGGAAGAAAGAAAGAAAGGAAGGAAGGAAGGAAGGAAGAAAGGAAGAAAGAAAGAAAGAAAGAAAGAAAGGGAAGGAAGGAAGAAAGAAAGGGAAAGAAGGAAGAAAGAAAGAAAGAAAGAAAGGGATTATTCGGAACTGTATGTAAGCAGCAATTGAAAAACAGGCACTAGTCTTCTACCTGGCACCCTTTTTCATGGCTACTTTCTGCCTTTGGTGTTTACCTGCCACCCAACTCTCACAGTTGCTCCAAGAATCAGTCACACCCTAGTAATACAGTTTTGGCAAACAGGCTAAACCAGGTTGAGGGTAACCAACAGGCGTCAAACTTATTGGTTAGTTAGAAGGGTTTCTACCACAAGCATGTGAAAATTTCCCTGATGGAGTAGGTAGATATAAATAATTTTTTTCCAACAGGCCATGAAAGCGCCAGAAGCAGGTGCCAAGGAGCACTTTGAGCTCAGACATAGGAGATGCCATTGCATCCCAAGCCAAAACAAGTTGTCTTGACTATTGTCTCTCCCCTGGACTCATATGACTCTGAAAAAGAGTGAAACTTACAACTTCATGTAACTCTGCATCACTTAAATCCAATTTTTGTATGAATTTAAAAAATGAAAAACAAAAACACAATAAGGTTTTTAATTTATATTGAAATATATTGAAATATTTATACCTACATAATTTGTATAATTTATATATAATAATTTGTATACAACTTATTTCTATAAATATTCTGGAAGACAGCTAAGACGGTACATTTCCATTTTAGTCTATTTTCTCTGAAAATATGCATGTAGTAACCCTATGTAATTACTGTGCCGTCTATTAGAGTAATAAAAAGAAATCAGGGTCCTCAGTGAGTTTGCTTTCTAATATGGACAGAATAATGATTGAGAATCAGGAGTTTGAGTAAGACAAAGCAAACAAAACAATTAAGTACTTGGAGGGTATAGGAAAGAATACTGAATCAGGAAAATTGAGTTACAAATTGAGTTACAAACACTCAACAGTTTTACGATGGTCACAATCTCTCCGTTTTCCAGTTTTTCTCCTTTATAAATGAAGATGACATTGACCATACAAAGTTGATATGGGGAAGCTGTTAAAGTAGGGCAAAAGCCGAGATATAGTGTTTTCATACACACATAAGTATACGGAAATACCTATAAACGTGAACATGTGAATATATTAATACATTCATATAGATATGAAATATATTTGAATATAAAACC
The DNA here is from genome assembly GCA_028646575.1 of Pseudocheirus occidentalis. Taxonomy (NCBI): domain Eukaryota; kingdom Metazoa; phylum Chordata; class Mammalia; order Diprotodontia; family Pseudocheiridae; genus Pseudocheirus; species Pseudocheirus occidentalis. The sequence continues at coordinate 76,835,870 of CM053593.1, read as the reverse complement.
AAGTTTTATTATTTTTATTTTATTTATATGTATTTATGATAAAATAATTTTATTTATATGTATACTTATTTATATTTATTATATTATTACACATTTATTATATTATTATTATAAAATATTTATAGTAAAATTATTTATTATTTATAAATCAAGTTTGGACTAGATGGCCAATAAGTACCATTGCTAACTCTGAGGTTTTAGTTGACTATTAAATAAGTTACACAATCTTTCAAACAACCTATACTGAAAGAGTAAAACTAATGGATGGTGTATGGAAAGCATGAATAGAGATAATTGGAGATAGTAACTGTTGGTAAAGAAAAAAAATAAGAGGGGAAATAAGATGTAGAGAGAATGATAATAAAGGCTCAATTAAAAGCTGACTAGCAATTTGTTTACCCTCATCTTGCTCAAGGCACTAAAACTGTGGACTCATTCTTACCCTGTTCGAGTGACTTCATAGACTATGGAAAGCCAAAAATTATGGTAGTTGTTTTAAGAAAGACAGAAAAGAACACTTCTCATCCTTTTGTGATGAGAGGGAAGGTACAGATTTTAAAGAACTCTGAGAAATAATATCCATCTTTAGGATTAATCGTTGTTTATTTAAAAGTCTCTGTTGAGTTTTCTTGTTTTAGTGCATAAAACTGCAATCATAATCTTGGGAACTGTTTGTTTTCCGTTAACATAGTGCAGTGAATAGAGCACTGGCCCTGGAGTCAGGAGGACCTGAGTTCAAATGTGGCCTCAGAGACTTAACACAAAAACTAGCCATGTGACCCTAAGCAAGTCATTTAACCCCAACTGCCCTACCTCCCTCTTCCCTCCAAAAAAAGAAAAAAAAGTGATTTAGAGCACTTCTTCATATGGCTAAAGATAGGTTTGATTTATTCATATGAAAACTCTCTGTTCACATCCATTGACCATTTATCAACTGGGAAATGGCTTGCATTCTTACAAATTTGACTAAAGTGCAGTTTCTCATGATCCACTATTAACTTTTTAATTGCCTGTTCCTCAACTTTGGTTCTTTGGAAATTGTGTTACAATATGACACAGCATCATATAACATAAGAGAAAAAATTGGGGTTAAAAGATGGACTTTTCTTAAGAGGACAAGCTATGGATCACTAACACAATAGGAAACTTAAAAAAATCCTCTTATTATTCAAATGCCCTCCAAGATAGTGGCAAAGGTCTTCAGCTAGTAAACATCTCCCTGTTACAGGTATGCTTATTTTTAATAATTATAGAAACATCAAATTGAGTATCTTTCTTGTTATATCTTTTTTTAAAAATTAATTTTTATGTTTATTTTTAGTTTACATCATTCATTTCCACAAGATTTTGAGTTACAAATTTTCTCTCTGTCTTTCCTCTACCCACCACCCCAAAACTGCAATTCCACTGTATCCCCCCTCCCTCAATTTGTTCTTTCCTATATCTTGCCCCATTCCTCCTCTGACTTTCCAGTAAGGCAAGATGGATCTGCACACCTCAGTGCCTGTATATCTTACTTCCAAGTTGCATATAAATAACAATGATGATGATGATGATGATGATGATGATAAAATATCTTTTAAACATTTGATTTTAAAACTTTGAAATCCAGATTCTTTCCATTCCTCCCTCTTCACCCACCCTTACAGGGAAGATAAGCAATTCAATATAGGTTGTATGTGTGTAGCTACGCAAAATATTGCCATAGTGGATATATTGTGAAAGACTGACTATATTTCCCTCCATCCTATCCAGCCCCCCACTTGTTCTATTCTCTACTTTGTCCCTGTCCCTTTACCAAAGTGTGTGCTTCTAACTACCCTACCCCGCAACCTGCCCTTCCCTCCATCATCACTCCTCTCATCCCCTTCCTCCCTACTCTCCTGTAGGACAAAATATCCAATTTAGAGTATATGTCATTCCTTCCCTAAGCCAAATTCAGTGAGAGTTAAGGTTGACCCATTCCCTTTTGCCTTCCTCTTCTTCCCCTCCATTGTGACAGTTATCCCTTGCCTCTTCTATATGAGATAATTTACCCCATTCTGTCTTTCCTCTTCTCCTCTCACTATATTCCTCTCTCACCTCTCATTTTCACCTTTTAAATATCATCCTTTACTATTCAATTAATCCTGAGCCCGTTATGTATACCTTTACACATATATACACACACTCACATATGTATTCATATGCCTATATACCCTTGTATATAGACATATATGTGTGTGTACACACACACACACACACACACACACACACACACACAAATTCCCTTCAATCATCCTCATACTGAAAAAAGTTTCATAAGTTATAATTATCATTTTTCCATGTTGGCATGTAAATAGTTCAACTTTGATAAGTTCCTTATGATTTCTTTTCCCTGTTTACCTTCTCATGGTTTTCTTGCTTCTTCAAAATCTTTCTTGAACTCCTCCATGGCCTATAATTAGTTCATACTTTTCGTGGAAGCTTTTGGTGCAGGAGTTCTGACTATTGTCTTCCTCCCATTCCATGCTTTGATCCTTTTTGTCCCCCAAAAAGGAATTTAAAGTTCTATGGTTGTGCTTGCTTTCTTTCCTTTGCTTGCTCATGTTGCCAACTTTTGAGTTCTTTGCTACAGTAGAACACTGCTCCCAGAGGGGAGAGCTTTGTCCCAAATTGCGAGGTTTTCACAGCTTCCAGAGCTATTAAAAGGGTGCTGTTTCTATTGCCCCCCACAAACTCTGGCTCACTGCTCATACACCTCAGGACCACCACCCAAGACCATGATCCAGATCCAGACAGGTTAAGGCAAGAACACTTAGCCTCTGAGTGGTCACTTGGCCCCCTTACATTCTGCTGACCAGGAGCTCTGAAGAAGCCATGTGGAAGTAGCTGCAGGGCCACCATTTCTGTCACTTTTGGCTCCAGGGACAGAGGGCCAGACCCCAAGTGGGGGGGGGATGAATAGGATAGAGGGAAATATAGTCAGTCTTTCACAATATTTCCACTATGGCCATGTTTTGTGTAGCTACACACATACACTGGGTACTGCCCCCAGATCCAGCATAGTTCCATTGACCCTTTACTTTGTCTTTGGCATTTATGGGCTGATAATTCTGGAAACCACCATGGCTGCTAGTGATCCACTCTCCTACATGCTCCAGCAGCAGTTGATTGGGGCCACTCTGGGGATAAAACCACGGGTTCACAGGGGGCTAGGATCAGCTCCCAATGTGCTGTGCTGGACCCTTCCTCTCTACCTGCCTGGCTGCCTTCAGTGGGAGATTTTTTTTCTCTCTGTCACTTTGCGGGTTCAGTAGCTCTAAAATTTGTTTAGAGTCATATTTTATAGATATTTGAGGTGGTTATTGGGGAGCCATGGATTTTTCCTGTTTCAATGCTTCCATCTTGACTCTGCCCTTGTCTTGTTATATCTTTCAAAATGTATGTTTGCGTGTGTGGGAAAAACAGAGAAAGAGAAGGAGACAGAGAGAGAGATAGAGAAGCAGAGAGACAGAGAGACTTTAAGCCAGCATATTGTCTTTAGTCAAATACCATTTTAAGAGTGAACAAAACAATAACTACTCTGACATATTGTATTCACACACACACACACACATATATATACATACATTCACATACATACATATACATACATATTGCATTCAGTGTAACTTTCAGTGTGATTGTAGAGATGTCAAACCACAGAAGTCTACATGTTAGTCATTTCTTACACATTCATCAAGGGTGTCTTTGTATGTTGTATCAGCAAGCACCCTAGCATACTCAGGGCAGCTGCTAGCACAGGTTCTTAGATCTGCTTTTCTAAAGGAAAGTTCCTCAAAATTGGTTAACAATGTTTCTTTAATCAAACAAACATATCATTTACCTAGTTAAGGGGAAAAGTCAGCACCCTGAACTCCAGAGAATACAAACACAAGTTACAAGCACAGTTTACAAAGAGAGCAAGAAACAGATCAGCAGATGGGCTTCCAACCATCTGCCCAACACATCCATTACCTATTCAAGTTACCAGAGAGGGAAGCATCAACATCTGCGTTTTTCAAAGCCAGGGGGCTCAGCAGCTTTCCAGAGTCTCATCTGGCCAAATCACACAACTCTTCTCAAAGTGAGCCCCAAAGTAAACCTCACATCAGGGCGTATATATAACCTTCTCCTGGGTCAGAGAATATCACAGCCCTCTTGACCCACTGTCCAATTACAAAATAACAAGGTGTGGCCATTCCCCCAAAACAAGCCTCTCACCACAGGCTCCACGTGACCACATTCAGCCTATTTTGGGACAGAGTATACTTTCAAATCAGGGAAGATTCTTTGAGCCACTTAAGCCACTTAAGCAAAGGGTCTAGGGGTAGGAAAGAGCTTCAGAGAACCATTACATATGTGTAAGATTATTTTCAATTTTTTAACAGATGGAAAAATAATTATGCAATTTTGTACACTTTGGTATTCTTTCAGTCAACTTATTTCACATTGATAATTTGACATAATTATGTTGGAAACAAATATCCAAACCTTTGTTAATCTATTCTTTTCCATGCACTTTGAAAATTTATCTTTCATTGGATATAAGGCTGTCAGCTTTTTTTAAAGATGACAAAATTTGAATTGGCATTGACTGGGAAGACTGTGGTAAGACACACACAATAACATAATGTTGGTGAACCAGTGGTTCGTCAAACCACTAAGGGAAACAACTTGGAACAATACCCAGGAAGTCACTTAACTGAATATACACTTTGACCCAGACATATCACTAGGGAAACACTGCAGAGAAGTCAAAGAGAGTGAAAGGGTGTGTATGTACAAACATTTTGTATAAGCCCTGTTTTGGGCCCCAAAGAACTGCAAACAAATAGGATGTTCATTAACAGGGGAATGGTTCAACAAATTGTGATATATGAACATAGTGGAATGCTATGGCACCATAAGAAATTGTTGATATAAAGAATTAAAACCTGAAAATATTTGCATGAATTGGCATATAGTCAAATGAGCAACACCAGGAGAATAATGCATATGATGATCATAATGATGTAAAGAAAAACAATTTTGAAAGGCTTTAAAAGATGATTCAACACATCAGCCAATCTTGACTTCAGAAAGTTATTTCTTGGCAAAGAAGGGATGAAATGTAAATTTTCAGTCATGGGCAATGTGTTGATTTGTTTTACATGACTACACTTATTTATTATTTTGCAGAAGGGATGAGATAGGAGAGAGGTAAGTGGTGTTTATAGAGTGAAAAAAAGAGGAAAGAGCATAAATAAAATGAAAAATCAAAAAGCATTCAGAATTAACACAGAATTCTGTGTGATAGCTATCTTGTTAAATTTAGCATACAATTAAACTATTTTGTGTTCCTGAACTTCTTAGTTTCATATATAATCAAAAGACATTTATTAAGCACTTATTACATGCCAGACACTGCATTACATGAAAAGAAAAGAGATGAAAAGAAAAGCATAAGACAGTCCCTGTCTTCAAAGTACATGCATAACATATAATGCACTTCCATAGTCTTTGTTATATATTGGAATATGCAGCTTTTTGATGATTGTCAAATTCAGAATAATAAAGACCATACCCCAAAATGAAAAAAAAATGTTTCACCTTTAGACCAGATTCATTACGTAGGAGTTGGGTGTGCTTTTCACATTGTGTGTGTGTGTATGTGTGTGTGTGGTGTGTGTGTGTGTGTGTGTGTGTGTGTTTGTGCCTGGCCTTTCCACTATCTCATGCAGCATATCTCCAATCGTGATGTCAGGCTCTGAATGAGAAGTAGTTTCAGTGTCTTTGACGGTGAAATATTTTTAATAAAAATATATGTATAGGTATATATTGACGTATATCTATACATGCATGTATGTATGTGTTTCCATTTTTCATCTGCTTTTTTTATCCTTCTGGTTTCATATTTAAATGTCCTTGGAATATCTTTGCTTAGCTGGATCTCTCACCGAGCTTTATGCTTGCTTTTCCACCCACTATTTTTCAATATTTTATGAGGTAATACTTCTCATAATCTTCCACCTTGTTTTCCCATAAGATTTTTACAATCAATTTTAAATTCTTAATCAATGTTATCCTTCTCTTCCATTTCTTTCTATATATAAGAAGTCAATTAAAAAATTATCTGGTGATGCTCTCTTTATTATGGCAATGGATTTAGTTTAAAATTCTTACTGAAGTTTTGTAACCAGCATTAATATCTTTTCCTCTACTATCTTCCCACTTTCAATGTCAATAACTTGTTTAATTACATTTAGTTGAAGTTGTTTTGATTGCATGTGACATCTTTTTTCTCATTTTTATTATCTTCTTTTACTTTGTATTAATTTTAACAAGTCCAATGTCTAACTTTATATGCTTGACAACCAATTTTAATTCCACATTTTAGCTATGAACCAATGTCCACTCTCAGGCTGGGGAATATCCCTGAATAATGCCTGAAACCCTTCCAACAATTCCCCTATGAAGGAACAGATACAAAGTCTGACCAGTTCCCTTCACAACATCCCTTGACTGCACTTCTTTTCCCATATGCCACCTGCTATTACCTTTATGGTAATAGGATAGTAGGAACTACTGTTTCTCTCACCACTCCTGTAATAGTCAACTTGAAAACATGTAAAATAAATCTATCTTCTGACCCTTTCCTCTTGTTCTCTTAATTTCATTCCCCTACACCTAATCACACTCATGCCTTAAAATCTAATCCTGCCAAGTCTTTCCATTGTGCTCCCTGAAATCCCTATTCTATAGCAAATAGACCCCTTTTCATTATCAATTTCATCCTCTCACACTTTTTCCATTTATTAGCCCATACAGAAACCTGGTTCCCTTATGATGATATGGTATCCCTAACTATACTTTTCAGCACTAGCTAAAATTTCCCTCCCATATACATCACACTTATCCTAATGAGAGAGTTGTGATATTTCTCGTTCCTCCTTTTGACATCTAGATATTTGATATTCTTTTCCTCCTTTAATCAGTGTTTTCTCCTCTTTTGAAGTAGAAATTAAAGGACAACTAGGTGGCACAGTGAGTAGATCACTGGCCCTGGAGTCAGGAGGACCAGAGTTCAAATCTGGCCTCAGAAACATACCACTTACTATCTGTGTGACTTTGGGCAAGTTACTTAACCCCTATTGCCCTGCCTTCCCCCCTCCAAAAAAGCAAAAACAAAACAAAAACAAAAAGAAAAAAAAACAACCACAAAGTGGAAATTATTATCATTCTTCATAAAATAAAGTAACTATAGTATACTAATCTCCTTCCTTTCTTAAAGGAACCAGGACTTAGCTCACCATCTTCCATTTCTCCATAACTCCTACATACTTGAGGGTTCTTCAGTATTTATCTAAATAATTTAAATGATCCTTCTAACTTACTATTTCATCAACCTTAAGTCTCATGACCTACTCCTTTGACTTCAGCCACTCTCATGGTTATTCATGCATCAAACCTTGGCATTCCCCACAACTCTTTCCTTCAGTACTTTTCCAGATCATTTTATCTACTCTAAAGTCACTCTCCTTTCTCCCTAACATCAACCCAGTAGTTACCTATTTCAACTTAACATGGGTCTTTGCTCTCAAATGCCTTTCCCACTTACACTATTGCCATTTTTCATTTGCCAAACCTCAACCACAGATTACTTAGATCATCTGTCTTCTCCACTCATAAATAGCATAAAAACTGAAATAAATCTTATAAACATGATGACTCCATAAATTGAATATTCATTTTACCAGTTTCAACTATCTCATATCTAAAATATGGAAGATCTTTTATTCCTCTCTAAGTTATTCTCCATCTTGCTATTCTAAACCACCTCTCCCCTCTCAGAGTTCTACAATATATCTCCATATTGACACGAAGATAAGAATTTTGTCTCTTATTAGAATTAGAAAATATTGAAACCACTCTAAAATGATATGGCACTTTTACTTGCCAATATCCATCCCCTGTACATGTGTACTTGTTCTCATTCGCTCCCATTTTCTGTAGGAGATTGCATCCTCAATCATTTCTCCTCTCTCTAAATTCTACATCCTCTCCCTTTCAACCAATGTTCTTTACTACTGCCTTTAAACATGACCAACTTCCCCATTCTTAAAAAAAAAGAACTTGACACAGATGCACATACACATATTGACTCAGAGACATATAATGCATATATGTATCCATAAAAATCCAAAAGTATAATCAAGGAATAATATTTCATGGTTTATTTAATCAATCTGAGCTCTGAAATGAGTATTTTCAAATATATATGTATATAAACAAGTATGTATATATGTATAAATATGTACCCATAAAAATTTATTAAATTTATATTTGGGCTCTATGTTTTATGTTATCTCCTCCATTAAAAATTCCTTATGGTTGAGATAATTACTTTCTTAGTCCTTGTATTACCAGAGCCTAGCAAAGTCCTGACATGTAGTAGATGCTTAATAAATATTTGTTCAATAATTGACCCAAGCATGACCCCCATATCAGTAGCAGTATGCACAGCATCTGTTTTATGTAGCCTAAGCTGGTTTTATTTAAAAGATGTGGGTTCAGGATCATTATTCGTTTACCTTACTTGTGGTAAGATACACAAAAGGTCCTGTCTGTGGAAATTGGTAACAAAGGTTTTGGTGAATTCCCAGTAGCTTTTGGGGATATCTTTTTGAAATAGAGTGGCTAGGTATTATGTCTGATATGGACATAATATGGGGAGCAATAACCATTTTTCCCTTAATTATCTTCTTTTTTATCCTAGAGGCGAAATCCTTTTAAAATCTTTATTATTATAAAAGTTATTGTTGTTACACTTTATATCCCATGAGCGCATGGCTACATTCTAACGTGAAACTTGAATCCCTGGACTGCTCTGAATTAGGCTTGAGTATAATGTCAATAATGAGTTATCTTCTGTCTTTTAAAATATTTTATCATGCATTTTATCTTTTCATGATATTATTTGGTAGTCACCACATCCATTGGTCTCTAGTTCTTTTTTCTTAAGTTGTTATTCCTATTATTAGGTGACAGATTTGTAAATAGTTATCTAGGGAAAGAGAAGGCTTGCTGGAAGGATAGGGAGAAAGGAAAAGCATAACTGATATCTTCAATTACTTAAAGGGCTGCTTTATGTGAGATTTTCTATGCTTGGTCCCAAAAGAATGAATGAGTACAATTAAAAATAATTTCAAAAGTATGTTTTTTTTCTGTTTTTAGAAAAAAGTTTCTAAAAATTATAGGTGCTTCAAAAGGGAATGGGTATCAAACTTTCCATCTATCACTGATGGAAATCTTCATACCGGGGTTACTTTATGAATCAGCCAATTCACTACAAAAACTTATTAATCATTCAGTGTCAGGAACTTAAGGCATATTGAAGTAGAAGAGATTTCAGCTTGGGTACAATTTAGATTTGATGACTATGTCTTCTCAGTTCTGAGTTTCTAAAGATTCATAAGATGGAGAGATGATTTTAATGTGGAGTTAAGGCTTTACAGAAGACATGAGACAAGTGGTTACTCTTAAAGGATTAATAAGAGGAGGCAGGAAGGTATTTAAGTAGTTGAAACTTATTATTGTGGAAGCAGAAACATCTTTGTTGAAGATCAAGTAAGCTAGAAATATTTCACCAAAGAAACAAATATATTCAGAGCAGTAGTGAAATTTAAAGATGATACAGGAGGCACTTCCAAAGAATCGTAGTCCTCATTGGCCTTCAATTTGGGAGTATATCCATAACCAGATTAAAATACAATTGAGAAATATTTAACAAAATAAGTGTATTAATACAATAAAACTTAGTTATAAAATCACTTTTTAAAACTAAGTTAATATAGAGCCTACAGAGATTCTTCTACACAAACTAGTGACCTCCATTAGGATTTGAGTTGGATATCACAACTGTGGAGTATTGTTTGATGGTTTAATACTTATTTCAGTGCTTCAAGATTTATGATTTCATTACTAGTGTTCCTCCTTCTGTTGCCACAGTTCGCACAACCTTTTTGATTTGACAATTTTTAAGGGTTACTATGGCTAATGAAATCATTATCCTAGGTCCAATCTATGATGAAAATCTCCAGAAATAGCTTTCTGATCCCGGAAGAAAACCATGTATGTTTCTGAGTCTGTGCTCCAAACTCCTTTCTGGGTTTGTATGATCTGCTAGAACTAGCCCTCTGAAGGCATAACCTCCTAAAATACAGAATCGTCTCCATGTCATAAGGCTTTTAAGCACAGAATTTAAATGGGAGTATCAGATCAAAACAGTAATTATCTGTGATTTCATTAGTGGAATGCTAACACAGACTAAAACCTCTTTCTGATAGAATTTATTAAATATGATTTAGAGTTGGCCAACTAGACAGTAAGTTTCTTGAAGGTAGAATTTATGTCCTATGTTTTCTTGTATATACTGCAACACATTTTTGTTGCACATAGTAGCCACTCAATAACTGTTCAAAGAATGCAACCCTCTACAAATTGATGTCTTAGAATGGGATTTTAGCAAAATTAAATTTTAACTAAACGTTTTCACTAGCTCTAGAAAAACAGATTAGCTGATCAGGAAATGGTTTATATAAGACAATCTTTAAGCTCTATTCCAATACTAAGATTATATGACATTAATTTATATTAATACTGACACTGCTTGAATAAAAAAGAAATATTAAGAATAAGTATGTGTGTGTGTGTATATATATATATATACACATATATGTATAATACACCTATATGCCCACATCTAAACAATACAACATATATACACAATATATATGTGTATACATGTATATATATTTATATATGTAAAAGAGACTAACTACATGTGTGTAGTTACATGCCATACAAAATATTCATACTGTATGGTCTGAGTGTTTTCTCTCCATATAGAGAAAGAATACAAAACCAAATGTTAATCTGCTTTTAAAATCCATTTTAATACTTAACATTTTTTCTAAAATTTTCTCCATTTTATCTGAAAACCTATAAGCCTTTTTTGAAGCTTGAAATAACTTGATGCTTTATGTTATGAATGTCATACATCCAATACAAAATCTAGACATTTGCTAAATCTTTGAATTTTAAGATGAAATCTTTAATGGATTCTCAAAAGGAGCAAAGCAAGATGCAATGGATTTGATATTATGAATTGATGAAAATGGTGGATGCTTAATTCAATGTTGATAAGCACATGTAAGTCTTGATATTTATCTGAAATGTACCAGAAGTATTCAGGTTTTATGATCATGCTGGCAACCTCCTCCTTCTTTTGACATTTTGGTATTTCAGTGGAAGCCATGGGGACCTATTCCTTTGAGGCAGTTAAAAATGAATATGACTAAGTTCCAGAAAACAAACTTTAGGGAATAGATCTGCCCCCAAAGAAATATTGAACCAGGAACTTTTTTTAGCGTTAGCACTTACCAGAAAGGAGACATGAAGCAGACTCAGATTTTCATGTATACAACAGGGTGACCGTACATATTTTAAGTAATAAAATATTCCCTCCTTCTTCTGCTAGCAGGGGAAAATAAGAAGTTGAGGTTTTGTGAAACTAAATTCTGAATACCAATTTTCTCATACTCCAGGTTAACATGAAGCTATATTTAGCAAGATAAGTTTTACTTATGAATTGATGATATGATTTAGAATTGTGCAAAAATGCTTAATAGTAGTGAATAAAATAAGTTTGTAGAATTTCAAATATGATGAGAAGTAATAGAGTGAGGCAAAGCTGGCTGAATTCTATTTGTTTGAGTAGTAATTAGTAGTTAATGTCTACTAAAAAAACTATTGTTTTATAGTAAACCATGAAAATATGGCTAAAGTAAGCCAATATAGCATTAGTAGCTACTTAGGACATGTGCTAACAATTCAACAGAGCAATTCCATAAGCATTTATGGAACACCAACCGCATATAAAACATCGTGATACAAACTGGATATACAAAGTTAAAATTATTTTCTTTTGAAAAAAAGTCCTTTATTTTATAGTCTTTTACTTTACATATATTTGTCAGGAGAGGGCTGTCATATATAAAAAATAAGTATATGTAGGATAATTTGTAGAGGAGTAAGCTATGTCACACATACACACATGCACATATGTGTGTATATACATACATATACATGATGTGTGGAGAGATAGACAGACAGACAGACAGACAGAGAGATAGAGAGATAGATAGATAGATAGATAGATAGATAGATAGATAGATAGATAGATAGATAGATAGATAGATAGATATGTTATGACGTGACACATAAATTGAGCCTTCAACGAGGGTAGAAATTCTCAGAAGAGGAGGTAGAATAGCTTAATAGATAGCCTGTTAAAAGGTTGAGACACAGGGCATGGAATAATAATTTTCTGAAATAACAGGCATATAAATTTGATTAGAACATAGAATGGGTGAAGGGGAGTAATAGAGGCCAAGCTTAGGAGGTAATATAGTGTCCCTGAAGCTTGTTGAGTAGGGAGGAATACTGTCAGAGTTTTGATTTGTGTAGTTTACTTTGGATCTGTGTAGCAGGTTGATGGAAACAAATAATTAAATTAGGAAGAATTATGGAAAGATAAATTTCTTCCACTTATGTTTTTTTAAACATTGTTTTGGAGAACAATATAAAAAAGAAAGAGGGAAAACAGAAAGCACTTTTCATGCAATTCAATATTATACTTTTGTGAGTTATCGACAATGAGGGGTAATTAGAAAGAAATTGCTGGTCACTTGGGTTTGTGGAACTGGTACATAACTATTTGAGTTTAGTGAACTGAGTTGAGAAATTACTATTTGGAATGAAATAAAAGACAAACTTCAACAAATCTTCTATTATATGTCACCAAAAAACCTTTATTAGAGATTTAAAAAAAATAGATCAAAACATGAAACATTTCAATGGATTTATTTGAAGTCTTTTTATTATTCAACCATCTTTATATATTTTGCTTTTATGCAGTCAGAACAAGAGATCCACAATTGGGAGCTGGTTTGGTTTTGGCTTAAATACATTACATTTTCATCTTTAGTAAAACCACTTTTCTTATTTAAAAAGAAATTAAATTAGTTCTATCAGACAAATGCAAGTGGAAATTTAGTACTTCATTATTTAAGCCTCAGACAATTTTCCTAGCATTTTGAATATTCAAATGCATAAACATTAGCATCAGGCTTATCTTCCTTGCAGCAAATAAATATTTTGCATTAAAAAATAAATTGTAGGGTGTGTGTATGAAAGAGAGGGAGACCCTATTAGATACTGTCAAATAACAATCTTGCAAAGTTGTTTCAGCAAGAAAATGAAATTAAAGAATAGATTAATCAAATTATAGCTTATTTTACCATAAATGCAATGCATTAAATGACATATTGCTACTGAACAGCATCCCCAGAGAAAAGCCAAGGCATTTAGAGAATACACTGCTGCTGGAGGAGCTGATCTACCCTTTGCTCCTAGTTTTGACCATAGGGAAAGAATCCACAACCTCAGTCTCGCTATGTAAGCTACAGTCTTACACTTTTGGCCTTCTGACAGGTATACATTGAGCTTAGTTGAGTCTACCCCCTCGTCAGTGAACCTTCATCTGACATCTATCAGCAAGTATATTCAATCGCCTTAAAGGATGAAGATAAACTAGTTTTCCTCTAGTTTTAAGAGGAAATAAGTAATGAACTATTTACAAAGGAAAAAAATGAAAATATATTGAGTCTCAATTACCTCATGTAAAATCTCTGACAAATAGGCTTGCTTCACATGCACAGGCCAGGAAACACTTTTGTTTGGGGACAAGGTGTTTTATTAATTTGACAATTATTTATTTATTAAATATCTACTGTGTATTTTAGTTGCCTTCCTCTAGGGCATTTCTCTATCTCTGCAGATGTGGGGGGAAAACAAAGATAAAAGTATGGCATTGAATGTTACCCAAAACAAAGGATCTCATTTCAACATAAAACAAATTATTCTTCAAACCTTAATCATTAAAAAAACACGTGGATTTTCAACAGAATAATTCAAGATAATCTACTAAAAAATGAAGGTATGTTTGAAACATTTGAATTATAAGCATTCCAATGAAAAGAAACACAACAAAAGCAAATGAAATTACCAAGAAATAGAAAAATAAACTAATTCTCTTATATTTCTATTTTTGTTTGTGAGGTTGGGGGAGAAGGAGACATTGGATAAAGAGGTAAAATAAAAGAACTAATAGGGATCTTTAAAGGGGGGAAAAGTATTTCAAGGGCCAAAAATTTAATGGAATGTTAATGATTTATTAAAGGGAAAGATTGAGAAGTGAATTAATATCCCATTAATTAAATCTTAAGATACTTTATAATGGAGTCACTATCTTGTGTATGGGAGGGAGGGGAATGAATAATGTAGTGGGAAATCATTCTACTAGGAAGAGGAGAGGGAAGAGCCAATGGGAAGCTACAGCTAAATATCCATGTATTCTTGTATCTTAGAGACAGTAATTTCTTCTATCTCTCAACAAGACTTTGGGACTGTGGGAGAAAATGGTAAAAACAGGGAGGGGAGGGATTGGAATTAGAAGGGACAGAAGAAATGGGCTCAATCTAGAATGGGAAATGAAAAGATGCCATTTGTGAACACAGCTATCTCAAAAATGAGAGAAAATATGCTTATAATGGGTTTGACTGAGGTGAACGGAAACTATAGATGACAAAGTCTGAAGATGAGAAGGGCTGAGGTGCAATGTATATTTCCCTAAGATTAATCTATTTAAGATGAAAAGAATATCATTGATCAACAGACAGAAGATATGATGGGAATGACAAGGGTTAGAAACAGTTCTTATGATTTGCTTTAGAGAATTATTCCCACCATATGTTACCAGTAGCCTTCTTGAATTGTTATGCTTGTGTTAGCATAGCAGAGATTACATTAAAAAGAAAACAAAATAAAAATAATTACACAAACAACCTATACATGAGGAAAGAAAGATTGGGGGATAGCATGAGAGAAAAATAAAAGGCATTAATAAAAAATGGAAAGAGAAGAGAACTTAAATTTGCTGTTTCATAAGCTCTATCTCTCATTAGCAAAATAGTATGAAGAGGAATATTAGCCAAAAGACCATGAATGGGAAAATAAAATTCAGAATATAAAATAATATAAATGTACAGAAATAACAAATAAAATAATGTAAATGAGAAGTTCTGGGGGGAGGGGGAAGTATCATAAAATGATGCTTAAATATGATGCTTTACTTATGATACTTTACTTATCATAAAATATGATACTTAAGCTAAGGTGCTGAGGAAATGGAGGGAATTTGAACCATATAAGCCAGGTAAGGAAAGATGTATACCATAAGAGGGGAAAAACCAGATAAAAGAAAGAAACAACCAAAACATGAATGAGCAATTAAGGAAAGTAATATAGCAAAGAAGAGAGAAGCCTGTGCTAAAAATTAGTACCAAATTAGTGTATACAAAAGTAACTAAAGTAACAAAATTCTGACATATGAAGTAAATGAAAATAAACACAAACAACTTGGTGTAGGAAAACATAATCCCAGCAATCATAAACTTATGGGTGAAAATATTAAATTAATAAAGAAAAGGAAATAATTAATAGGATAAGAAAATGAAACCCTAAAGTTTTTGTACATGAGAAAGAAAAAAACAAAAATTTCCCACATCAAGGTAGGAAAACCTTGAAACAACATGCATAAAGTTACTCTGTGAAAGGAATGAATACTATCATTAAATATATAAATCACAATTTACATATCATATAAATTAAGAAAAAGAACTGAACTGCAAGAAGACAAAGATGGTAATACAATAATTAAAGGAATTCAACATTAACATTAGTCTTTTAAATTCAGACAAATCTGATAGAAAGCCAAAAAGGAACATATATATATGTCAATAGATTCAATAAATTCATGGTAACATTAAAAACAAACATGTCTCAAAGCATCATGTGGTAGCATATGAAAAAGAGCCATGTGATAAAATACAAATCATGAATGAATATAAAAAGGAAGAAATATTATTTGTCCTTATAGAACCCAGGCAATTAATTTTTATAATTATTTCTGTATAATTGATGTCCTTTGCAAGATGTTCATGTAAAAACATTATTCTGATAATGTGTTCATAGGCTTTAAGAAAATATCAAAGAGGACAGTGACATAAAATATCTTGGAAACATCTTAGGGACTACCATGGTGGAGTAAAAACAGGAACTTTTCTGAGCTCTGCTCCAACCACTTCCAATAAGTATAAAATATGACTCTAAAAAATTTTAGAGCTACAGAACCCAAAAAAGTGACAGAGAGAAACAAATCTCCTACTGCAGCCTGGCAGGGCAACAGGAAGGGTCTATCGCACTGGGCTGGGAGTCAAGCACAGTCCTGTGTGAGCCACAAGATTCTGGCCACAAGGCAGCCTCTATCAGACAGAGTAGACTTCAGGAAAGTGAATCACCAGCAGCTATGGTGTTTTTCTGCCTTTTCAACCAATAAATATCAAAGAGAAAGTAAGGTCAGTAGGGAACTCTGTTGGATCTGGGTGACAGAAGACTGTGGTCCAGCACCTCTCCCCAGGGTCAGAGGTGGAGGAAGCACAGTGTCTGCAGCTGCTGCCATGTAGCTTCCTCTGGAGCTCCTAGCCCACAGAATGTAGGGGAACCAGTAGACTATTCAGAGGGTAATTGCTCTGGCTTTGACATGCTTGGATATGGATTCTAGTCTTGGTTGATGGTCTTGGGGTTTGTGGCCAGTGTACCAGAGCTTGGTGTGTCTGTAGAGAGCACACCCTCCTCAGACTCCTGATAACATTTATGAAAACCCCAGCAATCTGGGACATAGCTCAACTCTCTAGAAGCAGAGTTCTACTATGGCAAAGAGCTCAAAAATCAAGTAATTGGCTGGCAAGATGAGCAATCAGAGGGAGAGCAATCAGACCATAGATTCCTTTTTCAGGACAAAAAGGATCAAAACATGAAAAATGGAGGCAATGAAGTCAAAACTCTGGTATTAAAAGCTTATGAGAAAAATAAGAATTGGTTACAGTCCATCGAGGAGCTCAAGAAGGATTTCGAAAATCAAGTAAGAGAAGTGGAGGAAAAAATAGGAATAAAAATGGGAGTGATTGAAGAAAATCATGAAAAGTGAGTTAACAGCCTTCTAAAGGAGACCCCCAAAATGGAAGAAAATCACACCTAAAAAAATAGACTAACTCTAATAACAAGAGGACCTAAGAGCCAATAAGGAGAATACCTTAAAAAGCCAAATTGCCCATGTGGAAAAATAATTTAAAAAACTCACTGTAGAGAATAATTCCTTCAAAATTAGATTGGAGCAAATGGAAGCTAATGACTTTATGAGAAATCAAGATACAAAAACCTATCCAAACAAATGAAAAAAATGGAAGGCAAGGAGAAATATCTTATTAGAAAAACCACTAAACTGGAAAATAGGTCCAGGAGGTACAATTTAAAAATTATTGGACTACCTGAAAGCCATAATCCAAAAAAGAAACTAGAAGTCATCATTCAAGAAATTCTCAAGGAAAATTGCCCTGATATTCTAGAATGAGAGGGTAAAATAAAAATGGAAATATTTCAGTGATTGCCTCTTGAAAAAGATCAAAAAAGAAAATTCCTAGGAATATCATAGCCAAATTCCAGAGTTCCCAGGTCAAGGAGAAATATTAAATGCAGTCAGAAAGGAGCAATTTGAGTATTATGAAAATACAATCAGGAAAACACAAGATCTAGCAGCTACTACACTAAGGGATCAAAGGGCTTGGAATATAATATTCCAGAGGTCAAAGGAGCTAGGATTAAAACCAAGAATCATCTACCCAGCAAAACTGAGTATAATGCTTCAGGGGAAAACATGGTCATTCCATGAAATAGGGGACTTCCAAGTAATCTTGATGAAAAAAAAAGAGCTGTACAGAAAATTTGACTTTTAAAAACAGGAAACAAGGTAAGCATGAGAAAGTAAACAGGAAAAAGAAATCATAAGGAACTAATTAAAGTTGAACTGTTTATTTTCCTAAGAGGAAAAACAATAGTTGTAACTCATGAGACTTTTCTCAGTATGAGGATACTTGAAGGGAATATATGTATATATACATACATGCAGAAATATGTATGTATGTATAGAAGGGTATATATGTGTATAAATACATATATGAGTATGTGTATATGTGTGTAAATGTATACATAGACAGAAGGCACAAGATCAATTAAATAGGAATGGATGATATCTAAAAAATAAAATTAAGGCTTGAGAGAGGAATATAATGAGAGGAGTAAAGGAGAGATAGAATGGGGTAAATTATCCCATATAAAAGAGGCAATAGAAACCTGTTACAATGAAGAGGAAGGGCAGGAAGGTGAAAGGGAATATGTAAACCTTTCTCTCGCTGAATTTGGCTTAAGGAAGCAATAACAAACACACTCATTTGGATATCTTACCCTACAGGAAAAGTAGTGGGGAAGAGGATAAGAGGGGGAATGATAGAAGCAAAGGCAGATGGGGGAGAGGGTAGTTAGATGCACGTACTTTGGAAAAGGGACAGGGTCAAAGTAGAAAATAGAATAAGGGGGGGCAGTATAGGATGGAGGGAAACAGAGTTAATCTTTCACAATATAAATACTATGGAAATGTTATGCATAACAACACATGTACAAACCATATCTTCCCAGTGGGGGTGGGTGAGGAAGGAAGAAGGAAAAGAATCTGGAAATCAAAGTTTTAAAAACAAATGTTAAAAAAAGTTTTTTACATTCAACTGGGAAATAAGATACACAGGCAGTGGGGATAGAAATCCATCTTGTCCTACTAGAAAGTTAGAGGGGGCTTGGGGGAAGATAAAAGAGAGCAGATTGGGGGAAGCAGTATTCAGTAAGCTCATATCTTGGGGTAGGGGTAGGGGAAAGACAGGGAGAAAATGTGTAACTCAAAATCTTGTGGAAATGAAGATGAAAACAAAATAGATTAAACAATAAAAAATAAAATATAAAAAATAAAAATAAAAAAGTAATTAATGTAAGAAACATAAGCAAAATATATGGAACTAAACCACAATTTCATAAAAATATCCTTATAAATAAATAGGTAAAGAAAAAAAGCAATGAATCTATAAGAATTTTTAAAGTGCTGCTTATATTTCAGTCACTGTGATACCATGTAAGAAGAAGAGCAAAACAAAACTTCTTCTTAATTGTCTTCCCATAAAGGAGATTTCATTAAAATGAAGAACACAACATGTACGTAAATAGGTGCATACAAGACACACAAAAATACACATAAATTAGCCTTAGAGAATAAAGCTTTAGCAGCTTGGCAGGGGGGGCAGGAAGACAGGAAAGACTTCCTGTAGAAGGTGGAATTATTTGAGTTTTGAAGAAATCTTTGCATTCTGAGTGCAAAAAAATAAGTGTGTAGCATAACCTGTACAGTGAGGTGGGATTTTTTTTGCTTTAAAAAAAGTTTTTTTTTTATGTTTTTTGGAGGGCAATTGGGGTTAAGTGACTTGCCCAAAGTCATATGGCTAGTAAGTGTGTCAAGTGTCTTGAGGGTGGATTTCAACTCAGGTCCACCTGACTCCAAGGCCAGTGCTCTATTCACTGTGCCACCTAGCCACCATGTGTACAATGAGTTTTAATAGCATACACATATAACTAGGACTGCTTCCAGAGTTCAAGTGAAGAGGACGAACTTCTGTGGACCCTCCCATAGGGAAAGGTCTTTGGGCTCCTCTCTCATTCACTCATAAGGAAGCCTTGAGCATCTTCTTTCCTGTCAAAGATAGATATATGAACTACCATCAGCCTCCAATGGTGACCAAGATAATAACAAGGACAGCAGTGACATCTTGCTCCCAACTGCTTATCTTCTCATGTGTCACTGCCTGGAAACATGCTCATAGTTTATTTGAGAATGGGTAAAAGAGGGTCTGACTTTCCTCCCTTAGGGGCCTGGAACAGTTTGTCCTCCTCACTCAATATGTAGACAGAGAATAAAGAGAGATTACTTCAGCTGGTTAATGCCCTTTCAAATATATCCTAAGGTCCAACTCAGCATCCAGTATGAATGTGTTCATTTTCACCATGCAGTAAAAAAGATAGGGAACAATCATAGAATATGTGTGAATGTACCAATGTTTCTGTGGTGGTGATGGTGGTGGTGTAGGTGGTAAGCAATGTCACTTCTGCTGAGCACACTGTACCTGCTCACATAGAAAGTTTTATGGATCTTATTAGAAAGTTACTCATTACATAAATAATTTTTTCTCCTCCCATCCTGCCCTGCCAACACAGATATATTGCAATTCTTCCTCAAAAGCAGCCTGCAATGAAAGAAGGTTTTAAAATAAATTTAACATACCTGTTTTCCAAATAAAATATAGAAATTTTAATCATTCATTCTTTATTATATTGACACTAAAGTTAATGTGTATATTTTGTTATTTTATAGGACTAATAATCTGTCATTTTTTGGTTGTGTTTTCACAAGTGAAGGCGGCTGCAGTCAGTTTATTTTTGTAACATATTCAATCTTCCTTCCATTAACAACAAGTTAATTGCTTATGAAAATTAGAGGAAGCCGATAATGAAGCATTCCTGATCCATCCAGCTACTTAGAGAAGCACTTAAATGACAATTTCCAAATCCTAGTTGCTTTCTCATAAGGCTGTTACATTGTCTACATGAAGAGAATATACAGTCTAGTATTAAGCAAGATTGAGAAATGATGAAAGTGGCTTTTGATTCCCAGGTCTGATATAGCATTTCTAAGATGAATACGGCATCCATACAACACTAAATACTTTGGCAAAAATGAGAAAAAAATTGTCATCCGTAATGATATTTTGAAATATTTCCTTGTGGTACATATGCTAAAAACACTTGCCCTTCTATCTCAGGCCAGCAGAAGGTTTGCTGTCCTCTATCCATATAGTAAAGACACAAGTTTTAACAAGACTCAAATAGGTTCCTTTGATTTATCTTAAGCCATTCATGAAAGAGTCACCACTTACTTCCTCCATTATTTATTCATGAAATGTTTCCTTCTCAATTAATGAAGGATCAACTAGCCTTAGAATAGCCTTTTCTCCTTTACATATTGAAGAGAGTTTGTAACTAGTTTTCTCTCAGATTAGGAGAGTCTCTATGATGGAGAGCCTAACCTAGTATTTTAACTCCAAAATACATTTACCAAATGTAATTCTCAAGATGAAAATCTCCCAGTAAGTATGACCTTCATAAATTCTTATTGAATTATAAGTGTTCCAAAAGTTCTAGTACTTCTTACTTTGCACTAATTGACTTTTCAACCCAAATTGTAAACATTTTCCTTGTTCTTCACTTGACTTCACTGGCATATTTAAAAATAACTTTATTTTGTTATTTATTAAACCATAACAGGGGAGTTACGTTGTAAAGAGAATGCTTGTTGTATACGTTAAATCTCTGATAAGCTGAAAAGAGTATGCAAGTCAGAGAGGTTCTGATGAACACAGGCAGGTACTGAGTTGAATTAGGGCGGATATTTTTTACTCTAAAACATGACAATCTTCCTTTCTGCTATTTCTCCACTGTTTTTTCCACTGCTTTTCTCAATGACTCAGGTCCATAGAGGCAAACTGGGGTGATGTTGTGAATATGCCATGGCAATGGATTTGTTAAGAGCATTGCAAGGATTTCTTGTCTGTAAAATGGAGCAAAGAGCTAATTAATTTCAGGTCTGTTATCTGTTGTCACTCATCCAACCTTGGAGAGCTGTCCTCAAACACTTGAAATACTTGTTTTAACGTCATTTATAATTGAAGAACTGAACACATTATCTGCACTTCAGCCTGTGAAGCAGGAACTTGCAGGCAAATTTTTTAAGGGATTTGAAAATGAAGAAAAATATAACAGCCCAAAGGCTTGACTGTTGAATTAATATGAATCCTTCAGAAAACATGTCCCTCAGCCTATGTGCATCAAGTTCACTGAAAGCTGCTATCTGCTTCCCCTGGGAAATTTTGCAGGAAGAATTTAAGCTTTCAGTAGTATATTGGCAGTTCAGAACATGCAAAGGCTTTCATCATTTGCTGTCTCTTTGTCCCCGTGTTACTCTCTATCTCTCTCCATCTATCCATCTGTCTATCTCTTTGTCCATTTGTCTATCTCTGTCTTCTAAGCAGCTGTCTGTCTCTGTATGTATGTCACTCTGTCTCTGTCTGTCTTTCTCTGTATCTTTGTCTCTGTCTCTTCTCTCCCCCATTTCTCTCTCTCTCTCTCTCTCTCTCTCTCTCTCTCTCTCTCTCTCTCTCTCTCTTTCTCTTTCTCCTGAAGTATCAAAAAAATTCAAACTTTCAGTAGTGACTAAAAACTTATGATTCTTACAGTTTTTTAAAAATAAACTTTATTTACTAGATTAAGACCAGGCCTTAAAATGTGGCCTTGAAATGACCTTTGGCCCTCTAGTTCCTCTGGTGCCGCCTTTTGACTGAGCCCAAGTTTCACAGACAAATCCTTTTATTAAGAGGATTTGTTCTGTGAAGTTTGTATTCAGTCAAAGGGCAGGTCCACATGTGGCCTTGAGGCCACAGATTCCCTACCATTGGTTAAGACTATACATATATGATATCGCAATTATCTGGTAAATTTTACTCAATTCCACAAATATTTATTATGTCCTTAATATATACAAGCAACCGTGCTACTTGCTAACAACCATATTCCATTTGTCCATAAATGCAATCAAAGCTATGTGGACAATATGACTGACTAAATTTTGATTAGAGTTTTAAACGTTATTTCACAATGATTATCTGAAGTAAATGTTATTATTAATCACATTTTATGAATGATAAAAGAAACTCAGAGAGGTTGAGTCGTTTGCTCAGACTCATAGCTACAGTACGAGGTAGGCTTTGAACTCTGGTCTACCTGACTGCAAGTCCAGAACTCTCTTCATATGCTCCATAAATATGCTTTCTATTGTTATAGCTCAGTCCATAAAATTGCCATGTCCTTTTACTCATAGATTCTACTATGAGGAATATATCTCAAGGACATCACAGATAAGGGAAAAGTTTCCCACATGCCCTAAATACTTGCAGCAACTCTTTTTTTATGGTAGCAAAGAACTAGAAACAAAGTTGAAAGCAATTGAAAGGGGAATGGGCAATTAAATTGTGATAAGTGAATATAATAAAATATGACTATGCAATAAGGAATGAAGAATATGATGAATGAAGAGAATCATGAGAAGATGTACATAAGTTCATGAAGAAAGCAATATACACAGTAACAACAACAATGTAAATGGAAAGAACAGTTCAGGTATTCCAAAATGAAAAGATCAAGCAAGGTCCCAAAGAAGGCACATGAAATGATAGTACCTACTCTATTGCATAAGTGGGAGGTTTATAAGTATAGAACACTGAATATATATTTAGGTTTCTGCGATATTGTATCAGCAAGCACCATAGCATACACAGGGTGGCTCCTAGCACAGATTCTTTGATGTGCTTTTCTAAAGGAAAGCAACTCAAAAACGGGTTAACAGTCTCATTTTAATCAATCAAACACATATCATTTACCTAGTTCAGGGGAAAAAGTCAGCACCATGAACTTCAGAGAATACAAACACAAGTTACAAGCAGACCAAGAAACAGATCAGCTGATGGGCTTCCAACCGTCTGACCATTATATCCCTACCTGGTCAGTTACCAGACAGGGAAGAACCAACATCTATGTTTTCAAAGCCACAGGGCTCAATGGCTTCCCAAAGTCTTTTCTGGCCAAATCACACAACTCTTTCCAAAGTGAGCCCCAAAGCAAAACCTAACATCTGAGCATATATAGCCTTCTCCCGGATCAGAGAATGTCACAGCCCTCTTGACCCACTGCCCAATCACAAAGTAATAAGGAGTGGGAATTCCTGAAGAACAAGCCTCCTACCACAGACTCCATGTGACCACATTCAGCCTATTAGGGGGCAGAGTATACTTTCAAATCAGGGAAGGTTCTTGGAGCCACTTAAGCCTATCAAAGGGCCTAGGGGCAGGGAAGATCTTCAGATTCCCATAACAGATGTATTGACCAATTTTCTTCAGATTTTTTTCCATTCTATTTTTTCCCCCTTAGTGAGGGAAAGAATTCTAAACTCATTTTAAAATGAGCATTAAAAATAAACAAATAATGAATATGAAGAAAGAAAAAAAATTCTTCTTTAAACATATTCTTTGTTATATGAAATGGTTCACTGGTAGAGAAAAGAAGGACAACTAGGGGAATTTTTGTCATATAAAAATTAAAGATATCAAGAAAATGTTATTAAATAAAACCCTCTACTTAAACATTTCTTTCTTCCCTGTATGCTCCAAGGCAGTTGTGTTAACTCAAATAGAAACAGGGTCTATTAATCCATACAAAAAGATGCCCGCAGGCACATATTGACTTGGTTTTAAAATGTAATTTTATATATGTTTTATTGTATTTTTATTGATTTTGTTAAATACTTCCCAATTACATTTTAATCTTGTTCCTGACTCTAGGGAGAGTTGTAAGCTGTGCATTTTACATTTTTTCTCTACGGGAAATTCAATGTCATATAAAGGGTCTTCCCTCCCAAAGCTTCTCTTTGAAACGTTAAGGGATCTATACATGTTTTATAATGAATCAGATGATGCTTCTGTAAAATGGTTAACATACCAGAAAACTCACATCATCCCAAACCTTGTGGAAAAGAGAAAAAATGTGGCCCAAGGGGGAAAAATGTCTCCAGCTGAAATGAGATGGATTATACTGAGTAAATGTTCTTTTACCATGCAACCTATGTTTGTTTGTTTTAAAATAAGATTTAACAGTAGAAATCACACAGAAGTCACCTATTCTGTTGTAATTTGTTTGTTTTGTTATGTTTTCTTTTGAGTGGTGAATTTCTGGACCTGCAAACTCCCAGCACAGTGATGACTTTCAATGATGCAAATCTATAGTCTATCAACTAGTCTTGGGCAGTTTAATAAGTAGGTGATAAATTGACAGATAAATAGGTAGATAGATAGATGATAGATAGATAGATAGATAGATAGATAGATAGATAGATAGATGGTAGACAGTTAAATAAATGAATGAATAAATGAGTTGTTAAGGGCTTTGAGAGGTTAAGTGTCATAGTCTCATAGCATGTATAAAAGGCAGGATTTGAATCCAGGTCTTCTTGACCCTGGCCATCCTAGTTTCTGCTATATCACACTGCTTTCAGCTAAAACAAAACAAAACATTTCAATGAAATTATAGAATTTTCAAATGTTAAGTTTGAACATTATCTTTTTGCATTTATTTATGAAAACTTGTCCAATTATGAATACCTGTATCAATTGAGAATTCTTCTCCAATACCTAGGCATCTAAGTTAGCTGTTTTTAATACTACAAAGATGTCAGGAGGAACGAAAAGAGCCTACCTATCTTCTAGATGATCAAAGACTTTCTGACGCAGATATGGGCACTAAAAGTGAGACGTCCAGGGATGGAAACTGTGTGTATTGTTACTGGGTAGGAAAACTAGACCCAAATTTAATTCCTTTCCAGCTACAGACTACTTTGGTTAAGATTCAACCCATAGAATTTGAACATACTGATAGCCACCCTCCAATAACTGTTAACTTAGGTATAGACACGTAGGACTATAATGATCCTGAGGGTCAGTCCATTTCAACTAATAGTTTTGGTATGAGAGAGGAGAGATCAGTCAGAGATAAGAGAATTAGGCCAATTGGAACAATCATTAAGCCAAAGATGAATATATAATTGCACATATCTCTATGTAGCAATACTAGAAATTATTCATGTTTGCTTATAATTGCATATTTTTACTGCTGTATATGTAAATTATCATATATTTGACTATTTTTTCAATTTTACTGTCATGTTCATTTGGCTATATTTTGTGTTACTTCATGCTATAGCTATGTCTGTTATTTTTTTTATGCTACTAATAAAGTTGTATTTTATATATAGGCCTATTAATTGCCTTATTATTATAGCTATCTAGATGTGCTTTGTTAGCCATGCTAACTGCTTTCGATTGAGTGTTGTATACTATAGAATGTATTTTGAAGTGTGCGTGTGTTATATGACATTTTGTCACTATGGTATCCTCCCTGGCGATGCTCTGTATGGTACTATGTCTACTGCATGTACTGGTAATGTGCATTTGTTTTATTTTACTTTCAGTGGTACTGAAAGTCAGTTACCTAGGACACCAAAAAATTCATCTTTGCTGCTTTAAAGCTTATGTTTACACTGTACACTTAGTTTTGAATTTGCTCCAGCTGATCTTTGCAGTTACTGCTGAGTTTTGGCCCAGGGGAGGAATGTAACCCCAGTCCCAAAGTCAAAATTGACACACAATCCTTTTCTCATTGGTGGCGGAGATGAAGGCCCTGCCCTGTGAGCAGTTGACAAAAGAGAAAGGAAGGAGGAGGAGAGGAGAAAGGAGACAGACAGAGATAGAAACAGAGACATAGAGACAGAGAGAAAATACTTCATTCTCTTCAGTTATCTTCAAATTCTCTTCAATTTTGAGTCAGTTTAGAAACTATAATCTACTCAGGGAGTGTATCAATAATGAGATATTCACAACACCCATGATGGTTATGAATATGTTGGTGTAGTTTTGGATCACAAAATATAGCAAATTCTCCACATGGAAGGCAGAACCAAGGTCTTTATTCAGAAACCATAA
>CM053593.1:76768534-76793342 GCA_028646575.1 Pseudocheirus occidentalis | reverse complement strand
TTCTCTCAGGAACAAACTGTTGATTGGCTTTACAGCTATATAGTACGTAAGAATGTATTTGTACACACACACATGCACACATATATACAAACAAACATATATGTATATTACATATAAAGACATTCTTGCTCACTGATATTAGCTGTTATGAGTTCAGTAATAATTTCTATGAAGATTGCTCCCTTTTCTATGTATCCAGCCAAAGTTTATTTCAAGATATCTAGTCTTTCATTTACAATTGTCTATTTCATTTGTATGTCTGTATGGACATTATAAACTCAACGTGTTCTAGAGAGAATTCATTGACTTCATACATGCCAAATCAATGTTTTTTTCCCCCCTAACTTCTTTATTCACAGTATGTTCAAGGCATCATCATTCTTTTATTCTGCCAAGGTTTGTGACCTTAGAGTCATCTTTGAATATTCCCTCTTGAGCAGCCCACCTCCATATCCAATATTGCCAAGTCTTGTTGAACCTACCTTTACATCTCTCACATATATCCTCTTCTCTTCATTCATATGTACACTGTCCTAATCACCTCTAATACAATAGTTTCCTAAATTGTCTCTCTGCCTCAAGTCTCTCCTAGGTCATAATTTATGTTCCATGTATCTTCCAAATTAATATTCTTAAATCACAGTTTAGATTATATCACTTCTCCATTTAAGAATATTCACTGACTTCCATTTGCCCCTAGAATAAAATACAAAATCTTCTGTACTCTACCAAAGTCCTTACAATTGGAACCCATCCTAACCATTCCAGGATTACTTACCATATACTTCATCATGAAAACTATATTTCCCCCCAAATGGCCTCCATAATATTCTATCACATAGCCCTTTGATTTTGCATAGAGTATCCCTTATGCATAGGATACTCTGACTCCTTTTCTCTGACTTATAGATATTCCATTTTCCTAAAAGCCTCAAAACAGGCAACTTTATATGTAAGTGCTATTCTGATCCTACAGTTTCTAGTGTCCTACTTAGAACCCATATACTTTATAAGGACTCATCTCTGTTCATGTTATCTCCCTTTAGTCTAGTGTTACTCCCTTGAAAGAAGAGTCAATTTCATGTTAGATTTTGTAACCCTAGTACCTGGCACTAGGAGTTTTATTGCAAATGCCCATTGGATAAGTGAATAAATTTACTTCATTTTTTCCAAAACTGACTTCTCCCTTAGGAATTTCAGCCTGTGTACCTCTTGTCTCTACCGAAAAGTTAAAATTGTTGGTTGATCTCATGCAAGCAAATGGGATAATTTGTGCAAAGCTTAACAGGCTTTATTAACCTTACAGAAAAAGGAATGATTAAAAAATCAAACCTATAAAAAATAAAAACAACTTTCTTTCCTTTTAAAAGTTAAAAACATTTTTTTAACTTCTCTCAGGGCTATAATCAGCTCTCAAAATTTATGGTACAGTGTTAAGGCAGAATCTCCGTGAAAGGAGAAAATCTTGAACAACTACAGAGTCTGCAAAGCTCACAGTACTAGCAAAGGATAAGCTCTGGTTTTGCTCCCCTATGTGATGACCTAACAAAGGTGCTCTGAGGCTGCAGCAAAAGCTTGTGTCTCAGAATTCTTATACTTCGTCCAAAAAGTTAGTGTTGTATAGTAATTCCTTCTTCATGCCCAGGATGCCTAGCATGCTTCATATCCTGGCACTCACCTATAATTCCACAATATGCAGCTCCTTTCCTGACTCTAGAAATCCTTCATTTTGTCCAACCACTTCTGTCTGCAACCCTCTATGCTCATATATGTGTATGCATACATGTGTAAACGTGAATACTCTGCCTATATCTTTATGTGGGCATGCATATGTTTATAGTTTTATTTTACTTTCTAAGTGTTTTAATAGTTTAATATAAGAATTGAGTTATAAAGATTCTTATACATTATCATTTATAAAGTCATTCATCTGGCTTTTAAAACTCATGATATCCTGGCCCCTTTCTATTTTTCCAGTCTTCTTGTATTTTCCTCCAAAGCACTCTAGGATTCAGTTATTTATTTATTTATTTTTGCACATAACATGCCATCTCCCAACTCTGTGCCTTGGTAGGTTTTGTTTCTCATGCCTGGAATGTTCTCCCTCTTCACCTTCCCCTCTTAGAGTTCCCTCATTTGTTTCTCCACTCATCTCAAATACCCAATTCTGCCACTTAACTCCTAGAGCTATTCTCTCAAAGTTACCTTCAACCTGCTCTGTATATATCTTGTATATGGCTACTTATCCATATATTTATAATGCAAGTTTCTGGAGGCAGGGGCTGTTTGGGCCTATCTTTAGTGCTTAATGTAGTGCCTGGCATTTTAAGAAACATATATGGATGGATCAGTCACATCACAGAATCACAAAATCTCAGAACTCAAATGCTCTCATTTAGTTCAATCTGTATTTAAAAAAAATGTCCATTACAAATTACCTGAAAAATGGTTACTGAGTTTTTTTTTTCAAAGACCTCTAGTGCGTGGAAAACCATTACTATCTGAGGGAGTTCATTCTCCTTCCCTCCCCCTTATATCATATCTAAATGTGACTCTTTGCACAATATATATATTTATATTAATATTTATATTTCTCTCTTCTTTGCAAAAATTGTTTATCTTTACATGACCACCTTTGAAATACTTGATGACAGCTATCATACTTCACTCCCCAAGTTGTCTTTTCTTCATTTTAAAGAGCTCCAGTTTCTTCCACTAATCTTCATGGTATGATCTCAGGGCTACCCCTTTTCCTCTGCACCCTCTGGACCAATATTCATCTGAATGCACATTCCAGTCTAGCAGTTTTCAATGTATTAGACTACAAGATCCTTGAGAACAGGAACTTTCTAACTTTTGTATTTGTATCCTTAATATTTATCTTGGTGTTTGGCATATAAATGCTTAATAAATGATTCTTTAATTCTGGAGCTTTTCAATGGCCTTAAAAAGGACCCCTAGCTGAACACAATTTATAGATTTGTTTTATGGCTGAGGGCATGCATATTCACAGTGCTTTGATTACTTGTTCATGATGGCATGGTAAGTAATTGGAAGAGCAGGGGCTAGAACACAAGTGTTCTAACTCCTAGCCAAAGGCTTTTTTCCACTGTGCTATATTTTTGTGTAATCTTTTATGCCTCAGCCTTAGATCAGAACTTTCTTCAAGCTGAGACAAGAAATCTGGGATCCTCATATTCTAGTTTTATAAACTGAACAAATAGACTTTCATAATTGTAGAAGGAGCTACAATAGAATTATTTTTTTTCTTCCATTCTGTGACTGTTAGACAGGATTCAGTAGTTATTGTACTCTGAGTGTTCTCAGTTAACAAATCCTCCTTCCCCCATGTTATAGTAAAACTTTTACTCTTTGTCACCATCTGGTATTCTCTGACATTGCCCTCCCAGCAATAGATTTTCTGAATAATTATGGGAGGTGAATGGATGACAGTTTGCACCATGCCCTCAGAGTGTAAGCAAATAAACTGCATCAAGCCAGCCCTGGCATAGTCAACAATTCTCATAATTCATTGGATGGCAGTTAAAAAATCAGATAGACATTTAGTGAAGATGTGACAATGACCTAAATAATCACATGAACCTTACACGTAACTAATTTTGTTGTTTTTGTTCATTACACCCTGAACCACTGTGTTTATACTCAGCACAAAAGCATAGATATTTAGGACAGGTTTTATTTCCTATAAGAACTTATTTTTCTAATTCCTTCAGTAGTAGTGTCTGTCACTCCTTAAATTGGTGGCATTTACATATTTGTTTATATACTTTCATTCTAAGTTGAATGTAAGCTTCCTGAGAGCAACGACTAGTTTTCATTTATCTTTGAGTGTTTAGCACCAAGCTCAGTATAAGTATAGCATAGTAGTCAATAAATGTTTATTTACATTGTCAAGTCAATAAGTATTTATTAAGTGCTTACCAACACTGTGTTAAGCACTGGCTTTACAAATATAAGCAGAAAGATAGTTTTTATCCTGAGGACTTTATATTCTAATGGGAGATTACAACATATAAAAAGAACCTTGAAAGGAAGTGGGAGTAATGAATGTCCTTTGTAGACATTCTGAAGTTGGGGGAGGACTTTCTCCCTTTTTCACTGGATGAAAGTTTTGCTGGCCTGGGTGTTTTTGTTTGTTTGTTTGCTTGCTTGTTTGTTTCATAATTGAAGTTCTAGAAGAAATCTGCCAATCAGAAGAAAGGATCTTACTGGATGAAGTGTAAGAAGAGGGAGTAGGGTGTTTCCAGTGGGTGAAGTACAGGGCTGGAGTGGTCTTCAAGTTGAATAGGTTTCTGAATCATTATTTGGAAGTTCTAGTAAAGACATTAAGGAATAAAACTAAAGAGGAACTTGAACTGAAGCAGTTTGTAAATTTATTCAAAAAAGATAGCCAATGTTGTATATTCTGTCTGGTGTGATAATAAAGGTCATAATATAATGACACAACTAGCTCATATATCCTTAGATATTGACATCCAGAATCCTTCCTAAATATCCCTCTCAGAAGGAAGTATTGAGTAGTTAATTGGATGTATTGATTTGGTGCTGAATAATGTGAAATCTTTCTGGTTCTCAGATACTCAACTAGATCTGTGATTTCATAAATATGAATGTTCCTTCCAATTAAGCAAGCCATAATTTATCCAAACTTGGCTATCCCCTCTGACTCTCACCTCCTTTGAAGGAGGTATACATTTAGTTTGCTGGGGGTCATCTTGGCTTTCTCTTTACATAAGAATAATAATGGACCATACAGACTGCACAGCGGTTTTCTCTTGCTCTGGCCATGTTACCAAACTATCATTGTTTTTTTATCATATATTTCTTTGATAAAATCCTTTATTCCAATTATTCTTTATAACTTGTTCATTTGTATTACACTGTGAACTTCTCTGAAGTGTCATGAGTTTATCCATTGCCCTCTGAGTAATACTTATTTTTAATTTTGTGTGATAAGTCATATCAAGATTGTTTCATGTGACTTTTCAAGAGGAATGGGAGGTGATTTTCTCCTTACCCAGCCCTGATTACAGTATGGATAGGAGCATATGGCAACTAGAAATCCTTCTCTACATCAGCCTGATCTTAGGTTTTGAAGTACTTCTTCTGTGTCTTTACTACCTGAAATTAAGTGAATGACATTCAGTGCTGAAAAGGACCTGTACATCCTTACAGCCACCTTGTGAAAATGAGAGGTTCTATAATTCTGGGTCTTTTAGTGAGGCTAAATGGCTGCAGGAAGAAGAGTCCCTGATAGCCACTTCCACACTTTCCAAAGCAAAGGACATATATCAAGAGGAAGAACCTATTTCCTGGCCCTGTTTTGTAGAAAATATCTGTCATGAGGGGACAATGCAAAGCAGAAGTGAAATGTAGAATGAATATTTAGTAATACTGCTTAAAGAATTATCTTCCTTGGACAGAGTAAAACTATTTATAAATTAAAATACTGAATCCTATTTTTAAAACCTGTCTTTCAATGCATGCCTATGAGTGTCTACTATTTAACATTTCCTTCGTGTATAAGAAATAAACCCACACCTCTGCTTTAAGTAATTTTCCTAGAGTGCTAGAATATGGAACATAAACGAAAGGATGTGAGAAAAGGAGTTTTCCTTCCTTTCTAAGTGGTCAGGTAATCACTCCCCAGGACAGAATCCAATCTAGACTATATTCATGGGTCTTAAGCAGAAGCTCCATAGAGGAAAAGGAATGATAACAGCGTCCCAGCCCTTCATGTGTTGTTGTGGTGGTTGTAGTTCTTGTTATTTTTCTCATTGTTGTTATGGTTTTTCTGTTTTAGTCAGATTCTCAGTGACCCCATTTTGGATTTGTATAGCAAAAATACTGGAATGGTTTACCATTTCTTTCTCCAACTCATTTTACAGATGAGTAACTAAGGCAAGCAGGGTGAAGTGACTTGCCCAGGGTCACACAGCTAGTAAGTGGCTGAAGTCACATTTGAATTCACATCTACATGACTCCAGGGCCACTACTCCATCTACTGTGCCACTTAGCTATGAGCCCCTCAAACTCATTGCTATTCTTATACTTACTGTAGGATAAACAATAGACATTCTTCATTCACTTAGGTTTTTCTTTTCTTTTGTTATTTATGGTAATCTATTGTCCTTTAATGTCACATAGAATTTCTGTGATTCTGAAGTGTTGTTTGCATAAGCCACAGATCTCTTCCCTGGATACTTTTTTCTTGATTTCTTATATTCATCCATGTCAACCCCTCTCTTTGAGATTTGTAGATATACAATCTTTCCTTCTATTATGCCTTCTGGGATATAATTAATTTGATAAGAAATGTTGTTATGAATGGGGATAAAAAAAAGAAAAAAACGATGGTAGATTCTTTAATTATAGACTAAATGAGCTTAACTGTCATTCCTGGGGCGGGGTTTGGGATGAGGTGGGGGAACTGGATCATATTATTAAAGGACTTACAAAGGGAAATTATTATTATTAATTATTTTGTTGTCATTAGTATTGTTTTGTTTTCATTTTCCTCATCCTGAGATTTCATTGCTGTAGGGAATTTCCAATAAAGACACTCTCACTACTGATAAATTGGCATCTCATTGGTAATTCATACAACATAGAAAGTCACTTGGTTAACTGAAAGATTAAATTGCTTGCCTGTAGTTTTGATAGTATAGTCATATAGGACTTGAATGCAGAAGTATTCCTGAGTCTAAGTCTCTCCTTTACTTTCTATGACTCTTTTAAGGCCCTGTTTGCTGTGTTCAATGTTTTGAGATAGTCCTCTGTCATAAGGGAGACCCTCCTGGAAGGATGTAGGTATCCCCTATTGGCCCCTGCTTTCTTCAACTGGGTTCACAACACTTTGCTCCCCTGTGTACGTGCAGCTGTCAATAGCTGAAGTACTTACATGGATATTCAGTTTATGTCTAAGGACAGGCTTGTGGGACAGCCAGAGACATTGGGAAAACAACCCTTTAGTGTGAGTTCCAGTGCTGAGAATGACATATAACACACTAGCAGTCAATTCAATGCAAAGTTTTTTTTTTTATACACAATTGGGAAGAGAGGGAGGAAAAGGGTACCCAACATTCTCCTCAGGCATCCAAATTTACATAGAATGTAACTTGTTTAAGGGTAGCACTGTATTTGGGAGTAGAGAAAAATGGTTCCGTTCAAGACATAAGATTGGCTCCAGTAGGAGGATGTGTTCCAAAGGAGGAGAAGGTGTGCTCCAAAGTACCATTATGTCAGTGGGGCTCTTGCGTTAGGATTTTGGATTGCCTCTCTGGAGCTGGCTGAATAGTATATTGGGAGTCAGGACAAATCATTATTTTGTAGATTTGGCATGTGGGAGAAAAACAAGTTAGTGGTAAATAAAATAATTTTGGGGGGACACAGCCACCAACTTTCAAAAAGATATTATTCTATTTTTTTTAATGAATATGTTCTTTAAGCTTATAGCTTTCCTTAAAGGACACTGTTATGATGGCCTCAAAACCCTCAGGCCTAATCTTATAACAATGGCTTCCATGGATAGATTCTATAAGGCATGGCAGGCTCAAGACAACCAAGCTTAAACTTACAACAGATTTACTGCTTCTTGGCACTAGTAATATCTCACATCTAGAGAGAATTTTAAAATTTGCAAATTATTTTACATATATTAACCTCTTTACTCTTTAAAAAATTAAAGAGGCATAAAAAATACTGTAGGGGCTGTTATGTACATATATACAAATGAGGAAACTAAGGCTCAGAGAACTTAAGTTATACAACTACTGAGTGTTGAGATTGGAGCCCAGGTCCTCTCATTCCAAATCCAACACTCTTTCCAATAAACTATACTGTTTTTCTACATTGCAAAGGTAGACTAACAACTTTATATCTTTTAAAAGTGTTACTAGGATGGTAGATCCTGGGAATTCCATGGATATAGTATATCTAGATTTGAGTCATCCATGATATTACAGTGAAAAAAAAGCTTCAGAAAAATAGACTCTATAAGTTGAATGGGGCTCTCAAAGTTTACTAGAGTCTTAAAACAAGCCTTCCAGTGAAATTCCCTAAGCATCATTTCTTGTCTCAGAACTTTGAGAGAAATGATTTTTAAATAACCAATTATTGGTGAGATCCAGGTTGTTTGCTTGTTTGTTTTTCCCCTTCCTATCACATCATTTTCTACTGGGTGAAGTCAGCATCTGAAGGAGGTTGCTGATAATGAGATTTGATTAACTTTCTCCTCAGTTTGTTCAGACACCACCCAAATGGGGAGTCTGTTGTGTTCTACTCAAATCAATAACAATTCATGGGAAAGGGGACTAGGAGATTTAGTGAGCTGTAATAGCAGCATTGTAAAATGGTAGGCCCAAACGGATAATTCAATCTTGAGCTGAATTAATAGGTTTTAGTCTCTCATACTTTTTCTTGATCATACCATCTTGAGTTTTATGGCCAATTCTGAGCCAGATATTTTAGGAAGAGCAATGACAAAGTGAAGTTCATCCTGAGGAATGTGACTAGAATGGTGGGGAAAGTTAGAGGCCATGCTTTAAAAGTACAACGCTTCTATACAAACAGGCTATTGTACAATGTGAAAGAGTTTGCAGATCCTATACGTGATTGTATGCCACCATGAGGGGTGTGGGGGGAGGAAGGGGAGAAAATCTGAAACTCAAGTGATTCTGGAACTGAATCTTGTAAACTAAAAGTAATCAAACAAGTTAATAAAAAAAAGTTCTGGTTAAAAGAATTAGGAAACTTTTGCTTAAAGAAAGTTTGGAGGAGGACAAATGATAATGAAAACAGTCTCTGAGTATTTAGAGGAGAGATATTTGCTTTGTTTATTTCTATAATTAGAATAAATAAGCAAAAAAGTTGCTAATAAGATTTAGAATGTGTAAAAAGAAAAAAAATTCCTAATAGATGGAGTTCTCAAGAAGTGAAAGGGAATGCCTCTCAGAGAAATGGTTTACTCCTAAATGTACGTACGTTTTGAGTGGATTATCATTTGTCAGGAATGTTTTAGAGGGCATTCGGTCTTGGCCTTCTACAGCATTCCTCATCCATATGGAACTAGAAGGCCTCTGAGTTTCCTTGGAATTTTGGGAGTTCTGATGTCCTAGGATTCTCTGCTTCTGTAATTCTGTAATGAATATTCAACTGCTTTATTTACATAATCATCAATTTCCTTTACAAATAACAGCTTCCTAGTGTTTGGCATGCTTATCATTCAGTTTCAGCTTATCAGGTAGCAAGCAGGAGGGCATGGACAAAAGAAAAAAGATGAAAGCACACAAACACAGAAGTTTGAAGAAAACTGGTAAAATCAAATTTTCCTGTTATGAGGTTCCTCAGTTTTTTAAAAAATTTATTTATTTTATTCTATAAAAGATACACAACCATCTACTTTATTACTTTATTTTATTTTGGGCGCATCTCATTTGTGGTGAAATAATAACCCCTGTGATTCTCACAAAGAATTTGAAGGCTTTCCCCTTTCATTTATGATATTAAAAACTATACTAAACAGACATATCGGGTTAATTTTTAAAAGTACTTTTTTTTAACTGGAAGATCTAATTTCTGTTATTTGACCTGAAATTTATTT
Organism: Pseudocheirus occidentalis; assembly: GCA_028646575.1. Classification (NCBI taxonomy): domain Eukaryota; kingdom Metazoa; phylum Chordata; class Mammalia; order Diprotodontia; family Pseudocheiridae; genus Pseudocheirus; species Pseudocheirus occidentalis. Next base: position 76,783,720 of record CM053593.1, on the reverse strand, counting down.
TAACACTGTTATCTACATTTCATGATTTATATGAAATTGTCATTAACATTATTTCATTTTATTTTTAGAATATTCCTTTCAATTCAATGCATGCTCCTAAATGAAATATCTTACCTCCTTTTGACTCTGTGTCTTCAGCATCTTTAATAGTACCTGTCATATAAGTATTTAATCAATGATTTCTGAGTTGAATGACATGGGCAGACATGGACTTAATACTCCCTTCCACCAAAGGATCTCTCCCAGGTATGTCAAAGTAAAATACTGTTCAATGACAGATGAAGCTTGAGAGATAAGTTTATTCAATGATCTAAGGATCAACAAAATTAAGAGAAAAACAATACCACTAAAAATGCTTGCCATTGTCAGTGGGGTGTTCTTGGCAAAGTACAAATTAAACAATGATTTCCTAGGGATGGTGAAGTTTTCCATAAGTTCCTGTAGGAAATGGCATTATGCTATTTCCTTCAAAGGATAGGGTTACACAAAACTTCTTCAAAGAGATCTCTGGTCACTCAATTCAAGCAAGCAATTCTTATTGGAAAAACTAAATGGGTACAAGAATACATGTTATATGCCTTTGGAAAGGTCATGAAGAGTATCAGTGCCCTAGGCAAACATTTTTATCTTAAAAGAAAAAAAAATAGTCTACTGTTGAGAACTTATACCTGTTAATGACAGACTATGTCATCCAAACAATCAAAATGGCTGTTAACTTAAATGAAGAGGGTTGTCATAAATTGTATGTAGCTAGCATGTTACCCATTACCACAGGTTCCTGAAGGACAGGAATTGTCTTTTGCCTTTCTTTATATCCCCATGATATGTGAATAATATTAGATTTTTAAAAAATTTACTAAATGAAATTACTTTGATCAGACGAAACTCCTTTAGTCTCTTTGCAATAGAGATCAGTTTTCCTTAAGAGGCAATAAAACTGTCCTTGGGACCTGATTAACCCCTGCCTCCCTTGATATACAATCCAAATATTTAAGGGCACAAAAAGTTCCATCTACATGGATTTAGCTTCCAAAGCTTTTGTGGCTGTCTGTCTAAAGACTATACCACGTTAACTCGGTATATTTCCATATGGGAATCAGGTTTAGCAAAACTATATGTCACTATATCCTTGTTGTATTCTTGTGCTATTATAGGGCTAAATAAATCTTTTGTTAATTTTTCAATTATTTTTGGAGCACCACATTGCATCTTAACTTTTAATCTGAACTAACACAAGGTACTGGTATTAAGCCATTCTCTAACAATGACTAATATGTGAAAAGTCGAAAAAATAATCAACAACAGAGATATCAATGAATTATTGATACAAAAACATTGAATACTATGTCCTTGGAATTGCATTAAGTGCAAGAGATACAAAAACAAATGAACAAAAAAGGTCCAGACCTTAAGAACTTTACATTATAATGGGGAAAACAACATATGAAGTTAAGCTAGAGAGATGAAATTTGAGGACTACATATATAGTGGTATGATTTAAAAACGACTACAGAGGGATTTGAAGAATTATTCCTTAGCAAGATAAGTAAAAAATTCACCTATCAGAGTTCAGTGTCCCAAAGCAAAAGTCAAGATTATCTTTGGTGGAAGGGAAATGAGAAAGATGGCCAGAATATGGGCATCATGTTTTGGAAATGGGCAAGAAGTGGCATGATGTCTTGATTCCAACCAAAATAAGTTAAAATTTCACCCATTAGGTCCCAGGAACTGCTTCTGAGTTCTAGAGGAAAAAGACTGAGGAGGGTATGTATGACTGGAAAGCATGTATGGATGGTCATAATGCAGAGCAAAAAAAAAAGCCAGAAGACAATTAATAATCTGAGTGTTGAATTAATATATCCCCCAAATTAAAGTCCTAGTGGAAGTTCTCTCTCATGTAATGCAGATTTTTAAAGGAAGATTTAGGGGAGGATATGGATTAAAAACTTCACCAGCAGTTGTGAAACATGCTGTGACATTAAAAAGATCATATATATCTGTAAATATATAAAAGTTATGAGGCTGTATAAAACTAAAAATGGTAGCCATCTCTACAGTGAGTGTGAGGGAAGAAAAGAAAAATATTAATAACCTAATAATTATATATTTAAAAGAAACAGCTAGTTATACAAAATAGTTTGGCAGTTTTAAGTGAAATCATCGAAATACCTGTTTCACTTCTTGGGTTCAAAATATCTTTTTAAATTAAAAAAAAAGATAAAAACCCCAAAAGGAAAATATACTCAGATGATGTGTATATCAATATATATTTATGTAGATATCTATATATCTGTAGACATATATGGACATCTATAGAGAGATACACTCAGATTATGGGCATATATATACATACATGTGAGTACATATAAATACATATTCACATATATGTTTATGAATATGTATATATTCATATATGTGTGTTCATGTATATTTTTCAAATATACATATATATGAAAATACATATATTTCAATTAATTATTATTTATTCAACCTCTAATATGCTCTGGAGTGCTCCAGGTGTTAGGGATAAAAAAGACAAAAATAAAATATTTCCTATTCTTAAGAAACTTAGCATTATATCAGAGGAAACATGTCCATATATTAGTACATTCAAAATATATACATAGATGATATTTATAGATATAGGAATAGAGATAATGATAAATAGATATAGTATATACGTGATATACATTCCTTGTGTGGGCATGTATAAAGATACACACATGTAGAGAAAATCAAAGGAAATTTTGAGGTGTGGAATGTATCATCAGCTGGAAGGGTAAGGGTCTAATGTAAGAGATAGCAATTGAGTTGAATTTTGAAGGATATTGGGGGTTCTCTGAGGAAACAATAAGGAGGGCGTGCATCACAAAGATGTAGGAGGAACATCCTTTGAAAATAAAGTGAGAAAAATATAATAATGAAATGTTGTATGTGGAGAATAGCTAGTAGGCCAATTTTTCAAGACCATGGAGTATGTGAGAGTACAGTGTCATAAGTTTGCAAAGACTGGCTGGAATCAGATTGTAAAGGTTTAATGTTACACAGAGAAGTTATTTTATCCTAGAGGCAACAGGGAGCCACAGAAGCTTTTGGAGCAATATCCTGTTATGTTCACAATTGTACTTTACGTATATCCATTTGGCAATTGTGTGCAAGAGGATGGATTTAGAGGGAAGATACTTGATCCATCAAGATGAATTAGGTGACTATTGCTATTATTGAAACAAGAGATGATGAAAGTCTTAACAAGCAAATGGACCTGAGTTAAAGTCTAGATAAATTTGAAAAGCCTTGGCAACTAAGTAGGTATGGGAAATAAAGCACACTAATGAGTAAAGAATGAAACAAATCCTATCTACTCATCCGATTTTCCATATAAGTTATCTTGGCCTATGTCCTGATGCTGTTTCAATTCAAAAATAGGATGATACTGTATTCCACCTGCTTTGGTGGCCAATAGAAGAAAACAGAAACTAAGCATTCTATGGAGATTCCAAAATACTTCAATTCATGCAGGCGATGAGGAACAATTCTACAAATAGATTAGGTGAACAGGCAATGTTTGCCAGTTCTGTATAGAGGCTAGAAAATTGAAGGCAGGACCAAAATAATGATTAAAAAAGATAAATTGTGGGTACTCAAGACTCCTGAGACTTTGACCTGTTCAACCACAAACTTAATGAAAAGATATGGGAGGAAAAATGTCCTTCTCAAATTTCACTTAGAAGTAAGTAGTGGGAAAATATTCATTTGAGGAGTAGATGCTAAAAAATGTTTTTGTTTTACATTAATATTTATATTCTAATTAGGTTTCTGTTAGTGACATAGTAGCACAGGAAATAACTTGATCTGATTGATTTCATAAAAACTCATTTTTATTCATGATATGTTTAACAGAAACTATCCCCTATAATATAAAATGAAGCCTATGAGGGGATAAGTTTGATTGGCCTATAGGCAAACTACATATATTTCATGTATTTTGTATTTATTTCTATTACATAGATAGATTTGAATATTTTGAACTACGATTCAAAACTTTCCTTTATTGCTTACTATGTGTGACTTTTAATGACTCAATCTCTTTCAGTTTCTTCATATATAAAATTAGGGGGTTGAACTGGATTGATTCTAAGCTAAGGTCCTTTCCAACTGTAGATTTGTGATTATAAACATTTAGGGTAAAACAGTATTTCCAAAAGCATTATGTATATATATATATATATATATATATATTTATATTTATATATATGTATAAATATAAATATATATATATATGGGTTTTATATATAAAAAGGTGATACATATTTAATTTGCTTCTCTAACTTTAATACTTCAAAACAGCCATCATTTAATTTCTGTAGATAAGTTCTAAATCAATGAGAATTCTAAGTCATCTAAGTCACAGCAAAATGTTTTATGAACTTCTGTGACCAAAAAAAACCCATTTATCATGTTAAGAGTCAACCTTTTAGTGATGAGCCTCACTAAAATTTATAAGGGTGATCTTTAAATGGCAGAAAAGCAAGCTCTTATTGTGCCTGTATTAGCAGCTTAATAGGACCTGACAGTGCTTACCATCCACGGACATAGCCTTTAGGAAGTTAGAGTCACCTCCATGACACAATTAAAGATCAGCATCAGAGTTTAGTGAAAGAATTTATATTTACCTAGTCTAAAATCAATACCACTAGAGTTGCAGAAATAAAAGAACCCAGAATAAATAATGCATGTGAAATAAGGAAAGCAAAAGGTAATAGAAATTGATGTTTGGTTGTCTGAGTGGTGAAGTAGAACAAGTAAGGTTCCTATCTGATTATATCAGTAAGTAGAATCTTAGGACTATGTGGCAAACCCAGTCATCCTTTACACAAACTAGGTATATTTATCCCATTCAACAAATTCCTGAGGGTATAGTAAATACCATCCACTAGTATCTCTAATTGCATCACAAATGACATTCGTGGTCTCCAAAGCTTCACAGAAACCTTATTTTAAACATCCATAGTTTTAAATTGCATTAAACAGATCAATAACGCAATTTTGTGGGAGTTCAAATCATACAGTTTTCAAAGCTTTGTTTCATGGTTCAGTTTTAGGGAGGGTTTTTTTTCCCCCTCACTAATTAAATGTTCTACAAATCAGATATCTGTTAATGCCAAGTAACTGGCAGTCCTTATCATTTGGTAAGTGAAAATGGTATTTCTGAGTTTTCATTTCTGTTTCTAAAAACATCATCACATATTGAAGCAAGGCAATTTCAGTTTTATCCCCGTTTCATAATCTATAAAATTATTTTAAGTTAATTGGTATAGAAAAATATGCAGGTAATGGTATAACTTAAGACAATCTATAGGACACTAGTTATGGCAAAAAACAATAAAAATAATCATCATAATGCTAATAATGGCTATAATATGTATAGTGTTTTAACATTTGTTTTGCATATTTTAACTCATTTGATCCTCAGAATAGTCCTGAGATAGATGCTCTTATTATTCCAACCAACATGAAGAACACATTGAGGTTAGAAGTAAGTTACAAAGAGTAAGCCAGCTAGTAAGTGTCTGAGATAGGATTCAAATTCAGGGTTCCCTAATTCCAGATATATCTACTGTTCCACATGTTAAAAAGGTTAAGAAAGGCTGACTGGAAATTCACATAATTATGTAACTGGAAAATGGGAGGGAATAATATTCATATTCTCAGATGTATATCATGTATCTATCTATCCATCTGTCTATCTATCTATCTATCTATCTATCTATTCTTCTGTCATTTGTCTACTGATTATGAGAGTTAATAAAAAACAGGGAATTTAAAGGTTTGATACAAGAAGATAAACATGATCTTTGGTATCACCAAGACTTGGTGCAGTTGTTCTCAAAATGGGAATGTGTCAATGAACAATAATATCTTAGTACAAAGATCTGATAGAAGGGAGGGAAGAGTAGCATTATAGGTTGAGGATAGAATGCATAGTTTAATTGAATATCAATAAAACACAAACATTACTGAAGCCACATTGTTCTGCCAACATATCATAGACTGAGATGGAAAGTATAGGTGGAGAATTCTTGATAGAAAACACAAACCTGACATAGTCTGTAAAGGAGCACTTATTAAAGACCTAATGATATGTGCCAGACATTGCACAAGTGTTGATGATACAAAAAAAAGGCAAAAGAAAGCCCCTGTTCTCAAGGAACTCACAGCTTAATGAAGGAAACAACATAAACAATTGTGTAATATATATATATATATATATATGTGTGTGTGTATATATATATGTGTATATATGTATGTATATATGTGTATATATATGTATGTATATATGTATATAGATGTATGTGTGTATGTGTATATGTGTGTGTGTGTGTGTGTATACACACACACACACACACACACACACACAGAGGAAGCTAGAGATAATACCAGAAGAAAGTCACTAAAAGCAAAAAATATCTGGGAAAGGTTACTTTTAAAGGTTAGATTTTAGCTGGGACTTGAAATGAATCAGGGAAGCCCAGAAACAGAGATGAGATGGGAGGAAATTTCAGGTAAAGGAGACAGCCAGAAAAAAAATGTGGAGTATATTGTGGAGGAAGAACAAGTAGGCTGGTCTCACTGGATTGCAGAGAATTTCAGGATCATTAAAGGGTAAGAAAGCCAGAAAGATCGAAGGAACAAGATTATAAAGGAATTTAAATGAAGGATTTTATATTTTATTTTTATTGACTATGATAAGGAGTCACTGAGTTGTTTGAATAGGTTAAAGACACAGTCAAAGTTGAATTTTGGAAAGATCAATTAGACGTTTGGGGGAAGGGTAGTTTTTCCACTATAGTACAAAAAATATATGAGGGCATGGAGACAATCTAAAAGGCTTTCTGGTTATCCATGAAGAAGTAATAAGGGCCTGCAACAGCATAGTGGAGTCAGTGGCAGTGATGAGAATCAGCACATATGAGGGATGTTATGAAGGCTGAATTGATATGACTTGGTAACATATTAGATACTGGGGGTGAGGGGAGTAAAAGAGAGATGAAGAGTAGAAGACGATACCTAGGTTGGGATCCTGGTTGACTGGGACGATTTGCTACCCTCAGTAGTAAAAGGTGAGTTCAGAAGTTGGGGAAATTATGGAGTGAGATAATAAGCTCAGTTTGGAACATGTTGAATTTAACATGTCTCTGGTCTTTAATGTCCAAATCTGGAAAAATGAGTAGCTGGATTAGCTAAGGGCCCTTCCAGTTTTGAATGTATGATGATATGAGCTATGCCTCAATGAGACAACAGAATACTACTTTAGTAGAAAATTATGCTCTAGATTATATTATGTAAGAATAAGGTATAACATTTTAATATTTTTATTATTAGTAAAGTTATAAATGGGAATGCAGTGATATATCAACTACTTTATATCTGTATCTGCTATTTGTGAGGCAACCCTGAATTCTCAAATCTAATACCTGTGGATCAAAAACTCTGGCAAATTAAATCACATAGGGAAGGCTTAGTACTTCACTGTATACCTGTTACCAATTGAGAAACCTATATACATTCAGAAAACCTAATATCCAAGTTGGAAATCTGGCAACATAACTTTTAAATCTGGTCTTGCAACTCTTAGATATTATGAAACAAGGGATGGAATTTCTAAAAGTTTTGGGAGAGAATACCAAGAAATCAAATCACAGAACTTTTAAACATTAAAGTATTTGCCTGTGCTGAAGCTCTAGAATTGAACTTCACATTGTGTTTTAGTGCCACTGTGTATTTATTCTATACCTGTTATACTTTTAAAGTGATACTGTTGGCATAGTCAAGGTTCTGTGATATTAATTATTCACTATGAGGGGTATGTGTGTGCATGTGTGGCTTTAATACCTTGTTCACTTTTTCAATTCTCTCGATCAGAGTACCTTTAGATATTACATGACACAACTGATTGAACTCACTGACAATTTACTTCTGAAAACATGATAATAGGGATTACAGGTGAAATGAACAATGACAACCTTGAAGAAAAGCTTGATAGTAACATCTGTTAGATCTGAATACTCTAGAACACATTGTACTTTAAAATACTACTGGAAATGGTGACTAGGTTACATTACAAGACACAAACTGTACTCGTTATAGGCATTTGGATGCAGTCCCATCATAAAATCATCTTCAAAGTGTAACTTAAATTTTTCCATTCCTTCTTTAGCATCTCTGTTTCTTATAGAAGGTACTATGGAAGATTAATATATGGTTTATGTAAGAGCTAATGCTCTTATATTTTCTGATTGCAGTTATACCACATGACAAAAATATCTAGACAGTTTAGGCAGTCCCCTACCTTACCTGCTAAAAAAAATCCTCCAAAAATCAAATCCCAAATATGCAAATGATTGAAATATATATATGTATAAGGTGAGGCAAAGATATGTGTATGGGAGAAGTATGCTTGGTAGGAAGGAAGTGAGGAGACTGTTATGAATTCAATAATTTTATTTAATAACTTGAACACATTTTTCAGACATTGGGAACAGTATGATGGTATAGATAAGGGACCCGCAGAAAGGTCTGAGCTCAAATCTGATCTCAGACACATTTTTTTTTGCTTTTTGGGAGCAGGGAGGGCAGGGCAATTGGGGTTAAGTTACTTGCCCAAGGTCACACAGCTAATAAGTGTTAAGTGTCTGAGGCTGGATTCGAACTCAGGTCCTCCTGACTCCAGAGCTGGTGCTCTATCCACTGTACCATCTAGCCACCTCAATCTCAGAAACTTTTTATCTGTGTGATTGTGGGGAAGTCACTTATTCTCTATTTGCCTCAGTTTCTCATCTAAATGTGGAATCTGCTTGACTTTTCCAGGTCTGGTCCACTTGACTAGGCACTGAGGCATTTATATCTCTCAGGTGGTATCATAGGAAAGCATAAAGAAATTCTCACCTGTGTCCTCCAATCAGCTTTTCCCAACAGTACTCGCCCCCTCCCCAATTCACTCTTCCAAGCAGCAGGTGATAGTACTGAGGTTTTGCTGGTCTCCCACAGCCACCTGGAGATATTATAGAAGCCAACTCTGCTGCTCTAAAGCAGGGTCTCAGGTAAATGAATCTTATGCTAAGAAAATAAAATCCATACTTCAGTCAGCCACATAGCAAAGAGACAAGCTATAATTGCCCCATCATTAGTTCTGAGTATTCAGATCTACATACTACCACTTTTAAAGTTCTTATATCAGTTACACTTCAATTATATGATAAGAAGCTAGACACTTAATACATCTTTACTCTGAAAGAATATCTTTTCTCAGTGTCTCTCATAACTATCTTTAGTCCTGTCCATTCCCTTGTCAAAACTGTTCACATATAAGAAGGGTATCACCTTAGGAAAGGGGAGAGTGAGAGGGGGAAGCAGAGGATGCACAGAGATAAAGAAGAATAATATAAAAGCAAAGATCTAGAGACCAAAAAAGAGATACAGAGAAAAAGGAGAGAAAGACATAGAGACACATGGAAAGAAGAGAGATTCGGAGAAAGATGAGAGAGATGTACAGAAAGAGAGAGGCAGAAACAGGATGGAGGAAGAGACAGAGAGGGGGGAAATGCAGAAAGAAAAACAGGCAAAGTACAAAGACTCAGAAAAGAGAAAAATTTTAAAAAATGGAGAGATAAGAGACAGAAAGCATGATTAAAGGAGAAAAGAAGGACGGAGGAAGGAAGGAAGGAAATAAGTATTTATTAAGCATGTGTATGAAACCGTTAATATTTATTTCATTTGGAAAAATGATTCATAGCAGACTGGGCCATGAATATACACTTATAATATGGCATTTACAAGAAACACTGTCTGATTAGATGTTGACTGCCTCTCATCTATGTGCTCCTATTTCATTTCCTGAAAATGTTGTCTTTAACCTTAAACTCTGTGTCAATATTTCCTGGTTGTTTTATTTATTTATTTTATTTCAGTGGATTCCTTCAAACTACAAATGTCTTTATGCAGATTGTTAACCTTCAATTTTTGCAAGAGAACCATAATGCCTTTTCCTTATTAATCTACCACCACTTCTTCCCCACCCCCTACCCCCCATTCAGGATTTGGAAAAACATAAATTTCCTTTAGTATTCTGGGAAAGAATTTCTACATACACACCCTACTAGAGACCACTTCTTTTGGTTTGTTTGTTTGATTACGTTCTGGTTTTTAATCCATTCTGCTATCCACTTCTGTTTTATGGGTGAGTTGATACCATTCACATTCATATTTATTATTACCATTTGCATATTTTACTCCATCCTATTTTCATCCATATATTCTTCTCTTTTTACCCTATTCCTTCTCAAGGTCTGTTTTGCTTCTGACCACTGCCTTCCCTGATCTGCCCACTCTTCTGTAAGCCTGCCCTTTATTTTATCCCCTTTAGCTCTTACTTTCAGGTGGTGTGAGATATATTTCTACACCCAGCTGTGGGTGTGATTGTCCCTTTTTGAGCTAATTCAAATGGGAGTGACTTTCAAGCATTATCTGTAATCCCCCCACCTCACCCTGCTACTATAAAGGATCTTTCTTTCATGCTTCTTTTATATTACACCCTTCCTACACCTTTCTCCTTCTCCAGAGCACATTCTTCTTTCTCACACCTTAATTAAATTTTTTTTGAGAAATCTTCTTAACATTTGCAACTCACATTCATGCCCTGCTTCCTTCTAATTTCCCTAATAATAATAAAGTTCTTAGTGATTACAACTATCATATTCCCATATAAGAGAATAAACAGTTTAACCTTATTGAATCCTTATGATTTTTTGTTTATGTTTTCCTTTTTATGCTTCTCTTTAGTCTTAAATTTGAAAGTGAATTTTTCTGTTCAGGTCTGGCCTTTTCCTGAGAAATGCTCGAAAGTCTTTTATATCATTAAATTTCCAATTTTTCTCCTGGAGGATTATGCTGTTTTGCTGAGTAGGTTGTTGATGTTGTTTGTTTGTTTTGTAATCCTACCTCCTTGACAGGCTGGGATATCATTGCAAGTTCACTGATCCTCTAATGTGGGAATTGATAAATCTCCTGTGATGCAGATTATGGCACCATAATATATCAAATATTTCTTCCCGGCTGCTTGAAATATTTTTTTTTCTCCTTGATCTGGGGTCTCTGGAATTTTGTTGTAAAACTTCTGCCTGCATTTGAAATCTTTTCCCACAATACCTTGTATAATTGGAAAAGAGAGATGTTAAAACAGACAATGTTGCTTTCAATGAGTCTCATTATGAAGTAGAGTGTTTGTTATCCCTATACTATTCATGTCTTAACCAAAGGTCATTGAACCAAGCACTTTGTTTACATTTTTTTCAGTATGCACTTAGTTATTAAAAATGGAGGCATTTTCAAGAATAAGTTATAATGATTCTGTATTGTTATTATCAGGAAAAAAGTTTATTTTTATCATCCTGTTTCATTGTGATGTGAGAAAATTGAGATATCTAGAACAGCATCTAGGAATACTTAAATTTTATAAATAAATGTGAATTTTCTTCATTGTACTCTCAAAGATATGGCCATGTGAAGTTTGTCACTTCTGTTAAGCCTTTGAAGTCACTAGCTAATCAAGTCACAAGTAAGTGCATTCCTAAACAAAGTGATAAATAGCTGTTTGCATGGTTTGCCTATATTATTAGCATGGCAGACTGTTTGAAATACACTGGAACATGTATTTATGCTTGTTTGTGTTCAAACACCCATTTAATATCTGACTACACACTTTTGCCTCCTGCAAGTCATTCTGGGGCTGTCCTGTTGTCTTAGCTTTAGTCTCATAATTTAACTCACTGGCAATTATTCTAACAAGATTCCTACCTAGACTGTCAGGTGTTCAAAATGATTACTTGCCTCTTTTTCCTTTGTTGCCCAATCCCAAATGCCCCCTACATAACATATTTTTGAAATATCCCAAGGAAAAAGAAATATGGTACATATATATATATATATATATATATATTTTATTTCTAACCAGAAGTTAAACTTTACATTTAGCAAATAGGTCAAGATTAAAAAGATGGTTTTCTAAGGCCTGAAATATTTTAAGTGTTTGTGTACATACATGCATATATTATAGATATATATGTATGCATATATATATATATATTATACACTCATAAATACACATATATACCCACATGCATTTCATTGTCATGGAATTCTAAAATACATAATCATGAGAAAGTACATTCTCAGCCACTTGCTACTAGTGCTTTTCTAATTCAAGTGACAAATTTTATGTGCTTTAACTACATGTTATTAGCTTTGAAGTCACTTCTTTTTTCTTGATTTATTTTAAGCCAGTACAAATACACTTAGAAACAAAACTGAAAGGCAGGTGAACTTTTCTAAAGGTTATGCTTTAGAGTAATAGTCAATCAGTTCTGACTTAGCTAAGGGTATTTTCCCATGGGAGTTAAAATGAATGATTAAATTTGGATTCACACACACACAACAGTTTTAAAAGGGTGGCATCTCTCTGACCTATTTTTAAATTAAAAAGATAGATGAAACAAAATATATTAAACCTATGATATATGAGTATACTTTTTTAGGTAAGCAAAATAGAAACCATTAGATACAAAATAAGTCAATCTAATTGTACAGTTATCTATTCCACATCATGATTTCCCCATTGCAGTTTTTATATATTGTGGGTTGGCATAAGAATTTAAATAGGAACTTTTTGGGAATTTTGTGGAAGCTGGAAATGACACATGAAGGCCTGTGGACAAAGTTTAAAAATTCAGAAATGTTAGAAAATATATGCCTAATATTGTATAATATCAACATATTTCATTGTTTAATACCATGATAATTCAGACTTATCTAGTATGAAGGGAGTACCAAAATTTTTTCACAGATTTTCCAGACCCCAGTGATATAGAAGGAACAACTGGGCAAAGCAGAAAGAGAGGTATTATTGTCATACCAAAACACCCTAAAATTAAAAGATTATATAAATACTTTACAATAAGTATATCAGATAAAGAACTTTACAGGGGTTTTGTGCAATTTCATACAAATATAATATATATTTCCATGGTGACAAGTAAGACCAAAACATACACTCAAAAGAAGATGACAAAGTCAAAGCTCCTATCCTGAAGCCTCCAAGAAAATTATAAATTGGTCACAACCCATGGAAGACCTCAAAAAAATATTTTGAAAAACAATAAGGGGGCAGAGCAAAGATGGGGGCATAGAAGCAGCAAGATTTTGCAGTTCACACAGCCACCTCAAATATCCATAAAATATGACTCTAAACAAAATTTAGGGCTCCCAAACTCACAAAAAGACAGAAAACACATCTCTCTCTGAAGGCATCTCAGCAGGTGGGGTGGATCACAGCAGGCCGGGAGACTAAACAAGCCTAGCCTGAAACTGCAGCTTGGCCCAAGGGTGGTCAGGAGGAGCTGCAGCTGGAGTTTTCAGGAGAGTGGATCAGTGACAGCTGTGGCAGTTTCCAGATTTATCAAGCCAGAAGAAATAAAGACTAAGTGAAAGGTCAGTGGAATTCAGATAAATTTTGGGGAGAAAAGTGGTCCAGCCAAACTGTCACCAGAGCAAGGAAGCAATGAAAGTGGCAGAAGTGGCATTTGCCACATGGAAAAACAATCTCAAAAGCATTCTGAAGAGAATAATTCTTTCAGAAATAGAGTGGACCAAATGGAAGCAAATGACTTTATGAGAAATCAAGATGCTATTAAACAGATACAAACAAATGAAAAATAGAAGGCAATGTGAAAAATCTCATTGAAAAAAACCAATGAACTGGAAAATAGATCCAGGAGATACAATTTAAAAATTATTGGACTACCTGGGAGTTATGATCAAAAACAGAACTTAGAAAACACCCTTCAAGAAATTCTCATAGAAAATTGCCCTGATATTTTAAAACCAGAGGGCAAAATAGAACTTGAAATAATTCACCAATCACCTCTTGAAAAAGATACCCAAAAGAATACTCCTAGAAATGTTATAACCAGGCTCCAGTGTCCCCAGATCAAGGACAAAATATTACAGGTTACCAAGAGGAAACAATTTGAATAGTCTGGAAACACAATTAAGATAACCCAGGATCTGGCACCTTCTACATTGAGGGATAAAAGGGCCTGGGATATATTCCAGAGATCAAGGGAGCTAGATTTAAAACCAAGAATCTCCCACCCAGCAAAACTGAGTATAAGGTTCCAGGGGAAAATATAGTCATTCAGTGAGGTGGATAATTTTCAAACATTCTTGCTGAAAAAACCAAAACTGAAAAGAAAATTTGACACTCAAATACAAGAAGCATGAGAAGGTAAACATGGGAAAGAAATCATAAGGAACTTATCAAAGTTGAACTATTTACATGCCAATATAGAAAAAAATGATAATAGTAACTTATGAAACTTTTCTCAGTATGAGGATAGGTGAAGGGAATACAAATGTATACATACATATACCTACACATATGTCTATATAGGAGGGTATATATGTGTATGAATACATATTTGAGAATATTTTATATGAGTTCATAGAGGGTACAGGATCAATTGACTAGGAAGGGATCATACATTAAAAGGTAAAATTCTGGGGTGGGAGAGGATTAGAATGAGAGGACGCTGGGAGAGACAGAATGGAGGGGTAGAACAGGAAGGCAAAAGGGAAAGGGCCAACTTTACTCTCATTGAATTTAGCTTAGGGAAGGAATGACATAAATTCTAAACTGGGTATCTTGCCACACAGGACAGTAGGGGGTATGGGGCTGAGAGGTGGGATGATGGAGGGAAGGGCAGGGTGAGTGGAGGGCTGCTGGAAGGACAAACTTCTGTAAAGGGACAGGGACAGGGTAGAGAATAGAATGGGGGGTGCAAAATAGGAAGGAAGGACATATAATCAGTCTCTCACAATATTCCACTGTGTAGATGTTCTGTGTAATTACACATGTAAAGCCTGTATGGAATTGCTTGTCCTTCCAGTAGGGGTGGGTGATGAGGGAGGAACCAAAAGAATCTAGAACTGAAAGTTCTATAATCAAATGTTAAATATATCTATATAATAATAATAATAATAATAATAATAATAATAATTATTATTATTATTATTATTATTATTATCTACATGCAACTGGGAATTAAGATATACAGACACTGGGGTAGGGAGACC
>CM053593.1:76738550-76768034 GCA_028646575.1 Pseudocheirus occidentalis | reverse complement strand
TGGAGATTATCTCTAATTTTCCTGTATATATCTCATTGATACAGAATTGTTTGAATATTGCCTCTCTCATTAGACTGTGAACTCCTGAAGAGGAGGGACCATTTTTATCTTTAATTTTATCATGTTATTTTATACATTAAAAATTAAGGAGAGTATCATAGAATGACCTAGCACAGACTTATTTTGTATCAGATGATTCTGGCCTGCTTGCCCAATGCAAGCTTTACAGATGCCTAAGAGTCCTTAAGAGTCTACCCAATATAACAGACTTTTAATAAACTTTACTTTTCTTTGGCTGAGAGAATACTTAGGTAAAATTCAGGACCCAGCATGTTGATATTTTGGGGTCTCCAGAGCAACCCTAACCAACCCTTTATCAACCACATCACTACCCCTGGATTAGATGGCCTTCAAGGTCTCTCCAAACTCTAAATCTATGATCTGATCAACTCTTGAGAGAAGAAACACACTGGACACAAAACACTAATGATAGAGCACCACAGACATTTGTGCCAGGCAACTAACTCCTGGGTGAGAAACTTCGACCAATGCAACTTAGCAACTTCCCCAGCTTCATTTGTTCTAACTTTTAATAATGATCCAGATGAGAAAATGTATATATGAAGAAGTATCTATGCAGGCTAAAACCGTCTATGTGACTTACAGCCTCAGAAGTTTTTAGAAACCTAATGTTAAGCGACTTGCCCTGGGTCACACATGCAATATGTGGAAGGGGCAGAATTTGAACCTAAGTCCTTCTTGGCATCATGGTGCCTCTGTTAGAATTATATTCCATATAAATGTGAAATTCATGGTGCCCTAAAGTCTGCATATAATTTCAAGCAACTAAATCTGAAAACTACACCAAAACTCCAAATCACTAATAAGGAAAATGCAAATCAAAAGAACTCCAAGGCTTCACTTTTTATCCAGCAAACTGGCAAAGATGACCAAAGACAGAAATACTAACACTGCAGGGTCATAGAAAGACTGCTGCACAAATATGGTGGAGCTATGAAGTGGTCCCCTCTTTCTGGAAAGCAATATACAATTATGAGATTAAAGTGTTTGTACCTTTTAATCAAGAAATCTGTTAGGCATATTTCCCAAAGAAGTCAATGACACATAGAAAGGTCACATACCTACCAAAACCTTTATAGTACCACTTTTTCATAGAGGCAAAAAAAAACTGGAATCAAAGTGGATGACCAATGAGTGTAAAATGGCTATATAAACCATGCTATATGAATGCAAAAGAATGTTACTGTGCCATAAACAATGAGTAAGATTATATGGGAAGAATAATAGGAATTGATGCAAAGTAAAGTAAGAAGAACCAAGAAGATAAGACACAATGTTACTATAACAGAAATGGAAGTTATGACAAAAATTGAAACTGAATGCTGTGTAATTATAAAGACCAAGATTGATCTCAGTGATATGATAATAAACCTCCTTCTTATGAAAAAAAAGCACATACTATGTACCACGATGCAAGATCTGGGGATACAAAAAGCAAAAACAGTCCCTGCCTTTGAGGAGCTTACAATCTAATAGGAGTAGGCAATTTGCAAGCAGATGTATACAAAGCAAATGCTATATAGGATAAATAAAATCTAAGAGGGAAATCACTGGAATTAAGAGGGGTTGGTGAAGACTTCCTGTAGAAGGTGGGATTTTAGTTGAGACATTAACTGGCACATAGGTGGTACTTATTAAATGCATATTTAGTTAACTTGAGCTTAAAAAGGTGAGGTTAACGAATTCTTCAACTTTAAAATGGAGATAACTATAGAATGTATCTCACATGATTTTTGTGAGCATAAAATAGAAAACAAAATGAAATTGCTTTGTGAAAATTAAAGGAAAATGTAAGTGTTAATTATAAAAGCAATGATAATTATTATTAGGCAATGCCATATATAAAACCAACTATAATAATATCAACTACTTTTGTTACAAAAGGCATTTATTTATTCCTTTAAGTTTATTGCTGTGTGGTGGGGAAATAGTAGTGATTTGGACTATACTTGAACCTCAGACTCACCTAAATTGATTCAAAGAAGAATAATTACAAACATATACATATAGACATAGGTATACATATATGTGTATATATGTATGTTTATGTATATATGTGTATATGCGCCTATAGGTTTCTGTATGTGTGTGTATGTTTATTATTGTGAGAACAAATGGAATGAATTCACCTAAAAAAATGGAAGTTGATAGCAGAATAAATTAGAAATCAGAGTCCAAAATATATTGTTTACAAGAAACAAACTTGAAATAGACAGACATATACAGAGTTAAAATAAAGGGTTAAAACTGATCTTTTATGCTTCAGTTGAACTAAAAAAGCCAGGGGTAGCAATCAAAATATCAGAGAAAACAAAAGCAAAAAAAAGTCATTTAAAAAAGATAAGTAGGAGGAAAAAACTGCACCTTGATAGAATGCACCCCAGACAATGAAGTAATATCAATGTTAAACATATGTGTACCATATATGCACAGACAAGCTCAGGGCAATGGATAGATATTTATTTTAAAAATCACTGGATATTAAAAAAAGAGGAACTAGAATATCTAAATAACTCTATCTTAGAACAAGGAATGGAACAAACCACTAATGAGTTCTCTAAGAAAAAATCCGAGGGCCAGATGGATTTACAATTCTATCTACACTTAAGGAACAATGAAATCCACATAATGTAATCTATTTGGAAAAATAGGTAAGAAGATCTGCCAAATTCCTGTTATGACAAAAGGCAGTGGGATATCCAAATCAGGGAGAGCAAAAAAAAAGAAAGAAGACTGTAGATATAAGGAGATATAGATATAATACCTATACCTATATCTATATATAAACATACGACCAATTTCCTTAATGAATATTGATAAATAAAATACTAGCAAGGAGATTAAATCATACCCTGTGACCAGGTGAGATTTATACTAAGAATTCAAGAGCAGTTCAATATTAGGAAAAACCATTGGCCTTAAAGATTATTGGTCACATAAATTGGCCATATATATTTGGCCAAATAAATTGACCATATAATTGGCCGCATAGCTAATGAAATAGCAACAGACCAATAGATGTAGGTGCAAGAAAACTTGACATAATGCAACAGTCATTCCTATTAAAAATGTCTGAGGCCTAGGGCAATATTACCCCAAACTAAGGATTAAAATTTGATGATGATGATGAGGATGAGGATGATGATGATAATAATAATAATAATAATAATAATAATAATAATAATATTCTGCTAAAAACAAAATGAGATAAATTAAAAATAAGAATGAATAAGTAAAGAAAAAGAAAAGAAACTGACCATTTACAAATGCTTTTGTAAAAGAGGATATGGATTCATATTCAGAGGAAGATAGTGACATAAAAAAGCCACTCCTATCATAAGGAGTAATGTCAAGTCATCATAAGCCCCCTAAGAAATCTTGAAAAAACTTAAAAAGGAATTTAAAAAATCAAATAAGAGAGGAGGAAGAATTAGAAAAAATAAAAATAATTCAAGAAAATTATGCAAAAGTTAAACAATTAGAAAAAAAAGAAACAAAAACTTAAGGAAGAAGATAACTCCTTGAATAATAAAATTCGGCAAATGGAATTGATTGGCATTATAAGGCACCAAGGAACAATAAAAATAGAAAAATAGAAGAGAATATTAAATGACTCAGTAGAAAAACAACTGAACTAGACAACACATTAAGGAGAGACAATATAAGAATTGTTGAACTACCTGAAAGTTATATTATTTTTTAAAAGCCAGGAAATTATTAAGGAAAATTCCCCCAAAGTTCTAGTACAATAAGGTAAAGTAGAAATAAAAATAAAAAGAATCCCCTGATCACCACCTGAAAGAGACTGATCCTAGGAAGAAAACTGAGAGAAAAAAGAGCAGGACTCAATGGAAAATTTTATGTAAAAGATCCAGAAGAAATATAAGGAAATTATTAAAGACTAATTATAAGGCACCGATAAAGGTTAAACTGCTGATGATATATGAAAATATTATCTATATTCTTAAAACTGTTATTATTACAAAGGTAGTTTGAAAGAAAGGGTATGCCTGAGTGTGTAAGATGGGGTGATTATCAAAAAATGTGTAGGAATAGGTAAAGAAAAAAGCAATATCTCATAAAAATGGTGCATGAAAGGAAAAACTAATACAGAGAAATCTTGATTCATTTGGGTTGAAGAGGAAATAAAGTATACACCTGATGAGGTTTAGAAGTCTTCTGAACTTCTAGATAGGTGAGGAAACTGGAGGATAGGATGAGGAAGAGACTTTTAAATAAGTGTAGAGAACAAGATTAGGAGGGTCATGGGAGTTGGTAAGGGAGGCATTTATAGAGGAGTGGGTAAAATAAAGAACAAAAGGGTAGGGGGGAAAGATAAAGTAACAAGGATAGGTTAAAAGAGAGACTGAGAAGGAAAATTGTGAGTAAAAATAAAATGGAGGGAAATTCACAAATAGTACTTAGAACTTCATCAAATCTATAACAATATGAGTCATTTCCTGGTTGATAAATCATCAAAAAGTATGAAAAGATGGTTTTCTAATGAAGAAATCTAAATAATTTATAGGCATATACAATGATCTAAACTGTTATTGTTTAGAGAAATATACATTAAAATAACTCTGAGATTCCAATCCATACCTATCAGATTAGCTAACATGACAGAAAAGGAAAATGAAATATATGAGAGAGGAGGTAGAAAAGTTGACACACTAATATACTCTTAATGGAGTTGTGAACTTGTCCAACCATTCTGGAAAATAATTTAGAAGCATGCTCAATAGACTCTAAAATCATGCACATAATTTTACCCAGCAATAAAACTAGTCAATCCGTATCTTAAAGAGATTTAATAAAAAGAGGGGAGGGGGAGAAGTAAATACCTATTTGTACCTATTTGTAAAATATATATATATATATATATATATATATATATATATATATATATATATCTGGCAACTCTTTTTCTGGTATTAAACAATTAGAAATTGAGGGAATGCAAGCTGAAGTAGGACTGAATAAGTTGTAGTATATGATAATGATGGAATTCTATTGTGATATAAGAACTAAAGAGCAGCATGGTTTAAGAAAAACCTTGGAAGAATTCTGAAGCAAAGTGAAGTGAGCAGAATCAGGAGAACATTATACACAGTAGTAGCAATATTACAAGGCTGATCAACTGAGAAAGACTTATCTGCTGTCATCAAGACAACGATCCAAGGCAATTCCAAAGAACTTATGAAAATTTTACACCATCTACCTCTAGAAAGATAACTAGTGAACTTTTAATGCAGGTCAACCATTGATACCTAAATTTTAACTTATTTTTCTTTTTTAACGTTTTTGTAAAATTTTCAACATGGCTAATACAGAAATATGTTTTACCTGACTATAACATATACATATATGTATATATACATTTTATATGTATATAAAGTCAGTATCATATTACTAGTCTTCTCAGGTGCTGGGAAGGATAGAAGAAAGAGAAGAAAGACAAAATAAAAAATGAATGATAATTTCATATGTAAGTTGGAAATATTTAATGAAATAAAATACATTTCTAAGATCATTATTATCATAACTATTTTTCATTTTTTAAATTTTAAGATAAAATCACATATGTATATGTATACATTTATACACATACATAAGTACATGCATACAAATGCATGTGAACAAATAAAATGGTTTGGGAACTATTGTGATGGTAGAAAAGTGCCTTTTTGTAACTGAATGAGAATAGTGAGATATTAGCTTTTCTATTGCAGACAATGAATATTTTAGAATAACTAGAGTTGTAAAGAAAATAACAGGGAAAGTGTGTTCATCCTCCTTCTCCCCAGCACAATTCCTTCTGCTAATTTTCTCTATTTAAAATGTTTTTGTTCATGTATTGACAAGTTTGTGAGTTTTTGTTACGATGGAATATTTTTAAAAGGCTTTTAAGTTTTTACAGATCCATGTTGTGTCCGGTTCATTATTATTGTTAGCATATCATTCTTCTCATCTTTTTTTAATGACATCCAGATAAGAACCCTCCTGGAAAACAGCACAATCTTGCCCTTATCATTCTATATTTAATGTTCTAGGGGCTATCTAACAAGTAGGTTATATATATATATATATATATATATATATATATATATATATATATATATATATATATATAAACTTTTTGTAGGTGAATAAAACAATTTATTTTGGAGTAGTAGAAAGACAATAGAGACCTAGACAAAGTTAGATCTCCCACAAAATTCCCAGTAATCTTCTTCAAATTAGAAGGAACAACAATAAAGCAAATAAGCCATATACCATGTCAGCACATCCAAGATAGTAAAAAAAGATGTGCAGAATCCTCTGGAAATGCAAACTGGAGCTAAGCTAAAGTAAGTGGAAGGGAGAGATCCAAATGTCTTAGTCGCAGAGCAGAAGCCAGAGTTAGAGCAGCATACAGTGCAGGGGCAAACAGCAAACCTATCCATGATAGGAAACAGAGCCACTATATTAATATCCTGTGGTGCCTGCTGCAGTATCCTGGCACTTCCTTCCCAAACAGACAACCCTAACCTGAGATAGCAGGAGAAAAGGGATTCCTTCAGAAAGCAGGGCCTATTCTTACCCAACAATTTTAGAATCAACAAGAGCAAACTAGAACCAATCAAGAGCAATGGGGAATAATTTGACCCTGAAGTACAAATCTTCAGTTTAGAAAATTAAGCCATAGATATGAACTTAAAAAAAAATCTATAGAACACAACAAAGAAATAGAGTAAAAGTGAGATAAGTGTACTTAAAGTACTAAAAGAATCCCAATTGATCAGACCTAAAAGAAGAGAGTAACTCCATAAATCAAAATGACAGAAAAGAATTTTCTGTGGAAAAAGCCAAAGATTGTGGAGAAAAGTCAGGGACTTGCCTAAGCTCTCCCAAATTTCCCTTCAACCACCTTTAAATATCACCTCAAATCAAATTTTGGACAAAAAAAGGTAAAAAAAAAATGAAAGGTGAAACATTTTTCCAGTCTAATACAACTTAGGAGGACAGGAAAGGTCTGTTGCACCAGAGTGAGAGCAGAATGTAAGCCAGCTTGAGTATAAGCTTGAGGGGCACAGGCCATCAAATCAGAAGTAGGCCTATGGCTAATGAATCATCAGATGCCATGACAGGTTTCAGATATCTCAACCCACTGACAGGGTGTAAGACAACTAGTCAGAATGAGATTAGAGGGTGCCCTTTGTTGGCACTGGATGCAGGACTCTGTTGCATTACCCATATAAAGATCTGGGTTACAGTCCCAGGATAAGGAGGAACACTAGCACACCAAAGCTTGTGGCCAGAGAGGAGTGGCGACTCTGGTCACAGTTCCAGGGTGGAAAATAGTGCTTATGATTACTCATAGGCCAGGGCACAGGCCAGGAGAATAATAAATAACACATCTCTCCTTAGATCATACCATTTGTAAAAACTAAAAATTTACAAATTTCCACACCTACTCTGAAAGCAGCTGAAAATAAAACAAAACAAAACAAAACTTGAAGGTTGGGACAGCGTGGGACATCTCAACTTCAGGAGAAGAATCCAACTTTAACATATAAAGTCAAAAGCCAAGAAATAGGTGGGGAAAGTCAGCAACCAACAAAAGAACTTGACCACAAAAAGTTGCAATAGTGACAAAGAAGATCAAAACACAAACTCAGAAGAAGACAATAAAATAAAAATTGCTATGTCCTAAGCCTCAAATAAAAATTTGAATTGGCTATGGAAGAGTTCAATAAAGATTTTAAAAATAAAATGAAACAGAAGATCATGAAAAAGAATAAACATCTTGGAAGCACAAAAAATACTGGAGAAAAAAAAACCACCTTAAAAGTAGACTAGGTAAATGGTAAAAGTTAATTCTTTTTCTCTTTAGTTGTACGGGATATTTAGATCAGTATTTGTAGAATAGGGACTTGTCATAAATGAGTTGCTCCTAACTAACAAATAATAATTTGGAAGGTGCTTGGTAGGTGATAAATCTTTTTAATTAAAATGAAGTTTCTATCTTTC
This sequence comes from Pseudocheirus occidentalis, assembly GCA_028646575.1. Classification (NCBI taxonomy): domain Eukaryota; kingdom Metazoa; phylum Chordata; class Mammalia; order Diprotodontia; family Pseudocheiridae; genus Pseudocheirus; species Pseudocheirus occidentalis. Next base: position 76,759,940 of record CM053593.1, on the reverse strand, counting down.
TTTCACATAATCAACATTCATCACTATATCCGTGTTCCTTATAGATAGTTCTTCTGTAATTTCATGATTTACCATGATTACTCATCCTTCCTCAATCTCATTTTTACAAATAGACGTACACAATGACCATTGGTCTTAGAGTTCTTTGTTGACCTTTTATTGAGGGAGTTCATTAGGTTATTACACAAAGAGTTTGTTTTGCTTTGATTTCTTGGTCTTAGAAATTCAATGGACCACATTCTGTGGTAAATTATTTTTAAGTATATTTGATCAATTTAATAGTATGTATTTGTTATCAGCTTTCCTAATACTTCATGATATGAAGGCTGCTTGTTCCAAAATATTCTTGTAGTCTTTTGTTCTGTTCATAACATACTATTAAATAGCACCCAATCTTCTCTTCCACCTTGTTTTTTTCATAAGTTACTCTTTCTATATATGCTTTATGGTAATAGGCCCTATGGTTTATTAATATTATAAAGGTATTTTCATTATGAAACTTTCCAAGTCTGTTTCCATTTTGTAGTTTCTAAAGGGTATATTAAGACTGGTACTATGTAGGCTCTAATTGTTTTAAACATGTTCTTCCCATTTATCTTTTATTTCAGAGCACAACTGCATTTTTAATATATTCAATTAGTCTTCTCTTTGATATCTATCTAATTAATATCAATAATTCAGAAATTTTGACTGGCCACGTGCTAAGTGCTGGTGATATAAAAGTAGTAAAATTATTTTTCTCAAGGATATTACATACTAAATGGAGCAATAACATATAAATAAATAAACTGATAAATAAATAAATGTGTGTGTCTGTATGTATGTATATAACACAAAACAGAGTAGAATAAAAGTAAACCTGATGGGGAATGTTTAATTAATTGTGAACGGAGGGAAGAGGAACAGAAGGTATGTTGAAGAGTTAGCATATAACCTGAATTTTGAAAGGAGTCAGGAATTTCAAAAGGTGGCACTAAGAAGGCACAGCATTCTGGTGCAAAGGCACAGTGATGAGACATGTAGTGATGTAATGAATATGATAGCATCTTGCCTGGAGAAAACCAAGGTATTAGGGGCCATCACCTTTATCCTTCAGTTAAGGTGACATTATTATTTGAGCTTCAAATCTCCAGTTTTTATCTTTCTTTGGAATACACAAAGGATTTAACGCTTATTGATTCCAAATGACCTTTTTTCCACTGTTAGAAAAAAAATTCCACAAAAATCTGGGATTTTCTGGAGGCACATTGAGTGACTAATAACATTTTTTTCCTGACTCACTCTTTAATATGAAAGCCATATATTTTTTTTGAAAGATGACAATGTCTTAGAGCCATACAGAACCATGATGGGTGTCAATTGTATCACAGAAAATATATGCTTTATATAAATTATTCTTGATGTGTTTTGTGGTATATTTTAAATAGAAAGTTGTTTTCCATGTGTCTGTGTGTATATGCACATATATATGTATAGATATGTGTATACATGAACAAAGCACATAGTGTACATATACATGTATATGTGCCTATGTTATATATGTCTAATATTTATTTGTAATACATGTATAACTCATGAATATTGGAACTAAGTCAGAGTTTCTGCAATAATCCATAAAGGCAGTATAATATTATAGTGCTTTGTAGCAGTTTGTTCAATAATTACTACACCAATATTAAGTTGCTCTTTACAACCTTGAAACTTTCTGACGTAGAGCTTTTACTATTTGACAAATATAGTGTTTCTTGTGTTTATAGATTTTTTAGTGATACAAACTGTGAATTATATTTGTGAAGGAAATAAACACGTAATTGCCTTATATCTCAGAAATTCAATGTTCTCATCTGTAGAAATAAAGATTTGATGCCTTCTGTTAAGAAAGATGGGATCAATATTGTATCATGACACATTGTTTTGCTAATAATTTCTTTGCCACTGGGAACCATTTTGGCCAATATTTTTAGATCTTATTCAGCCCCACTAATTTCCAGGTTTCTTTGACATAATAGTAGCAAGCATTTATATAACATTTTAAAGTTTTTTAAAGTATTTTATGTGTTGTTTCAATTGATCCTCATAACAACTAAGATAAAAGTGCTATTTATTATCTCCATTTTACAAATAAGGAAAATTTTTTTAAAAAAACAGAGATGTTAAGGTACTTGTCCAGGGTCACACAGCTAGCAAATATCTGAAGAAGTATTTAAACTCAGGTATTCCAGAATCCAAGTCCATCCTTCTTTGCATGAGGCCACCTAGAGACCTAGGTGTTGAAAAGAGAGAAGTGAAGTATTTATTGAAAAATGCATACTAAAGAATTATATGAGGTTAGGTCCAGAGTTGTCAAAACAATGGGCAAATTTTATAAATTTGGCTATATCCAAAGAATAAAGCTATGAATTAATTTTGCATATCTATGATTATCTCTGTACTGTCTGAGTTTTATACTCTCTGTCACATATATATGTATGTTTGTGTATACATACATATATAAATATATGTATGAATGTATATGTGTGTATATATATACTTATGTAATATACTTACATGTGTATATATAAAGTATGTATTTGAGTATATATACACATACATATGTTTATATCTCTCTCCTTCTTCTGGACTGTTGACTATGATTTCTTCTAGCCTACTCACCATTCCTGCCTTTCTTCTTAAGTCTCTAAGGACTTGAAAATTATTCTGGGAAAGATAGTCTTCCTTCTACACTATCTTCTGACTTCTTTTAATTTCCTCTCCATACTTTATACTTTCTGGAGTCAATGCTCATGTAAGAGAACAGTAAAGTAAACATAGAAAGAAAAAAATGACCAATATGATTTTTTTTCCTAGGAGGATGACTTTGTATGTAGATTAGACTCTATTTATTTATGAATATTCTATAGTAGCTACATATCAAGCAGCCAAATTTTCAGTTTAGCTGTACTATTGAGTGTAGTAAGTCTACATGAAAATTTATAGCACCCTAGTCTATAGAGCAGACATGTTGCTGTTACCACAAAAGTCTAGAAATTCTCTCCTTCCTGAATCAGTAATAGCAACTAGCATGGACAGTGAGAAATCTAGTCCCTGCCTGACTAAACCACAAAATGTAACTAGAATCAAAGAATGGAGTTTAATGCTTTGACAGTATAATCAAGAAGTTCTTTATATAAGGGAGTGCTTGAATAGTAGATTAAAAAAAGGCATGTAAACCTCTGTCTACATTATATCCCTCAAAATGCTAGAGACTGCATTTGAAGCTACTATTTGTACTAATTAATTGTCAAAATGCACATTTCAATTTAAAAAAAAGATTTAAAGTGAGTTGATGTCACAGCTCAAACTGATAAGACTGGGGAACTTGAGAAAAGACACGTTTATTCATTAAAGGTTTATTTGAATGTGAAATTATGCCACAAAGACTTTCTGCTTTCCCATATTTTATGAACCATACTAAAGTTGTATAACTTTGAAAAAATACTTCTAAAATGCACACTGTATGCCATGAATACATATAAAGGTAAATTATTATTTGCCTGGAATTGGCTCCTTAATATGCTTCCCTTTGTTATTGACTTAAGATTCAGCCTCTGAAGGTGGTTTGATTAAGGACAACCTACATGTTCTATTTAATATCTGAGAAAAGAACAAAATAAAAGCATCCTGGTGTGCACTCACTTTTTAAATCCAAACTCATTCAGGCCATAATCAACCATTCATCCTCACTGGTCTGCTTGCTGTAGGAGGATGAATAAGGTCACTAAAGTATCTTCTGCATTATGTGGTAAATGAAGGTAGTTGCATAAAAAGAAGGCATGCTTTAAATACTTTACTCAGCCATTGCTGAGAGGGGGATGGTATCTTGCTATCAGAGAAAAAATGACCCTATCTTTCTTAACAGAAGGGATCACTTAGCTATTTCCAAAAATCACTGAAATTTAAAAATATATATTTTACCAAAAAATAAATAGATGTTCAACATCTTCTAAAATGAAAACAAGGACATCAGTTGGTATAAATTATCTTGCATCATCTCTCTTTTTCTACTGAGGATCTTTCCTGCTTTAAATATCATGACTATATTATGATCTTCAGCTATAGCATTTTCTGACAGATTGCTTTATCTATACCAGGAAATTCTGCAATTGGACATTTCCATTATTATCCAAGAGCTAAATTAGACTTTGATTGTTCCAGAGTACTAACCTTTCTTCCTACCAAACAGGATTATATATATATATATATATATATATATATATATATATATATATATATATCTTCCTGTTACACCTGGGGATGGTAAATCTAGTAATGTATTTACTGGTAGGGAAAGATTTAGCAACCAAATTAAATGCAAATAAGTCAAGGGATGCATCTTTTCAGCCTTACTCAGAAAATAATTTTGTTAACAAATGTTTTTATAATGTGTAATACTGTGATATATAATTTTGAGAAAAATTTGTTATTTCATGAAAATATGAAAAGTTCTGGTGAGAAAAATCAGTTTTTCAGACAAGGAAAGACATTGTGGCATTAGAGTGAGGGTTCCCTTTGTTACACAAGTAGGTTATTTTTAAATGTTGGAACAAGAATAGAACCGAGATTTTCTGATTCCAAGCCCAAGTGAGGTGTATTGAATAGAATATTTGCCTTGGAGTCAAAATTAAGAAGACTTGGGTTCAAATCCTACCTTGAATGCTTAAGAACTGGGTAATCCTGGCTGAGTCTTTTGTTCTCTTTAAACTCTTATGTGAATAATGGAGATGAGAATAGAATCTGCCTCCCAGAATTACTGCAGGTGTAAAAGGAGAAAATGTATAAAACATGTTTTGCAAAATTGCTGGTATTAGCTATACATATTAGTATTGATATTATACTTCTCCATTAAAATATAGGAAGGAGAAAATATTATAAACATGTATAGGGTAAATCTTCTGTAAATAAAACTATAAACATTCATAAAAGGAAGTATGGTATAACACAGTGCTAGATCTGGAGTTAAAGCATCCAGATTGAAATTCTGGCCCTATAACATACTACATGACCTTCAATAATGAGCAGAACCTCTCTCTGCCTCTTTTACCATTTGCAAATGGAGTATTTAAACTAGATTTTTAAAAAATTCCTTCCTAAGGTATTTATAGAACCTATATCAAATTGCTTGCTGCCATGGGGACCAAAGGTTGAGGGGGGAAGAGAGGGACAGAGAGAAAATTGGGAACTCAAGAGATTGTGGAACTAAATGTTGTGAACTAAAAGTTAATATTTTTTAGAAGAGAAAAAAGGACAACAACAACAAGAAGAGCTTAGGACATTGAGCCACAGGAATCCAAAAGTCTGAAGCCAGGTTTCTCAGTCAGCACAGTTTTCATGATTTAGGTATCATGAAATAATATTCAAGTGAACCTGCAGGTGAGTACCCAGAGGAAACTGAGTTGAGGATTCATCAGGCAGAGATACTGCCTTTGGAAACAAACTTGGGGGACCCAATTTTCTGTAGTCTATTACCACCACCATGCCATAATAGACTGAGGTAATACAGGGGAGTGTTTTGAAGGGAAAATCTTTATATTTGTTTTGTCTAAACCTTTAAAGTAAATATCCTTTTGGAAAAAAAGATAAAAGAATGGTATTAGACTTCTCAGCACTGGCCCCTCTAACAATGGAGGTAACACAGCTGGTAGAATTGGGGTAGGTGACAACAGAGAAGAGGGTGGGAAGGTTGCACAGTGAATAGAGCACAGGCCTTGGAGTCAGAAGAACCTGAGTTCAAATCTGGCAATAGACACTTAACACTTACTAGCCATGTAACCTTGGGTAAGTCACTTCACCCCAATTGCCCCTCCAAAAAAATAAAAAAAAGAGAGAGATAGAAGAGACACCTTGAATTTCTAAGGGTACCTGAGCACCTGAGGGGAAGATGTAGCAACCTGTTCCTGAGAAAATGGGGCCAGAACATACAAGCTCTATATATATATATATATATATATATATATATTGATATATATATATTGATATACATACATATATATATGTATGTATATCAATCAGATAATTTTAATGATTGTTATTGTGTTTTGTTTTTATTTTGCTTTTTGGAGGGAGGAAGGAAAGGTAATTGGGGTTAAGTGACTTGCCCAAGTCACACTGCTAGTTTTGTGTCAAGTGTCTGAGATGGGATTTGAATTCAGGTCTTTCTGACTCCGGGTTGGTGCTCTATTCACTGTGCCACATAGCCACCCTTGATTTTTTTTTGTTGATAGGATTTTTTATGCTCGTTATTTTTTTTTCCACATTCAATCATCCTTGCATTCCTGGTATAAAGCTTCCTTAGTTGTAATACTTCTTTTTGTCAAAAAAAATCCTTCCAATCATAGATCAGTAACTTTTGATAGACTACCTGTAAAGTGAAGAATAAAAGAACAAGCAGCTCTCCAGAGGACTGCTGCTGTGAATAACTTCAAGATTCTGATCACATAGTATAAGAACTCTCTACTTATTCAGCAATAAATTAAATCAAAACATTCACAGGAACCAAAGTATAGCATTCACAACAATATAACATGACAATTTATTACTAAATTGACAACATATTCTTAAACAAAAGATATCCTTCAGTAAGCAACAATCTGAATCAATCAATATAAAGTACCCATCTAAAGTCTTCTTTCACCTTGATTGGAGACTGGTTTCCAAAAATCCTTAATTCAATCATCCCTAAGGAGTACAAAGTACAAAGGTCTCCCACCCTTAGGTCACAATAAGTCATAATCTTGTCAGTCAGCTCTAAGTACCCAAGCAAAAGTCCTTTCATCTTGACTCTAGGCTAACTTCCAAACTCCATGATTCCTCTTCCATGCTCCCAGCTCTTGCCTGAATTCACCCAACTGTCACCTGGATTCACAGGTAGTAGGTCTTACCTTGGGGTCCAGCTCCTGGTCCAAGCTCTGGTCCAGCTTCTCATCTAACTTTACACCTCAAGCTAAGCAGATTTACAACAATATTCAAACACACTGCCGGCACTATAATCAATTTACTTTCTGCCTGTGAAAGCAACACAGACCAACAGACAAGGCCTGTGTCTGAGGAATTAACACAAATCATCTGTAAAGTCCCAGGACCTCTGAAAACATCATTAAAACCCTCCTTCAGGACTTCTGTAAACAGACAGGAGGAAAGTCCTCTTTCAGGGCATCTGAGCCAGCAGTAAGGTTCCAGGGCCTCTGTAACAAAAGCAGTGTCCTCTATTGGTAGACAAATCTGACAAAGTAACATCAAAACACACAGACAGAGTGCAGGCACCACCACAAGCATCCTTCCCCCCAGTTCTGCTCAGTTCCAGTTGTGCTCCAGTTTTTATATCATCAGCTTCTTCCTCTTCTGCCCTCCTTTTATGTCCTTCATGTTCCAGTCTTTGGGAAGTTCCTCCCACTGTGGCCTTCACAGTTTCTGTTTCTAAAAAAAGACTTGATATAATCACAGGTGAGACTGAAAGGCACTTGAAGAACCAAAATACTAGAGGTACATAGTAGAATAACTGAAATAAGGAGCTAAGTACACCACTGTTTGCCATTACACTACTATAAATACTTCCCTTCTAATTGTGAACCTCAGAAGTGACTTTTTATTTTTGTGATTTTGGTGCCCTGAGTATTTACCCTATATTCTTTCTTTTTTTTTTAATTCAATAAATATTTACTAAGTTCTTGCTATTTACCAGGCACTGGGCTGAGCATTCTTCATTTGTTTTTAAATTTATATTTTAGTTGATTTCTTTAGTTACTTTTAGTTTACAAGATTCAGTTGCAGAATCCCTTGCAGTTCAAATTTTCTCCCTTCCCTCTTCCACCCACACCCCTTTCATGGCAGCATGTAATCAAGTATAGGATCTGCAAAAACTTTCACATTAGACATTAGTCTGGTTGTATAGAAGGGCTGTAACCAATGGAGTGAACAATGGGAAAAAAGAAACAAATCCAAACACGGTAAAGAGTGATAGCATGTAGATTGCTTCAGTTGCCATTTAAACTCTGTTCTAACCAGATCTTTCTCTGAATGTAGATAACTCCATTCTTCCTGAGACTTGTAGGGTTGTCTTATAACTGTGTGTTGCTTAGAAGAGTCCAGTTTATCAAGGTTGTTTGTCACACATATGATATGTCTGTGATTGGGTACAATTTTTTCCTCATTCTGCTCTTCTCACTTAGCATCAGTTTGTATAAGCCTCTCCAGGCAAATATGAAGTCCATCTCCTGCCTATTTCTTATAGCACAATAGTATTCCATTACAGTCATGTACCACAACTTGTTTGGCCATTCCCCAATTGATGGGCATTCCCTTAATTTCCAGTTTTTTTTTTGCCACGACAAAGATTGTTGCAATAAATATTTTTGTACATATGGGTCTTCTTCCCACTTCTTTGACCTCTTTGGGATACAACCCCAAAAGTGCTATTACTGGGTCAAAGGGTATGCAGTTATTTATAGCCCTTTGTGCATAGTTCCAGATTGCTCTCCAGAATGTGTGTATCAGTTCACTTCTCCACCAACAATGTATTAATGTTCCAATTTTTCCACATCCTCTCCAGCATCTGTCATTTTCCTGTTTTGTCATCTTAGCCAATCTGACTAGTGAAATGTGGTACTTCAAAGTTGTTTTGATTTGTATTTCTTGAATTAACAGTGATTTAGAGCTTTTTTCATATGCTTATAGATATTTTTAATTCCTACCTCTGAAGATTGCATGTTCATATCCTTTGACCATTTATCAATTGGGGAATGACTTGCATTCTTATAGATTTCACTTAATTACCTGCATATTTTAGAAAGGAGGCTTTATCGGAGTCACTGGTTGTAAAAAATCTTTCCCAGTTCCCCACTTCTCTCTTAATCTTGGTTACATTGGCTTTGTTTGTACAGAAACTTTTCAATTTAATGTAATGAAGATCATCCATTTTGCATTTTATAATGCTCTCTAACTCTTCTTTGTTCATAAAGTCTTCCCTACTCCACAAATCTAACAGATAAACTATTCCTTGCTTCCTCAGATTATTTATAGTATCAGCCTTTATACCTAGATTGTGTACCCATTTAGAATTGATTTTGTTGCACAGCATTAGATGATCATCTATGCCCAGTTTCTGCCATACTATATTTCAGTTTTCCCAGCAGTTTTTGTCAAATAGTGAGTTCTTATGCTAAAAACTTTTTGTTTTAAGTTTTCAACTTAATCTTTATACTCAGTAGTCAACTTTACTATTTTTGTTTATTGTCTCAAGAAGTTTTTACTTGATTCTCTAGGATTCTTCAAGTATATCATCTGCAAAGATTGATAGCTTAGTCTCTTCTTTGCCTAATTTGATTCCTTTGATTTCTTTTTCTTCAATAATTGCTGTTGCTAACATTTCTAGTACCAGATTGAGCAAGGGGGGTGATAGTGGACAACCTTGTTTCACCCCTGATCTTATTGGAAATGCTTCTAATTTATTCCCATTACATATAATACTTGCTGATGGCTTTAAGTAGATGCTACCTATTATTCTAAGGAAAACTCCATTTATTACTATGCTTTCTAGTGTTTTTTAATAGTTTTTAATAGTGTTATTAATAACAATATTAATAATAAATAACTTTCTAGTCAAAAGCTTTTTTCTGTATCAATTGAGATAATAATATCCTTTCAGCTAGTTTTGTTGTTGATGTGATTGATTGTACTAATAGTTTTCCTGATATTGAAGCACCCTTGCATTCCTGGAATAAATCCTACCTGATCAAAGGGTATTATTCTTGTGATGATTTGCTGTAGTCTTTTTTTGCTAATATTCATTTAGAATTTTTTCATCTATATTTATAAGAGAAATTGGTCTGTAATTTTCTTTCTCTGTTTTGGATCTTCCTGATTTAGGTATCAGTACCATATTTCTCTCATAAAAAGAATTTGGTAGTAGACTTTCTTCTCCATTCTTCCCAAATAATTTGTAAAGCATTGGAGTCAATTGTTCTTTAAGAATTTGGTAGAATTCACTAGTAAGGCCATCTGGCCCTGTAGATTTTTTCCCTAGGGAGTTCATTAATGGCTTGTTCAATTTCTTTTTCTGAGATGGGATTATTTAAGTCTACTTCCTCTTTGGTTAATCTAGGAAACTTGTATGTTCATAAATAGTCTTCCATTTCACTAAGATTGTCATACTTATATGCTTAGAATTGGGCAAAATACTCCCTAATTATTGTTTTCATGGGAGGTAGATTCACCCTTTTCATTTTTGATATTCATAATTTGGTTTTCTTCTTTTTTCATATTGGCAAAAGGTCTATCAATTTTATTGGCTTTTTCATAATACCAGCTCTTAGTTTTATTTATTAATTCAATAATTTTCTTGAATTCAATTTTATTAATCTTTCCTTTGGTTCTCATTATTTCTAATTTAGTATTTAATTGGGGATTTTCAGTTTCTTCTTTTTCTAGCTATTTCAATTGCATGCCCAAGTCATTCATCTCCATTTTCTCTATTTTATTCATGTATACATTCAGGGATATAAAACTTCCCCTAAGAACTGCCTTTGCTGAATCCCAGAAGTTTTGGTGTGTTGTCTCATGATTGTCATTCCCTTGAATGAAGTTGCTGATTGTTTCTATAATTTCTTGTTTGACCCACTCATTCTTTAGGATTAAGTTATTTAGCTTCCATCTAGTTTTTTTGTCTGTCCTTCCATGACTATTTATTATATATAATTTTTATTGCATCATGATCTGAGAAGGATGCATTTACTATTTCTACCTTTCTGCATTGAATTTTGAGGTTTTTATGCTCTAGTACATGGTCAATTTTTGTGTATGTGCCCTGTACGGCTGAGCAGAAGGTATATTCCTTTTTATCCTCATTCAATTTTCTCCAGAGGTCTACCACATCTATCTTTTCTAATATTCTATTTATCTCCTTAACTTCTTTCTTGTTTATTTTGAGGTTAGATTTATCAATCTCAGAGAGGGCGAGATTGAAGTCCCCCACTAATATAGTTTTGCTATTTCTTGCTCTAGCATTCTTAATTTCTCCTTTAGCAATACAGAGGCTGTACCACTTGGTGCATAAATGTATAGTAATAATATTGCCTCATTTTCAATGGTGTCTTTTAGCAGGATATAGTTTCCTCCCTTGTCTCTTTTAATTAGATCTATTTTTGTTTTTGCTTTGTCTGAGACTTTTTACTTTAGATGAGGCATGATACATTTTACTCCAGCCTTTTACCTTTACCCTGTGTGTATCCCCCTGTTTCAGATGTTTTTCTTGTAAAATATTATAGGGTTATGTTTTTTAATTCATTCTGCTATCCAGCTCTGGTTTATGGTAGAGTTTATCCCATTCACATTCACAGTTATAATTATTGCCTGTATCTTACGCTCCATCCTATTTCCTCCCGTTTCTGCTTTTATTTTTCCCCTTCTCTCTTCCCCTTTTTAAGAGTTTTCCTTTAGGGTGGCTAGGTGGTGCAGTGAATAGAGCACCGGCCCTCGAGTCAGGAGTACCTGAGTTCAAATCTGACCTCAGACACTTAACATAAAAAACTAACCATGTGACCTTGGGCAAGTCACTTAACCCCAACTGCTCTCCAAAAAGCAAAAAAAAATAAAGTTTTCCTTTTGACGCCCGCCTCCCTCAGTATTCCCTTCTTATCCAACCCCTTCCCTTTTCCGACAAGTGTCTCTTACTATTTCTTCCCTCCCTTATAAACCCCTCTTTCTTCACCCTTTCCCCCTCCTACTGCTTGTAGTATATGATTGATTTTTGTACTCAATGTTGTATGTTATTTCTTCCTTGAACCAAGATTGACAAGAATAGATCCCCTGCAGTGCTCCTCTCCCTCACCTCTTTCCCTCTATTATGATAACTTTTATGTCTCTTCTTATTATAATCCTATATTTAACTGGTTGAGATATTCCCTCTTTTCACCAGAAGCAGTGAGGGAAAAGCTCATATAATGGTCACCTCCCTCCCTTCTTTCCCTCTGCTATATTCTTTTTATGCCTCTTTGTGTAGCATAATTAACCCTTTTCTCCTTAATTTTTTCCTCTTCTTCCACTTCAGTCCCTTAATAAGGATTTTTAATCATCATTTTGCATAATTTATATCCATACCCTCTATTTTTCTATATCCCTTTTAGATGTTTCCATAGGTATAGACTTCATGATATTAACAGGTATCAGCTTCCCATATACAGTAAACAGTGTGCTCTTGTTAAATAACAAGTTGGGTGTAGGTGTGTGTGTGTTTTATTTTTTCCTTATTTACCTTTCTATGTCTCTCTTGGGTCTTGTAATTGGAGGTTGAATTTTCCATTGAACTCTGGCTTTTCCATCAGGAAGACCTGGAATTCTGTTATGTCACAGAATGTCCATCTCCTTGCCTGGTAGATTATGCTCAGTCTCACTGGATAGGTGATCCTTGGTTGTAGCCCAACCTCTTTTGCCTGGTGAAATATCATATTCCAGTTCCTCCAATTTTTCAACATTGAGGCTGCCAGATCCTGTGTGATCCTCACTGTGGTTCTGTAGTATCTGAATTGTTTCTTTCTAGCCACTTGTTGTATTTTTCCTTTACCTGATAGTTCTGGAGTTTGGCCACAATGTTTCGTGGACTTTTCAATTTGGGATCTCTTTCAGGAGGTGTCCACTGGATTCTCCCAGTTTCTATTTTACCCTCTGGTTCTAGGATCTCAGGGCAGTTTTCCTTGATGAGCTCTTGGAAGATATTGTCCAGATTAATTTTTTGTCATCTTTATTTTCTACTAGACCAATGATTCTCAGATTGTCTCTTCTGAATCTGTTTTCCAGGTCAGTTATTTTTCCATTGAGATATTTTTATCTCCTTTCCTAATTTTTCAGTCTTGAAGTTTTGTTTGACTGATTTTTGGTTCCTCATAGAGTCATTGGCTTTGATTTGGATGATTCTAGTTTTTAGCAAATTATTCTCCTCAGTTAGTTTTTAAAGCTTCTTTTCCATATGCTCAGATTTCATTTTTAGTTCATCAATTTTACTTTATAAGGAGCTGTTCTCTTCATTGTAATTTTTTTCTTTCTAATTTCACAATTTTGTTTTTATAAGAGGTATTGATTTTGTCTTCTACCTCTCTAAGCTGGATTTCGAAGTTCTTTTTGAGCTCATCTAGGAATGCTTTCTGTGCCTTAGATCAGGTCATAGTCCCTGTTAAGGCTTCAGCTGTGAGTGTGGAGTCAATACTCTGTCCTTCTGAGTTTGATTCCTCCCTCTCACCTTAATAGGATTCCAGAGTCTTTGTCTTTGTCTTTGTCTTTGTACCCTGCTTTCTTCCCATTTTGAGGCAGGTCCTTAGCCATGCCATTCCTACTGGGTTCCTAAGCCTTTATGGCTTAAAATTTTTCTTCTGGGGCAATAATGACTGTTTTCAGGGTCAGAGGAGGGGATTGGAGCAGCCGGGGTTCACTCTACCATCTTGTTCCCTGGAAGTTCCCATAGGGTTTTTTAATTTCCAGGTTGTGGATAGGTAGTCCTGGAAGTAGCTGCTGCCCCTCCCCTGCCATGGGCCCTTCCTTTGTCTCTTAGCCAGCTCCATCTGATCCCTGCCCTGTGGTGATAGGCCTGGGAATGGCCCTTGTGGTTGGTGGATCAGCAGGCCTAGTCCGGGGGCCTCTTGGCTCATTCTGTGCTGTGTCATCATCAGGGCCTCTCTTGGAGCACTGTGCTGTGTCATCAGGGATACTACTCACTCCATTTTCAAAGCCTGCATCCCTTCTGTATGGTGGTATAGAGTCTTCATGAATAATTATACCCTAAAAACTTCATCTACACAAAAATCCATTCACACACACACACACACACACACACACACACACACACACACACACCCCACAGATCAGTTAGTAGCTAAGCCTTTAATTGATACACTAGAGTGAATTTAGCTAGGGTAACCCTTAATAAAGAGTTGAGCAATCCATCAAACAGAAAACTTTTCAAGGACTAACTAGAGGTCACAGTCCACTGGCTTAGTCCTTTAGAATTCATGTCTCTTTCCATGCTATCAAATGTCATTTAAATAGGCCTTACATAGAGAAAATTTAACTAACATGGCATTATTTTTAAGCCCCTCTTGTAAAATTTCACTATTTTAACAAAATAAAAATCTACTGACTTGCAGCCTTTAGGATCCCCTGGGTCTTTTATAGGTCTTTCTGCCAACTGTTTCAACTCCCTAAACAAGAACCCATGTCTCCTAGGATGTTCCAGAATTCTAATTAACATAAAGCTAAGAAAGAAGTTTTCAAGGGTTTTAAATGCAAGGAAAATTAAAAATTGATCCACGGAATAATTTTACACCTCTAACAGTGAATTAAATGATTTCTTGCATTTGAATAGTTTTTATCTTCTTGCCTGGCATTCTTCCCCTGTATACAGAATACTTGAGAGGCAATAGCAGGTTCATATGTCACTCAGATCAGAAATGCTGGTGAACAGTACAACTACTGAGAGTTTCAAATATTATACGGGGTGAATTATACATTCTAAATTTGCTCTATACAAAATGCCTACATTAATTTCTATTGTTCCTCTTTCGGGATATTTAGTTCTGGATCTTTTATACATTTCCCACGATGACAGTCTGAGACAGTGGGGAAAAAAAGTGATAACAAGCTACTTTTAAAAATGTCTGTCTGTCTCTCTCCCCTTGTCTCTCTCACACTCTCTGTCTCATACACACACACACACACACACACAAACACACACACACACAAACACACACACACACACACACACACATACTTTTTTTCCTCCTGGCTAGGATCCACTTTAAGAACAAATAGCAAACAGTGTATTTAGCCATTAGGGGAGACTATTTAGGCTCTAGCCAGAGGAAATTTTACCATGGGGACAGTGAGGTGAGTTGGGCATCTGATCTGAGGAAGATCCAAGGAACTTCTGCTGATAAGGAATTCTAGACCCGGCTTTGATGGAGAGAATAACAAGGCATGAAGGAACCAGCACACATCTGGTCAGTGCAGAAGCAGTGGGGCAGGGTCACTACTAACTGTGGCCACTTAAAGGAGTCTGCAGGTATTGGTTTGAGTTGGTCAGAGGGGAGAGCTAAAGAGGATCAGAAGCCAGAGGTACTATCCCCCATAACTTAGGACTAGAGGTAATGACTAAAAATAAGAATTATACAATAAAAACTAAAAGATTATGACAAGAAAGTTAGCCACTTGGCAAAGGAGATCAAGAATCTTAAGGAAGAAAATGACTCATTGAAAATCGGAATTGAGTAAGGAGAAGACAGTGAAATTATGAGAGATGAAGACATTTTTAAAAATATAGACAACGGAAAAATGGAAGAAAATGTTAAACATCTTGTAAGAAAAACAACAGATCTGTACAACAAATCAAGAAGAGAAAACATAAGAATAACTGGATTACGTGAAAGTTCTGATCAAAATAAGAATCTTGATATAATAACACAAGAAATAGTTAAAGAATATTGTCCTGAAGCATTAGAACAAGAGGGGAAAGTAGAAACAGAAAAAAATCCACCCATCACCACCAAAAAAAGATCCTATGACAATAACTCATAGGAACATTATAGTTAAATTCAGAAACCCACAGCTCAAGGACAAAATATTAAAAGCAACAAGAAAAAAAATAGCTTACATACTAAGGTAGCAGAATTAAAATCATATGAGACCTAGCATTGGTGACAATAAAAGATCACAGGTCATGGAACACCATATATTGAAGAGCAAAAGAACAGGGTCTCCAACTGAAAATATCATACTCAGGAAAGCTAAGCATAATTTTATTTTATTTATTTATTTATTTATTTTTTTGCTGTTTGGAGGGCAGGTTGGGGTTAAGCGACTTGCCCAAGGTCACACGGCTAGTTTTTCGTGTTAAGTGTCTGAGGCCAGATTTGAACTCAGGTACTCCTGACTCCAGGGTCGGTGCTCTATTCATTGCGCCACCTAGCCGCCCGGCTAAGCATAATTTTAAATGGAAAAAATGGACATTTGATCAACTGTCAGACTTTCAGGATTCTGTTAAAATAATAATCTTGAAATCAATAGAAGATCTGACATATGAGAACCAAGAGAAATATAAGGTACATACCAATGTTCAATTACAAGGGACTAAATTAGGATACAATGCTTACCTTTTACATATAGAAAAATGTAAAACCTATACCTAAGATTGTTACTAGTAATTAGGTAGCTTATAAGAAAGACTGGGGTGGACCTGCGTATGATATGACTTCAAAAATAAAAGCATTCAAAATTAGCTAAAAGAGTAATTACCTTATACAAATGAGGTGCAAGAAGAAGAACAAATAAAGAGGAATTAGATGGGGGGGATGTTAGTTCTGGAAATCTACTTTCATTGTGAATATGTTTAAGAGGGGAAAAATATATATTTATATATGTGTGTGTGTGTGTGTATATATATATATTTAGAAGCATATAGATGTCTTCTAAATTAAAAGGAATAAAATTATGAGTTACAGATATAAACTTCGCATGTGGAAATATAAACAGATAAGCCTTATTAAGTCCCTTATGATTTCCCTTTACTGTTTATTTTTTATGCTTGAATCTTGTATTTGAAAGTCAAATTTTCTATTCTGCTCTAGATCTTTTCTCAAAAATGCTTGAAATTCCTCTATCTCATTGAATGTCCATTTCTCCACCCTGAAGAATTATTCTCAGTTTTTCTGGGTAGGGAATTTTGGGCCATAGACCTAGATTCCTTACCCTCTGTAATATCACATTCCAAGACCTCCAATCCTTTCCTGTAGAAACTGTTAATTAGTATGTGATCCTGACTGTGGCTCTATAATACTTGAATTATTTCTTTCTGACTGATTGCAATAGCTTCTCCTTGATCTGGGAACTCCTGGAATTTGGCTATCATATTCCTGGGAGTTTTGTTTTGGGATCTCTTTCAGGAGGTCACTAGTAGATTTTTACATTTCTATTTTTCCCTCTGCTTCTAGAATATTGGATCAGTTTTCCTTGATAATTTCTTTCATTTTTAAAAAAATGTTTAATGACTTGTTAGTTTACTTTAATTTACAATATTCAGTTCAATAGTCACTTGAGTTTGAGATTTTTCTCCCCTTCCTCCCCACCACCCACCCCGCCATGGTGGTATACAATCATGTATAGGATCTGGAAACTCTATCACATTGTACAATAGTCTGGTTGAATAGATGTTATAGTCAATGGAGTGAACAATGAGAAAAGAGAAACAAAAATCAAACACTGAAAAGAGTGATAGCATGCATTGCTTCAGTCTCCATTTAGCCTCTGGACCTTCTGGATCTTTCTCTGAATGTAGAAATCTCCTTCCATCCTGAGACTTGTACAGTTGTCTTTTAACTGCATTGCTGTGAGGAGTCCAGTTTTTCAAAGTTGGTCATCACATGTATGATGTATCTGTGACTATGTACAAATTTTTCCTGTTTCTGCTACTCTCACTTAGCATCAATTCTTATAAACCTCTCCAGATAATGATGAAGTCCATCTCTTTCCCACTTCTTATGGCACAATAATATTCCATCACATTCATATACCATAACTTGTTCAGCCATTCCCCAATTGATGGGCACCACCACAAAGAGAGCTGCAACAAATATTCTTGTACATATGGGACCATTTCCCACTTCTATGATCTCTTTTGGATACAACCCCAAAAGTGATATTACTGGGTCAAACGGTTTGCAATTATTTATAGTCCTTTGGACATAGTTCCAGATTGCCCTCCAGAATGGTTGTATCAGTTCACAACTCCATCAACATTGCATTACAGTTCCAATTTTTCCATATCCTCTCCAGCACTTGTCATTTTCCTGTTTTGTCATCTTAGCCAAATTGACTGGTGAGATGTGGTACCACAAAGTTGTTCTGATTTGCATTTCATGAATCAATAGTGATTTAGAGCATTTTTCCATGTGCTTAAATATATCTTTAATTTTTTTATTTTAATAAATTTTATTTGTTTCTTGTTTACATCATTCATTTTCATGAGATTTTTGTATTGCAAATTTTCTCCCTGTCTTTCCCCTATCCCAAGCCTAAAACAGCAATCCCACTGTAAAACCCCTCCCCTGATTTGCCTCTTACTTTCTGGTAGGGCAGGTAGGGTCTCCCTATCCTTGGCCCTGTATATCTTAATTCCTAGTTGCCAGTATTGCAGAGCTTTAAATTCTAGATTCTTTCAATTCATCCCTTGTCACCCACCCCAAATGGAAGGACAATCAATTCAATACCGGCTGTGGATGTGTGATTATACAGGACATCTTCATAGTGGACATATTGTGGCAGTGATCCTCTGTCTCTCCTTCCTATCCCTCCCCACCTTTGTTCTGTTCTCTACCCTGTCGCTGTCCCTTTACTGAAGTGTGTGCTTCCAGCATCCCTCCCCCAGGCCCTGCCCTCCCCTCTGTCATCCTCCCTCTCTTTCCCATGCTCCCTACTTTCCTGTGTGGCATGATGCCCAATTTAGAGTTCATGCCATTTCTTCTCTAAGCCAAATTCAGTGAGAGTAATTGAAAGTAAAGTTGTAATAGTTATCCCTGTCTCCTCTCATTCTAGTCCTCTCCCACCTCAGAATTTTGCCTTTTAAAGTATCATCCCTTCATATTCAATTGATCCTGTACCCTCTATATACACATATACACACATGCTCAGATATGTATTCAGATGCATATATAGTCTCCTATTTAGTCATATGTGTAAGTATAGTTATATATACATTTGTATTCCATTCCCCTATCCTCATACCAAGAAAAGTTTCTTAAGTTACTATTATCATTTTTCCATATTGGCTTATAAATAGTTCAGATTTAATAAGTTCCTTATGATTTCTTTCCCGTGTTTACCTTCTCATGCTTCTTGTGCTTGGTTGTCAAATATTCTGTTTAGATCTGGTTTTTTCAGCAAGAATGCTTGAAAGTTCTCCACCTCATTGAATGACCATATTTTCCCCTGGAATAATATACTCAGTTTTGCTGGGTATTTTATTCTTGGTTTTAATCCCAGCTCCATTAATCTTCAAAATATCATATTCCAGGCCCTTCAATCCCTCAGTGTAGAAGCTGCCAGACCCTGGGTTATCCTGATAGTGCTTCTGCAGAATTCAAATAGTTTTCTCTTGGAAGCCTGTAAGATTTTCTCCTTTAACTGGGTATTCTGGAACCTGGAAATAACATTTCTAGGAACTCTTTTTTGGGGATGTTTTTGAAGAGGTGATTGGTGGATTCTTTTTTTTTTACCTTTTCCCTTTTAATCTCTTTGGGATACAGACCTAGTAGTGAAATCCTTGGGTCAAAGGGTATGCACAGTTTTATAACCTTTTGGGCATAGTTCTGAATTGCTCTCGAAAATGTTTAGGTCAATTCACACCTCCACTAACAACGCATTGGTGTCTCAATTTTGCCACATCTCCAAAATTTGACATTTTCCTTTTCTGTCTACCAGCCAATTTGATAGGGATGAGATGGTATTTAAGAGTTGTTTTAGTTTGCATTTGTCTAATTAATAGTGATTTGGATCATTTTGTCACATAACATAGATAGCTTGATTTCTTCACCTGAAAGCTGCCTGTTCATATCCTTTGACCATTTATCAATTGGGGAATGGCTCTTATTTTTATAAATTTGACTCAGTGTAAAATTTTTTTCATGATTATAGTTATTGTGTATCTCCCTCCATCTTATTTACCTCCTGCTTACCCTGATCTCTCTCCTTGTACACTGTCAATTCTCAAAAGTGCTTTGCTTCTAACCACTGCCTCCCCCAATCTCTCCTTCCTTCTATCAGCCCCCACTCTCCCTTTCTTTTATCCCTTTCACTTCTGTTTTCCTGTAGGGTCAGAGAGATTTCTATACCCACCTGAGTATGTATGTTATTTCTTCTTTGAGCTAATTCTGATGTGTTTACTCAAGCATTCCATTTCTACCTCTCCCATCTTCCCCTCCACTATAAAAGTTCTTTTGCCTTTTTATATGACATAATTTACTGCATTCTACTTATTCCTTCCCCCTTCTCCCAGTTCTTCCTTCTTTCTCAGCTCCTCCTGGGCACCCTGGGGCCTGGCCTGTCTGAGTTTCCATTTTGGCTGGCCTAGTCTTGGCTCCCAGCCTGCTGCGATGAGCCCCTGCTGCCGAGCTGCCTTCAATGCAAAATGTGTTTTCTGTATTTTTTTTTAGTTTGAGAGGCCTAGACTTTGTCTGGGGTCATATTTTATGGTTATTTAGGGTGGTTGTGTGGGAGATGCAGAACCTTGCTGCTTCTACACCGCCATCTTGGTGCAAATCTATTCTACACTGCCCCCTCATCTTTAATTTCTACCTCTGTAAATTGCCTGTTCATATCCTTTGACCACTTATCAATTGCGAAATGACTGGCATTCTTGTAAATTTTATTTAATTCCCTGCATATTTTAGAAATGAGGCCTTTATCAGAGACACTGGTTATAAATATTCTTTCCCAATTTCCCACTTACCTCTTCATCTTGGCTACATTGGCTTTATTTGTACAGAAACTTTTCAATTTAATGTAATCAAGATTATCTATTTTGCATTTTATAATGCTCTCCAACTCTTCTTTGGTCATACCTTGCTTCTCCAGATTATAGACAGTATCAGTCTTTATATCTAGATCATGCATCCATCTAGACTTGACTTTGGTGTATGGCATTAGACAATGGTCTACGCCCAGTTTCTGCCATACTACATTCCAGTTTTCCCAGCAGTTTTTGTCAAATAGTGAATTCTTAGCCCAGAAACTGGGGTCTTTGGGCTCATCAAGCAGTACATTACTATAATCATCGACCACTGAGTCTTTTGTACCCAGTCTATTCCATTGATGTACTACTCTGTTCCTTAGCCAGTACCAGGAAGTTTTCAGGACTGCTGATTTATAATAGAGATTAAAATCTGGTACAGCTACACCACCTTCACTAACATTTCTCTTCATTAATTGCCTTGATATTCTGGACTTTTTGTTCTTCCAAATGAATTTTATCACTATTTTTTTCTAGTTCTATAAGGTAATTTTTTGGTAGATTGATTGGTATGGCACTAAATATGTAATTTAATTTAGGTAAAATTGTCATTTTTATTATATTACCTCTACCCAGCCATGAGCAATTGATGTTTTTCCAATTAGTGAGATCTGATTTTATTTATGTGAAAAGTGTTTTATACTTGTGTTCATAAAGGTACTGGGTTTATTTTGGCAGGTAGATTCCCAAATATTTTATAATGTCTACAGTAACTTTAAATGGGGTTTCTCTTACTATCTCTTGCTGTTGGGCTTTATTGGAAATATATAGGAATGCTGAGAATTTATGTGGGTTTATTTTATATCCTTCAACTT
>CM053593.1:76719255-76738050 GCA_028646575.1 Pseudocheirus occidentalis | reverse complement strand
CTCTCCTGGATCTATTTTCCAGGTCAGTGGTTTTTTCAAGGAGATATTTCACATTGCTTTCTATTTTTTCATTTCTTTGTAACTGTTTAATAGTATCTTGGTTTCTCATAAAGTCATTAGCTTCTACTTGCTCCACTCTAATTCTGAAGGAACTATTCTCTTCATAATGCTTTGGAAATTCTTTTTCCATCTGGAAAATTCAACTTTTTAAGGCATTCTTCTCATTGGCTTTCTGGGACTCTTTTGCCATTTGAGTTAATCTATTCTTTTTTTCAGTGAGGTTGTTGACTCTCTTTTCATGGTTTTCTCGCATCATTCTCTTTTCTCTTTCCAATTTTTCCTCCACTTCTCTTATTTGGTTTTCAAAGTCCTTTTTCAGTTGGTGTTTAGATTCTATACATTCTTCAAGTATCTTTGAAGCATTTGGTGTGGGAGTTCTGACTGGGTTTTCTTCCTCCCGTTCCATGCTTTGATCCTTTTTGTCCACAAAAAAGGATTCTAGAATTTTATTGATGTTCTTATTTTGCTTCCTTTTCCTCATGTTGGCTAGTCAATTAATTGGTTGTTTTTTTTAGCTCTGTGAAACTCTGTTTCCAGGGGGGAAACTCTGTTCCAAATCGCTGGGGTTTTCCCAGCTGTCAGAGCTATTGGGAGGGTATTACAAGTTCCTCCAGCTTTGGCTTGCTGAAAGTGCACCCCAGGACCGCCACTTAAGACCACGATCTGGATCCAGGCCACTCAACACAAGAACACTTGGTCCTGATCAATTGATTCAGCCCCCTGCGGAGTCTGCAGGCCAGGGGATCTGAAGCAGCCCAGTGGGGGCATCCGCTGTTTACAGCACTTTCTGCCCTTCCCCCACTACTTCCTTGCCCCAGGGGTAGATTGGACAAACTCCTTTTCCTCCCCCAAATTTAGCGTGAAAGCTTCACTCACTTTCACTGACCTTTAATCCTGGCCTATGCAGATTGCTCCAGGTGCTTTAGATCTCTCTGAGGCAGACTCATGCTGTGGCTTTGGAGGCTGGGCTCCTCCCAGCCGGCCACCCTGAAGCCTGGTCACATCTAATATTTAGGCTGGGCTGGTTTCCGCTCCCCCCTGCCAGCCTGGGGGATGAGCCCCTCCAGCCAGCTGCCTTTCTCTAATCCCTATTTTTCACACCTTTCTTTAATCCCTATTTTTCCACCTTGTTAGATGTAGAGGTGCTGGAGGTTCTTCTCTCTTGTAGACTGGCTGCGGCTTGGCTTGGGTCCTTCCTACTGCCCCAGGGCCTGGCTGTGGTTTCAGTTTCAAGCTGGGCCAGCCGTGGCTTGATTCCTGCCACGATGATCCCCCACTTCTGAGCTGCCTTCTGGGAAAGTTGTGTTTTCTGTATATTTTTGAGTCTGAAGTTCCTAGAATTTGTCCAGTGTTATATTTTTATGGGTGTTTAGGGTGGCTGCGTGGGAGCTGTGGGATGTTGCTGCTTCTACGTCACCATCTTGGCTCAGTCCACTAATTTTTGTTGCAACTGTGAAGACATCTAGCCATAGAAGAAGAAACAAGGTCTTGTTTCCTCAGCAACTGCTTTTAATAGAGGAAGAACTTGATAATCATGAGATAACTGGCCCAGAGGAGAGTAGATCAAGAGAGTCCTGGGTCAAGATTGAATTTAGTTATGGAGAGAGGCAAACTCAAAGACATCAATGAAGCAAACTTTCCAGCAGAAGCACTACAACTAGGAAGTATAACATGAGGATGCCAAAGAAGAGTAATACGATTTGGACCCTGCAATGTCAATGTGATGACTTGCCTTTGCCAACTGCGATAAGCATCTCTGTTAATATATACCCACTCTTTAATATGGGTGTGCCCATCCCTTCCACTAACATTCTGTGTACTTGGGTAATGAGCCCTAAATAGAAGGAACATTATATAGATTCTGTTCCTACCATGCTTTTTTTTCAGTAAATAAATACATTTGCTTTGAAGTAATATGCACTTTCACTCTCTACTGAAGGCATGCATATTGGTCTGTGTCCAGGAGCTACATAGTTTTAAAAGTATGGACATGCTTTGTTCCAAAAACCTGGGAGTAGTCATTCCATGGAATGTGTTCTGAAAGTGAGAGGTATGAAGTTTTTCAGAAGGTGCTAAATATTTGCATCTACATAAAATATCTCTCTGGAATACAGAATTTTTCAGTAAGATACTATGCATTATATGTATCCACATATGTAGCTACATGATGTTAAATTAATGTTTTTGCTTTGGAGTTGTTTGGTAGCAGACTATAAAAGTAAAATCATCAATGGGGGACTTGAGGGATTTTTTTTTTACTGTGGACCTTATCTTCCATATGGGAAAAAAAATGTAAGTGTATGTAATGTTTATACATATAAATAAAATAATTTTATTGATTAAAATTTTATACTTATATGTAATATGTTAGACACAAACATATAAATATATGGATTTCCCTGAAGCAATGTAGATCTGGAATGTAGTTGCTCAGTTGCCTAGGGCACCAAATGATTAAGTGACCTGCCCAAGCACATGCAGGCAGTGTGTTCTACAAGCAGAACTTTAAACCAAGCCACCATGATTCCAGGGCTGAGTCTTTATTCTCTGTGCCATTAACTGATAAATGATCTCTTAGTTCTCCATTTGATAAATAGCCAAAGGACAGGAACACGCAGTTTCCAGATGAAGAAATTAAAGCTATCTGTAGTCATAAGAAAAATGCTCTAAGTCTAAACCAACATTGATTAAAGAAATATGAATTAAGAGTACCACTTCATACCTTTCAGAGTAGATAATCTGACCCCCCCCCACAAAAAAGAAAATTATGAATGTTGGAGAAGATTTTTAGGAAACTTGGAGATTCAACACATTATCAGGGGAGTTGTGAACTGATCCAACCATTATAGAGAGAAATTGGAACTATATCCACAGGGCTACAAAACTATGCATACCTTTTGATCTAGCAATAGAACTACTAGGTTTATATGTCACATAAATCATAAAAAGGGGAAAGGACACACATGTACAAAAATATTTGTAGCAGCTCTTTTGTGGTGGCAAAGAACTGGAAATTTAGGGGATGCACATCATTTAGGGAATGGCTGAACAAGTTGTGGTATATGAATGCAATGGAATACTATTATTCCATAAGAAATGATGATTAGCAGATTTCAGAAAAACTGGAAAGACTTACACAAACTAATGCTGAGTGAAGTAAGCAGAACCAGGAGAACATCGTATATAGTAATAGCAACAAATGACCAAATTTAATAGACTTAGATCTTCTCAGCAATATAATTGTCTAAGATAATTCCAAAAGACTAATAATAGAAAATGCCATCCACATACAGAGAATGAACTCTGGAGTCTGAATGCAGACAAAAACATACTATTTTCTCTTTTGTTGTTTTTTTTTTCCTTTCTTGTGGTTTTCCCCTTTTATCCTCATTCTTCTTTCACAATATGACCAAGGTGGAAATATGTTTAATATGATGATACATATATAGCCTATATCAAATTACATGCCATCTTGGGGAGGAAGAAGAATTTGGAATTAAAAATCTTATAAAAGTGAATATTGAAAACTAAAAATATTTTTTTGAAAAGAGTTTCAGGGGGTGGAGCTAAGATGGTGGAAAGGAAGCAGTAGCTTTTCCAAGCTCCTTCAAGAATTCTGTTGCTAAAAGCTAAAAAGTGAATTTGAATGACCCTAAGACTGATAGAACCCATTGGGAGATGGAGTGTGGCAAATTCCCAGCCCAGGAAAGTGCCTACACAGGTCTGGGCAAGAAGAACACAGAACACACAGGAGCTGCACCAGCATGAATCTGAGAGCAGAGTAAGGCAGAGCCAGAAGAAGCCCCAGCCAGTCAGCAGACTCACTCAGCTGGAAGAGTTTGCAACCATCTCACCACAGCACAGAGTAGGAACTGGGTAGGAAAAAACTCGTGGCGCACAGCAGGGGACAGGAGTTTTTTCTGGAGCTAACAGCCCACAGCCTGGATGCTTAAAATTATACACACAAACTTCCAGAAGATAAGATGGAGGACTAAAATTTCATTGCTCTTATCCCCGTTCTCTGAACCAGAAAAAATTGGAGTTAAATGCCCCACCCAGAGTAAAATCTTTAATTAGCAGAAACAGCCTCAGGCTTGTGTGTCACTGAGGAAAGGGGAAGGGAGACAGCAAGGAATCTGAGCCCAGGATGGTGGAGCCAGCAAGTCCTAACAATAAAAGCCCAGGTGTGCTTTAGCACCACCTGGCCTGTCAGCAGATGGAAAGTCTGCCCTGCCTCTGTCCTCCTGCCACTGAGCCTGCCTGAGTTGTAGCACAGAGACACAGAGGTGGAAGTCTGAAGAAGCCCCCATAGGTTACTCTGTAAGCCTCAGGGTAACTCAGGGGAAACACTGAGAGTCCTGGTCCTGGCCTCAGTCTATACCCTCAGAGGCTACAGCTCACAAAGTTAACAATCAAACCCCTATCTTTCAGCCTGAGAATTTCAGTTCTTCTGTACCCCAGAAGCAAATATCAACTCTAAAATCAAGGACATAGGCAACCACAGTGGGGAAGAAGTTAACTGCAAGCACTAGGATCATCAAATCTTTTTATAGTGAGGAAGAACAACCAAAATCAGAAGGCAACAATGGACTCTATACTTCCACTGGAGACCACAGAAGGAAATGTGAATTGGTCTCAAGCACAAAAAGCATTCTTGGAGGATCTCAAAAGGGATTTTCAAAATGAAATTAGAGAGGTGGGAGATAAATTTAAACCTACAGTGAGCAAATTGGAAAAAAAAATCTCACTGAAGAAAACAAATCCTTAAAAATTAAAATTGGAGAATTAGTACAGGAGGTCCAAAATTTAACTGGAGAAAATACCTCCCTAAAAAGGAAAACTGAACATATGGAAAAGGAGCTCCAAAAACTAATTGAGTATACTAATTCACTAAAAATTAGAATCAGTCAAATTGAAGCTAAGGACACTATGATGCAATAAGAGTCAGTCCAACAAAACATAAAGATTGAAATCTTAGAAGAAAGTATGAAATATCTCACTGGAAAAACAACTCACCTGCAAAACAGATCCAGGAGAGACAACCTAAGAATTATTGGCCTACCAGGAAGCCATGATGAAAAAATCAGGCTGGACAGCATTCTCCAAGATATTGTCAGAGAAAAATGTCCTAACGTCCTAGAATCAGAAGGGGAAATAGTTATTGAAAGAATTCACCAATCTTCTCCTGAAAGAGACCCCAAATTGAAAACTTGAAGAAATGTAGTAGCAAAATTCAAGAGCTACAAGGTTAAGGAGAAAATACTGAGTGTAGCCAAAAAGGAAAAAAAAAATCAAATATTGTTGAACTGCAGTCAGGATTACACAGGATTTAGCAGGTGCAACATTAAAATATCAGAGGGAATGGAATGTGATATTTCATAAAACAAAAGAGCTAGGACAGCAACCAAGGATACACTACGCAGCAAGACAGAACATATTCTTTCAGGCAAGAAAATGGTCATTTAATAAAATAAAGGACTTCCAGTCTTTCCTCATGGAAAAGCCTGAGCTCAATGGAAAATTTGATCTCCACTTACAAAACCTAAGAAAGACATAAAAAGGTAAACAAGGAAAACATACACTCACATATATACATACACATGCAAATGGTTACACATGCACATAACTTGGGACTCAATAAGAGCAACTTGTTTACATTCTTTTATGAGAAGCAGATACCTGTCAATACTGAAATTTCTATAAGTATTGTGACATTTAAAAGGGATGTACACAGAAAAAGGGTATGGGTATAGGCGAACTAATCTGAAGATTTAAATAAAAAAAACTATTAAGGGGAAGAAAGGGATTGTAATGGGAGAAATGGAAAGATAGAGGCAGAAGATGGTAAATTATGCCACAAGAAGAGGCATAAAAACATACTAAAGTGGAGGGGTGGGAAGGAAGGAGATGAACATCATATGATCATTACTCTCATTGGTTCTGATTTAAAGAGGGATCAATACAAACGTCTAAGTTTAGATTCTAACATTAAAAGATACAAAAACACATAACAATAGAGAAAAAACAAAGAGGGAGAGGAGCAATACATGAAATTTACTACCTTTTTTTGGGTTCAAGGAGGGAATAACATACTCTGTTAAAAATCTATTGTGCCCTACAGGCAGTAGGAGGGATAAGGGGGGAGTGGTGTAAAAAGGGGCAGGGTGTTCAATAGGGAGGGAAAGAGTAGCAATGGAAAAGGGTAGGTAAAGAAGGGGGTCACAGTGATGGAATACTGAGGGAGGTGGTGGTCAAAAGGAAAACTCTTAAGGAGGGGAAGGCAAAAGGAAGACACAAAGATATAAAAAGGGGAGGGAATAAGATGGAGGGAAAAGTCATAGATAGTAATCATAACTGTGAATGTGAATGGAATGAACTCTCCCATAAAACAGAGGCAGATAGCAGAATAGATTAACAACCACAATCCTACAAAATGCTGTCTATAAGAAACAAACTTGAAACAAGGGGATATGCACAGGGTAAAGGTAAAAAGATGGAATAGAATACATTATGCCTCAGTGGAAGTAAAAAAAAATCAGTGGTCGCAATCCTTATCTCAGATAAAGCAAAAGCTAAAATGGATATAATAAAAAGAGATGAGCAAGGAAAGTACATCCTGCTAAAAGGCACCATCAAGAATGAAAGAATATCATTACTTAATATACATGAACCAAGTAGTATAGCACCCAGATTCCTAGAGGAAAAGTCAAGGGAATTAGAGCAAGAAATAGATAGCAAAACAATACTAATGGGGAACCTCAATTTCCCCCTCCCTAAACTTGATCAATCTAACCTCAACATAAACAAGAAAGAGGTTAAGGAGACAAACAGAATTTTAGAGAGGCTAGACATGATATATCTCTGGAGAAAACTGAATAGGGATAAAAAGGAATATACCTTATTCTCAGCAGTACGTGGCACATACACAAAAATAGACCATGTAGTAGGGCATAAAAACCTCACAATTCAGTGCAGAAAGGCAGAAATGTTAAATGCACAATTCTCAGATCATGATGCAATAAAAATTATATGCTAAAAGGATCATGAAAAGATAGGCAAAAAACTAATTGGAAAATTAAATAATTAAACCCAAAGAATGAGTAGGTCAAACAAGAAATTATAGAAACAATCAGTAACTTCATTCAAGAGAATGAAAATAATGAGACATCATACCAAAACTTGTGGGATGCAGCAAAGGCCATGTTTAGGGGAAGTTTTATATCCCTGAATTCATACATAAAAAATTAGAGAAAATGGAGGTCAATGAATTGGGCATGCAATTGAAAAATCTTGAAAAAGAACAAATTCAAGATCTCCAATTAAATACTAAATCAAAAATTATGAAAACCAAAGGAGAGATTAATAAAATTGAAAATAAGAAAAATATTGAACTTATAAATAAAACTGAGTTGGCTCTATGAAATAAACCAATAATTTGATAGACCCTTAATCGATATGATAAAAAAAGAATGAAGAAAACCAAATTTCAAGTCTCAAAAATGAAAAGGGTGAATGTACCTCCAATGAAGATGAAATTAAAACAATAATTAGGAATTATTTTGCCCAATTACATGCACATAAATTTGACAATCTTAGTGAAATGGATGAATATTTACAAAATATTAGTTGCCCAAACTAACTGAAGAGGAAGTAAATTATTTAAACAACTCCATCTCAGAAAAAAGAAATTGAACAAGCTATCAAAGAACTCCCTAGGAAAAAATCCCCAGGGTCACATGGATTTACTAGGGAATTCTATGAAACATTTAAAGATTAATTGATCCCTATAGTCTACAAACTACTTGGGAAAATTGGTGAGGAAGGAGTCCTTCCAAATTCTTTTTATTAAATGCATATGTTACTGATACCTAAATCAGGGAGAGGCAAAACAGAGAAAGAAAATTAGAGACCAATCTCCCTCATGAATATAGATGCAAAAATTTTAAATAAAATATTAGCAAAAAAGGACTACAGCGGGGTGCCTAGGTGGTGCAGTCAATAGAGCACCGGCCTTGGACTCAGAAAAACCTGAGTTCAAATCCGGACTCAGACACTCAACCCCCCCCCCCAAAAAAACTAGCCGTGTGACCTTGGACAAGTCACTTAACCCCAATTGCCCTCCAAAAAAAAAAGAATTAAAAAAAATTCTACAGCAACTTATTGCATGAATAATACATTTTGATCAGGTTGGATTTATTCCGGGAATGCAAGGATGGTTCAATATTAGGAAAACCATCAGGATCATTTATCATATCAACAATAAAGCTAGCAGAAACCATATGATTATCTCAATAAATGCATAAAACATCTGACAAAATACAACATCCATTCCTGTTAAAAACACTAGAAAGTAGAAGAATAAGTGGAGTTTTCCTTAGAATAATAGGTAGCATATACTTAAAGCCATCAGCAAGTATTATACGCAATGGGGATAAATGAGAAGCATTTCCAGTAAGATCAGGGGTGAAACAAGGATATCCACTATCACCCCTCTTATTCAATCTGGTAATAGAAATGTTAGCAGCAGCAATTAGAGAAGAAAAAGAAATCAAATTAGGCAAAGAGACTAAGCTACAACCTTTTGAAGATGATGCGATGATATACCTGAAGAATCCTAGATAATCAAGTAAAAAACTTCTTGAGACAATAAATTTAGCAAAGTTGCAGGAGATAAAATAAACTCACATAAATCTTCACCATTCCTATATATTTCCAACGAAGTCCAACAGCAAGAGATAGTCAGAGAAACCCCATTTAAAGTTACTGTAGACATTATAAAATATTTGGGAATCTACCTGCCTAAACAAACCTAGTACCTTTATGAACACAACTACAAAACCCTTTTCACACAAATAAAATCATATCTCACTAATTGGAAAAACATCAATTTCTCATGGCTTTGTAGAGCTAATATAATAGAAATGAAAATTTTACCTAAATTAAATTATGTATTTAGTGCCATACCAATCTACCAAATTATTACTTTATAGGACTAGAAAAAATAGTGACAAAATTCATTTGGAAGAACAAAAATTCCAGAATATCAAGGCAATTAATGAAAAGAAATGCTAGGGAAGGTGGCCTAGCTGTGCAAGATTTTAATTTGTATTATAAAGCAGCAGTCATCACAACTGCATGGTACTGGCTAAGGAATAGCGTAGCGGATCAATGGAATAGACTCGGTACAAAAGACACAGTAGTCAATGATTAGAGTAATATACTGTTCAATGAGCCCCCAAATCCCAGTTTCTTGGATAAGAACTCACTATCTGACAAAAATTGCTGGGAAAATTGGGATATAGTATGGCAGAAACTGGGCATAGACCATCATCTCATGCTGTACACCAAAGTCAAGTATGAATGGGTACATGATCTAGGTATAAAGGTTGATACTGTAAATAATCTGGGGAAGCAAGGAATGGTTTACCTGTCAGATTTATGGAGTAGAGAAGACATTATGAGCAAAGAAGAGTGTAGATCATTATAAAATGCAAAATGGATAATCTTCCTAACATTAAATTGTACAATCTGTACAAACAAAGCCAATGTTACCAAGATTAAGAGAGAAGTCAGAAATTGGGAGAGAATATTTACAACCAGTGTCTCTGATACAGGCCTCATTTTGAAAATATACAGGGAATTAAGAAAAATAAGAATACAAATCATTCTCCAATTGATAAATGGGCAAAGGATATGAACAGGCAATTTTCAGAGGTAGAAATTAAAGATATCTTTAAGCATATGGAAAAATGCTCTAAATCACTATTGATTTGAGAAATGCAAATCAAAACAATTTTGAAGTACCACATCTCATCACTCAGATTGACTAAGATGACAAAACAGGAAAATGACAATTGCTGGAGAGGATGTGGAAAAATTGGAACACTAATGCATTGTTGGTGGAGATGTGAACGGAGACAATCATTCTGGAGAGCAATCTGGATCTATGCCCAAAGGGCTATAAATAATTGCATACACTTTGACCCAGTAATACCACTTTTGGGGTTGTATCCTAAAGAGATGAGAGAAGTGGGAAAAGGATCCATATTTTACAAAAATATTCATTGCAGCTCTCTTTGTGTTGGCAAAACAATGGAAATTTAGGGGATGCCCATCAATTGAGGAATGGTTGAACAAGTTGTGTTATATGAACATAATGGAATACTATTGTTCTATAAGAAATGGGAAGGAGATGGACTTCATAATTACCTGGAGAGGCTTATGCAAATTGATGATAAGTGAGAAGAGCAGAAAGAGGGAAAAATTGTACACAACCACAGACACATCTTATGTGTGATGACCAACCTTAATAAACTGGACTCTTTTCAGCAACGCACAGTTATAAGACAACTCTACAAGTCTCAGGATGAAAGGAGATATCTACATTCAAAGAAAGATCTCGAAAGACCAGAACTTAAATGGAGACTGAAGCAATCTACATACTATTATTCTTTTTCATGTTTTGGTTTGTTTCTTTTATTCCTCTTGTTCACGCCACTGGTTATAACCCTTCTATACAACCAGATTATTGTACAATGTGACAGTATTTGCAGATCCTATACATAATTGCATGCCACCATGCTGGGGCGGGGGAAGTGAGGGGAGAAAATTTGAAACTCAAGGGATTGTGGAACTGAATCTTGCAAACTAAAAGTAAATAAACATATCAATGTAGAAGAAAAAAGAGTTTCAGGGGCAGCAAGGTGATGCAGTGAATAGAGCACTGGCCCTGGAGTCAAGAGGACCTAAGTTCAAATCCAGTCTCAGACACTCAACACTTAACAGCCATGGGACCTTGGTCAAGTCACTTAACCCCAATTGCCCTGCTTCTCCCTATCAAAAAGACATTACAGACATTTCCCAATTCATTATTCCCTCTCCCCTAGCAGAGATCCATCCTTCATGATAAAAATAATTAAGAAGAAAAAAACATCAAAAGTGAACACAGTATCAAATAGCTGAATATTAAGCATAGTTACATTTTTCCTATGTCTGCAAAGGAGGTGTGATGTCTTCTCATATTACTTCTTCCTGGATTCATAATTTTACATTCACTATGAATTCTTTAGATATTATTGTTCTTCCCATTGCTGTCACATATCTGTATATTGGTTTCTTGGATCTTCTTACTTTGTTTCAATTCTTATGAGTTTTCCCACATTTCTTGCTGCTGATTACATTCTTGTTTCTTAAACATAGTAATTTAGC
The DNA here is from genome assembly GCA_028646575.1 of Pseudocheirus occidentalis. Taxonomy (NCBI): domain Eukaryota; kingdom Metazoa; phylum Chordata; class Mammalia; order Diprotodontia; family Pseudocheiridae; genus Pseudocheirus; species Pseudocheirus occidentalis. The sequence goes on along the minus strand of CM053593.1, from coordinate 76,726,782 downwards.
ATTATGTTCTATTAAACCCTTTATTCTCTAATTGATGATATTCATTGTTTCTAGTATTCCAGGTTCTTAAATTTCATATAATTGAATTGAATTTATTTTATTTCCTCAACACTTTGTTTAAGAAATATGCCTTAGACACACCTTTGAAAAATAATTTATACAATTTGGGAATAGTTAAAATATGATATTTAATATTTAGTTCCCATAATATTTTTTAAATTTATTATGAGATATGATATAAGACGTTTGTCTGAAACCCAATTTCTGATAAACTACTTTCTGGTTTTTACTTGAATATTTGCCAAATAAAGACTTTTTCCTAGGCAATTTATCTTGCTTTTGAAAGTTCATTTGTTCTTGATTCTTACTCATTTAGTCTCTACTTCAGATCTAGGAATTTTAGATAGTACCAAACAATTTAGATGATCAATATTTCATTATAAAATTCAACATATGTAATTGCTATTTCACCTTCATTCCAACATTCCCCCATTATTTTCCTTGATATTATTTATATCCTCTTTCTCCAAATGAATTTTGTTATTATTTTCTATATTTCTAAAGCATCCTCTTGGTACTGTACTTGACATAGCATTAAATCTGTCATAAATTTATGCAGTATAGATGGGTCAATAATATTTAAGGGAGTCATTCTTTTATTATTGTAAGGTGGTAGAAAGAGCATGTCACCAACAATAGACTACTGCTTACCACAACTATTCTGGTCACCAACTCACTAAAACATCAGTAGAAACACTCAGGGCCTTTGGGGGAACAAAATTCTACAGTTCTTTCAGGGAATTACAAAAATCATAGAGCTGGAAGAGATTTAACTGAAATAATATATTCAAACTATAATTTGCAGAGAAGGAAACTGAAGTCCAATATGTTAAACCAACTACTCCAAATAATATAGGTTTTGTGTGTCAGTGGGTAATAAAAAGTCAAACTCTTCTTGTGCAGTTTTATTCACCAATGTTCATCTCCAGAAAGAAGTAATATCTACATTTTATTATAATATTTAGATTTTTCTTAGAAACACAAAAATATCCTTTGTCTATAAGAAATATTTGCCAAGTAGTTATCATTGGCTCAATCAAAAACTACTAACATATTACTGCTTTACCAGCATTTTACAGAAAAGGAAACAAATGCACAGAATGGGCTCAGACTCACATAGCAAGTAAATGCCTGAGGTAGAAATTGAACGCAGGACCTCTGGACTCTAAACCTGTTGCTCTGCACATGTTCTAAATATAGTTAAATATATTAGGAAATGCAAAGAACACACTGTTGGCTATGAGGTGTAATCAAGGGTGCATATAACATAGAATTTATGGAGGCCAGTAGCTTAAGGTAAAGTTATAAAGGTAGAGTTGTACCAGCTTCTGGAAGTGTTTGAATGTTGGGCATAGAAGTTTGAAAACTGTTAAGCAAGGAAGAATCTATGATGATTTTTTTTCACTGTTTTATTTATTCTTATTTTTTGACATGCAAGTCATTTTATTTTTTTATTATTTTGTTGTTCTTGATTAACTTTTGTTTATTTTTTAGTTTACATCATTCCTTTTCATAAGATTTTGAGTTACAAATTTTCTCCCCATCTTTTCAGTACCCACCACCCCAAAAGAACAATCCCACTGTATACCCCCTCTGCCAATCTGTTCTCTTCTGTATCCTCCCCCATTACCCCTCTGACTTTCCTGTAGGGCAAGATGGATCTCCCTAACCCGGTGCCTGTATATCTTAATTCCCAGTTTCATGCAATTGATACTAACAATATACATATGTATATATTTTAAACATTTGATTATAGAACTTTAAATTCTAGATTCTTTCCTTTCTTCCTTCATCACCCACCCCCATTGGAAAGATAAGCAATTCAATACATGCTAAACATGTTTAGCTACATACAACATCTCTACAATGCACATATTATCAAAGACTAACTATATTTCCCTCCTTCCTATCCTGACACCACTCCTTGTTCCATTCACTACTTTGTCTCTGTCCCTTTACAGGAGTGTTTTCTTCTAACAACTATCCCCCCTGCCCATGTCTCCCTTTCTATCATTCCCCACTCTCATCTCCATCCTCCCCTATCATCCTGTAGGGCAAGATACCCAATTTAGAGTGTATGTCATCCCTTCCCTAAGCCAAATTCAATGAGATTAAGGTTGATCCTTTTCCTTTTGACTTCCTGCTCTTCCCCTTCATTTTAACAGTTATCCCTTCCCTCTTCTATATGAGATGATTAACACCATTCTGTCTCTCCCTGTCTCCTCTCATTCTATTCCTCTCTTACCTCTCAATTTCACCTGGTAAAATATCATCCATATCTATTCAACTGATCCTGTGCCCTCTGACTATGTACACCTATGTATACACACTCAGATATGTATTCATATGCATATATATGCTCCTGTATAGACCTATATGTATGTATACATATATACATTTACATACATACATACATACACATATATATGCATTTATATTCTTTTCACCTGTCTTCATATTGAGAATAATTTCTTGAGTTATAATTATCATTTTTCCATGTTGGCATGTAAATAGTTCAACTTTCATAATTTCCTTATGATTTCTTTTCCATCTTTACCTTCTTATGTTTCTTGTATTTAAATGTCAGATTTTCTATTCAATTTTTTTTCATCAAGAATGCTTGAAAGTCCTCCACCTTATTGAATGACCATATTTTCCCCTGAAACATTATACTCAATTTTGCTGGGTAGGCGATTCTTGGTTTTAGTCCTAGCTCCCTTGATCTCCAGAATATCATATTCTAGGCCCTTCATTCCCTTAATGTAGAAGCTGCTAAATCTTGGGTTATCCTGATTGTGTTTCCACAGTATTCAAATTGTTTCTTCTTGGTAGCTTGTAGTATTTTCTCCTTGATCTGGGATATAAAGAACACCTTATTTATTACTAATAGTAACAACAGTTGACCAATTGACAGTAATCCTAGAAAAGGCACAAGAGCTTTGGAGTGGCAGTGCCCCACAGATCACTAGTCCCATCTCTAGATTAGCCCTCATAGCCATCATCCATGGAAAACAATTTCTGAAGGCAAAGATCCAGTCATTGGCACCAACTGTCAACCAACTCTCACACACAGCATTGGCAAACCAGCCTGAGACAGAGGCAGTATGAATTAGTCCTGTAAGTCAAACCACAACAATCACCCAAGATATTGAACTCAAGACCACAGTTATAACACTGCTTCCAGCCCAATGCCCTCCAAAATCATTCTTGTCTGTAACTCTTACAGAGTTGCAGCCTGGCAACTTCTTTTACAGGCTCTGCAGCCACATTTATTGAATAAAGAAAAGTTATTGCCACCAAAGTCCTTGGTATGGTCAAATAGTCTCACACCAAAATTGATAAGATTATATAAGTGGAAATGGAATTAAAGAATTATTGATATCTGCTTTGACATTGCACCCTAAAGGTAATGGCATTTTTACATTTCTCTTGATGATAAAACCTTCATATGAATGGTCTCACATATCAGAATGTGAACTCCTTGAGAATGGAGAATATCTTGCTTTTCCACTTTTATTTCCAGCCCTATGCACATGATAAGTGCTTAACAAGTGCTCTATCCATTCATTCACTCTTGGCGATGTGAATCTGAATCAAAAGATTTGGCAGGTGTCTGCAGAGTAGTTATTAGTTGAGGCCATGAGAGTAAAAGCGATCTAGCCAAATAAGAGAACATTGAGAGAGAAGAGAAATAGTCAAAGAATTGACCTATGAAGTAAGCTCAGATTTTAGAACTGAGAAGAGGGTAAAAATATAGTAGAGACAATGCTAGAAGTACGAGGATCAATAAGAGAAAGTTTTGGCTCTAAAAATCAAAGGGGAGTGAGCCTGCCATGAAGGAATTTTTGATTTACTCCAATCTAATTCTGAAGCAATTATTATCTTCAGTGAGTTTTTAAAATTCTTTTTCCATCTGGCAAATTTAGCTTTTTAAACCATTCTTCTCCTCATTGGCCTTTTGGGTCTCTTTTACCATTTGAGTTAGTCTATTTTTAAGGTATTATTTTTGTCAGTCAGGTTGTTGACTCTCTTTTTGTGATTTTCTTGCATCATTTTCATTTACCTTCCCAATTTTTCCTCCACTTCTCTTACTCGATTTTCAAAAACCTTCTTGAACTCCTCCATGGCCTGTAACCAGTTTGTATTTTTCTTGGAAGCTTTTGGAACCAGACTGTGTTGTTTTCTGACTGTGCTGTCTTCCTCCTGTTCCATGCTTTGATCCTTTTTGTTACCCAAAAAGGAATCTAAAGTTGGATGCCTGCGTTTGCTTTGCTCCTTTGCTTGCTCATGTTGCCAGTCAGTTACTTGACTTTTGGGCTCAGTAGAACTTTGCTTTCAGAGGGAAGAGCTTTGTTCCAAATCAATTGAGTTTTTGCAGCTGCTGGAGCTATTAGGAGAGCACTGTCTAGTCACACACCTCAGGACCACCACCCCACACTGTGAACCAGATCCAGGCAGGTTAAGGAAAGAGCACTTGGCCTCTGAATGTTCTCTTGGCCCCCCTATAATCTGCAGGCCAGGAGGTCTGAAGTAGCCACATGGAGGTGGCTGCAAGGCCACTGCTTTTGCTGCTTCTGGCTCTGGGGGCAGAGGGCTGGACCCACTCCTCTGTCCCTCCCAAATCCAGCCGAGTTCCACTGACCTTTTACGTTGTCTTTGGCATTTATGGGTTGATAATTCTTGAAACTGCCACAGTTGCTGGTGATCCACTATCCTGAGTGCTCTAGCCATGGCTGGTCTGGGCTGCTCTAGAGCTGAAACCACTATTTCATGCATGGCTGGGCTTGGCTTCCAGCAAGCTGCAATGAAGCCTTCCTGTCCATTTTCTGGGCTGCTTTCAGCAGAAGCTTTGTTTCTCTGTCACTTTGTGAGTTCTGTTGCTCTAAAATGTGTTTAGAGTCATATTTTGTAGGTTTTTGACATGGTTATGGGGGGAGCCAAAGAGTTTTCCTGCTTCTATGCTGCCATTTTGACTCCACTCCATGAAGGAATTTTTGAGTGTTAAAAACTGACTAAAGACACAAACAGTAGAAAGGTAATAGTAAAACCAAATCTGATGATAAAGAGATCACCTATAAATGGAAAACAAAATAAAACAAAAAACAGCACAATCAGTATAATAGAATAATGAGGAATTGAAGGTATGAATAGCACTTTCAAAGATATTTAGCAAAGAAAGGAAAAGAAAGATGAGTCTTTAGCTGAATATAATGGCATGATCAAAGGAAGTATCTTGTTATGATTTGTGATTTAAATTTTTAAATGATATAAGCAATAAAATCTAACCTAGAACTTGTCAGATGGTAAATAACCCTCCCACACCTGATATTTTTCTAACTGAATTAAGGAATTAAGTTACAGTGTAAGTTGACATGCAACTCATACAATATGGCACATGGTAAAATTCTAGATCTCCATTTTATGAATTTCTGGAACCATCCTTGTTTTTTTTTTAATTTTTATTTTTACTTACCTATTAAATGAACTGATAGAAATGTTGAAGGAATCTTGATTTTTCTATTTCTCTTGTATGTTTTTATAATTTAATCTTAAATATTGAGAACTGGCAATCTAATACCTTTTGAATTTTCTCAAATATGTCCTCATTATTGTCATGTGTGTCTTTAAAAAAAGACTATATAATGGATTTTTTATTACCCTAATATTTTTAAAGATCTGTTTTCAATTCTATGTTATAAAGAGTCCTAGCTCAATCTGGTTAAAATTATCATGTACTAGGAATAGACTGGATTTGGAGAAATTCCTTATTCATTGGGATTTTCTACTACAGCCCCTGACCCCACCTGTTCTGGAAATCCTAAGTGAATTCTCTTGTCCCTCAAATAATTATGAGTAATAAACAACAATTAAAAAGGACTTATTTGATCTACTGTCAAACTAGAACACAAAAGTTCGATGACATCTGACATTTTAACTAAGTGCTCAGTATGCTGCTTTTGACTGAATTTTTCTTTTCTTTTTTCCTTCCAATCTCTGTCACCTCTCCATTGACACATTACATTATCCATCTTTCACTCCTTCATTCTTATTCACTAGAGGTCAGTATTGTGTAAAGAGATCAAATAACTCCATTAGAAGTTCAGTAATTGCTTTTTTGAGTCACTTTCTGATCTGTAAGACTTTTAAAAAGTAGTTTATTGATGGAGAATTTAAGTGAAAAAAATTATCTAGATATCCATTTTCAAGAAAACTGGAAGAGTCCCTAAAACCAACCCATAGTAGGGAAAAAGTATTTGTTTTATTAGTGATGAGGAAAATAAAATGTCGCTATCTTTTTTTCAAAATAATTTTCACACTATAATAATTTGTACATATACTTTAGCAATGGAGGCTACAAAGATAAATATTGGGAAGGAATTGCTCAGGAAGAAGTAGATGATTATTCTTTAAATAAAAAATCAAGACCCAAGATATTAAAACGTTTTATGTAATTTTTGAAGGAGCAAAATTCACTTTTTGTGACTATTTGAAGAAAAAAAACATATTGTAGGCCTAAACTTGGTAGTTAAAGTCATGGCACTTATGTTCAGATTAAGGTAATTAGTGAAATAATTATTTTAAAAATAACTGTATTAAAAACAAACAAGTGGATGGCATATTTCACTTATGCTCAAAATACTGAAAATTTAACATTTATTTTAAAGGAAATGCTAGTATATTTGGTTTGCCTTTATAGACAAAGCTTTAAATATTTGATCATATAGGCAGATTTTTCCCCCTTGTGAAATTAAATAGTCTTTTATCCATTCAAAATACTACTTCTTTTGTTTCATTTAAATCTATTACCATTTATTAACTTATGTGGGTTTATGTTTATATGATGCTATGGATAGAGTGATGGACTTAAAATGAGGAAACATGAGTTTAATATTAATCTTGATAGCTTGCTGGTAACATCACTGTTGGGAAGTCATTTAACTTCTCTGAAACCCAGTGTCCTCATATAAAACATGGAAAAATACAAAAGTAATTTCTGACTTTATGTAATATGGTAATGTTTCAAAGTTAAGTGTTTATATGTACCCATATATGTATGTTCATATATCATACATGATGTAAAATCATAAAATATTATAAATATCAGTATGTATGCGTATATATACATATGTACATATATACATATACATGCATGTACATGTGTAATATACATATATATGTATACACACACAAGTAACACTATTAGATCCATGAAGTGGGATTGAAATCTTCCTGAGTCCCAGGCCAGTGCTTTTCCAATACACTGGCATGAGAGGAAGTTAAATGGGGCAGGAGATCAAAGGGCTGGGGTAGGTATCAGACTTTATTTATTTATTTATTTTTTTAAATTTTAATTTATTTTCTTGGTTACATCATTCATTTCCACAGGTTTTGAGTTACAAATTTTCTCCCCTTTTTGTCCCTACCCCCCAGCCCAGAACATTGATCACACTGTAAGACCCCTCCCAC
>CM053593.1:76675339-76718755 GCA_028646575.1 Pseudocheirus occidentalis | reverse complement strand
GCAACAGATGTGCTTTCTGTCTTGTGGAGAGTTTTGGAGCTTGAAAATCTGTTTAGCGTCCCATTTTATGAGTTTTTTAGCATATTTGTGTGGGAGCTGTGGTGCTTTGCTGCTTCTACGCTGCCATCTTGGCTCCGCCCCGGTATCAAACTTTAAATAATAAATATTTGTGTGTATATGTGTGTGTGTGTGTACACGCAAATATATAGTTATAGATACCTATATAGATATAGATATTGACTTTGATGTTGATATAGTCAGACTATAATAGAAGATTTCATATCTGACATCAAACTTTATCAGCTGTGTGACCCTGGGTAAATCACTTGATCTTTGTCTACCTCAGTTCCCTGAAGGGAAAAATGGAGATAATAATAGCACCTATCTTTAAGGATTATTTTGAAAATCAAAAGAAATAACATTTGTAAATTTAACTCAATAGCTGGCACATAAGGGCTTAATAAGTGCTTATTCTCTTATTTCTTTATTTCCTCCTTTCCTCCCTCCTGTTATCTTTCTCACCTTTTCTTTTTTCTTCCCTTCTTTCTTTCCTTCCTCCCTTTTTTCCTGCCTTCCTTCCTTTTCCTTCCTTCTCTCCCTTAGTGCCCCGATCTTTCCACATCCCCTGCACACTTGGTCATTTTCAAAAGGGCATTTGCTCTTAGGAAAATAAACTGTTGGCTTCAGAACCCTCATGATATTAAGTTCTTCAAATTAGTCCTTTTCAGTGCAAAAACAAACAAAAATGTATCTGATAGTCCTCCTCAATGTTAAGTTTTTGTGTTTTTTTTACCTTCTCCAGATATAGAGATGGTATCAGTAGTGACAGTGATTTTAGAGGTAGGGACTAAGAAGAGAATGTTTTGATGTAGATAATCCTACTACATACTGACATTTGGTTGCAATGAGTTCATAAATTTCTGAGACTTTTTTTAAAGAGGATATCAAAGATCCTCTAGGCCAACCTAGTCATTTTGGCAGATTTAGAGATGGGAAACAGATTCAGAAAGCAGTTCTTGCTTTTCTAAGTTCATCCAGATAGCAAATAGTAGAGGTGTGCTTTTAACCCTGGTTCTGAATCCAAATCTTTTGCTAATTCTCCTTTACCTTTCACCTTACATACTTTCCTATGCTGTGTGGTTTTTTAAATATAAGTAAAGACAAAGTTGTTTTGTCTTTAAGTTCTGAGAGGCAAGACAATGACAACTTAGTTTACTTTTATTGGCAAGACAATGAAATGATGGATAGATATTAGTACATTTAGGAGATTTTAAGCTGATTAAATCACTAGGCACAGATTAATGTCAATGTATAAAAACTTTTCTGGTATTGTGAAACAGATCTCTCTCTTCTCTGCATATATTAAAATAATATCTTTTTCAATGACTTAGAAAAGGCATAAATGAGGTTTATTAAATATCCTCTATTATTTTTATTTTTTATACATTTTTATACATTATTATTATTTTACTTTATTTACTATTGAATATGCTTATTAAATCTTAAATACTAAAGATCTAGGATATGTTGTATATTATTAGAAAACAAAATTAGATGCAAAAAGAAATAATGCTATTGTGATCAGCCAATAAAACTTATTGCAAAATATTAGATATTTCTCTTATATTCGATCCTGTTAAAATATTTAGAATTTAAATATACAACTCTTACCACCATCGTTCAAGTCTTTATTACCTCAGAACTGTACTATTAAACTGTCAAAATAGCCTCCTAACTAACTAGTCTCCCAGTCATATTTTGTACCTTTCCGCAAACTAATAATAGTTGACCACATCTAGATGACACCATATCTACCACATAGCACTCTTTTCATAGTTATGTCATGGCAAGGATATGACTTCCCCCATTCTCCACATGCATATTCACACATGAATACAAAATGTATGCACATGTTCTACCTCTTACCCTGAAAAAAGTAATTAAATGAACATTACTATTCCTTCTTCCTTCTTTCCTTCCTTCTTCCTTCCCTTTTTCTTCCTTCTTTCCTTTCTCTTTTTCTTTCTTCTTTCTCCATCCCTCCTTACTTTTGTACTTATTTTTTTTAACATCATTTAAATGGAAATTTGTCTTTTTTTTTACCTTTGTGTTCTCAATGGAGGTGGGATGGGAAGAATTTGGAATTAAAAAGAGAAGTTAATTGAATAAAATAAAATTTTATTAATCCTTAAAAGCACAGATCAATAAATTGGCCAGTTGCCTTATCACCCTGAATTTAGAGAACAAAATGTGGGTTCCCAATGGCCATTCTTCCATGTATTTGGTTCCCTATATTAATATGTAAGTTTCTTATTAATATATAAGTTCCTTGAACACAGATGCTATATTATTTGAAGAGACAAGTTTTTTCCAACATCTGAAATAACTTCTAGCCTTTCCTCTATCCCAGTATATTTTCCATTTATTCACATTATAGTGATAACTTCTGGTTAAACTCACACATTGAATTTCATACAAAATCTTGTCTGTTTACTCTAGTAAGAAATGGTCCCAATCTCTTTAGAATTAACCTTAACCACTAATGCTTAACCACTCTTACCATGATTACTATTGTTGTTCAGTTATTTTCCAGTAATATCTGACTCTTTTTTTTAATTTAATTTTTTTTGCTTTTTTTTTTGGAGGGCAGTTGGGGTTAAGTGACTTGTCCAAGATCACACGGCTAGTTTTTTGTGTTAAGTGTCTGAGGCCAGATTTGAACTCAGATACTCCTGACTCCAGGGCCGGTGCTCTATTCACTACGCCACCTAGCTGCCCTATCTGACTCTTTTTTTGACACACTTGGGGTTCTCTTGGCAAAGATACTAGAATACTTTACCATTTCCTTCTCCAATTCATTTTTAACAGATGAGGAACTGAGGCAAACAGGGTTAAGTGACTTTCCCAGGGACACACAGTTGCTATGTATTTGAGACTGGGTTCTAATCCATGAAGATGAGTCTTCCTTATTCAAAACTATCCACTGCACCACCTACTTTGACTAGATGAGTATTGTAATGTCTAACAAATGACGTTTGCTCAATTATATGTTTAATTTTGATCTTTAAAATAGAATTTAACTGCATAGAAAGGTCTTTCTGTATTACTAATTTGTTAAATCACTTATACTCGTTAGACATTTCTACCATCTTTAATCAACACAATTCTTATCAAATATAATTTCTTTCTTTAAGATCATTTGATAAAAGGAGTTTTAACTTTTTTAAGAGGAAAAGCTGCAACAGTTTGAGAAGCAGAGGAGTCAAATGTGTTAATATCACAGAAAATCAATGTGATATATTGTACACATTTGCAGAAAAGCAGTGGATGCCCTCACAGTTGATGATTTTTAAGAAAAATCTATTTCCTTTGGTTAATTGGTTACACATTATTTAATTTACATTTTGTTATACGCATTTTGAAAGCTACATTAATCAACAAGATATGTACACAGAGCAAGAGGAGAGGTCTCTGAAGATATAAACAATCACGTTCCTATTTAGAACACAAAAGAAAGAGATGAAAATTGCTGGCATAATATCATTAAGCTTATGTCCCCATTGTGTTGTTTACTGTAATTGGGAAACAGTAGTTATTTTTTGTATGTACCTGTAAGATTGAGTGTAGCAAATGTGATCTGAGTGAGAATAAGAAAAAAAATACAGAGATTGAGAGCTACTCATAAAAATAGGTCAAAAATCCCCAAAATTGAAAACAATAATTAATTTTTAGTCTGGTCCTTATTCCATGGTATACTTAAATACTTTTTCATAATTATTTCCCATTATGAACCAAATAAGTAATTTAAAAATCAAATGAATAACATGAGATCTTTGTCTCCATTAGCCTAAGACTGCTCTCTCAGTGGTTACTAACCAGCTCATAATCATAGTCATAACTGAATGACTTTAAATCCTTTATCTATAGTAATCAACCCTGTTACACCTTTTTGCCAATTGTTCATCATTTCTCTTCCTTTTAAAACAGATATTTAATGATGCATTTTAAATACTTAGATTTCACCTTATACATTGCTCCTTTTCCCCTCTCAGAGAGCCATCATTTAACACAAATAACTAAAAATGTAGAAGAAAAAATGAAAGTTCATGTAACATTTCATATTTGTAGCACTCTTCATCTCTCTTTTAAAATATATTTTTCCCTTTCTTCCACTTTTTACCACATTGGAAAAAGAGAAAATAAAAGAAATTTCTTGTAACAAATCTATGTAGTTAAGCAAAACAAGTTGCCCCCAACAGCTTTACACAAATATATGTACATATGTGTATATAGAGAAACATAGGTATGTCTCTCTATATCCATGTATATACACATATACATAGATTATATGGCACTCTGATATGCTTATGTCTCATTTTCCCCTTATCTATCACCTCTCCTTAATAAGTAGCATGTTTCATCATTGGGCCTCTGGAACAAAGTATTGGCATTACAATGCACGTATTTCTTAACTTTCAAAGCAATTTGTTTGGCAGAGTTTCTGTCATATACATTGTCCTAGTTTTGACCATTTCATTTTTGATCATTTCCTACAAATTCTCAAAATTTTTCATTTTTATAATTTTGATATTATAAATAATTATGGTTCTGCTTACTACACACTGCCTCAGTTTCTGTCTTCTTGAAGATGTGGTTTCAGGTAGAAATTGAAGGAAGACGTGGAAGTCAAAGGGCAAAGGTAAGGAGGAAGAAAAAATTCCAGACATAGGGGACGTATAGAGTCAATGAAACCCCACACAACTACACAACAACCCCAAAGCAAAAATATTTATTTAAACATCATGTAACTACATATGTCTTTTTGAAATAATGCATTTCCTCATTTCTTCAGTAAAGTAATATTCCATATCCATATACCACAACTGAACATTTCTAAGTTGTTGAACATAAAGTTCAAAGAAAAGAAGGCTTAGCACAGTGCCTATTGTATAGTAGGCTTAATCTATTTATTGATTAATTTATTGATTGATTGAATAGGAAAGACTTTAGAAAATTTTAGGAGTCAATTAAACTAGAATCTAGATTTCTAGATTTCTGGATTCTAGTTTTACTGACTGTAAAAATTTTCTATAAATATTGTTGTACATTAATAGTCTTCCTTTGAACTTTCATCGTATAGGCCTAGCAAATATATGACAGGACCAAAAGTTACTATTTCAGAAGTACTTGATTAAAATTTTAAAAATGTTTTCCAAAATGGTTGTTTTTTATGACATGTCCCCCAATGCTGCATTAATGTGTCTGTTTTCCCAAAGCATATGCAATAATTATCCTTTTCATTTTTTGAGAGTGTCTTTGAGATTTAGAGAAAACAGCTATCTGAATTCTGATTGCATGATCAAGATGGATTAAACAGACCTGAAGGGAAGAGGCATTCCTGTTTATTTATGGTGGAAGAAAAGCCTACAATTTATAATGGGAAGGAAGTAAGGATTATTCCAACTTCACCAAAATCTTTTGATTTTAAGTCAAAGTACAACAAATACTGAAAAAGCTGGCCAAGGAAAATGTGTCATCAGGACAATTTCAGATCACAGTTAGAATTAAAAGATGGAAGGAATGAGAAAGGAAAAGATTTAAAATAAAATAACATTTGTTACCTATGGAGCAGGCATTTCAGGGAATATAGTGGCAGATGTGGGCTGTTGTTAAAAGTGAGAATTTGAGAGAGACAGATGGCTTTTGGGATGGTTTGAAATAAGTCAGTTGTTAATGGAGGATGGAAAAGATGACATGGATAATGACAATTGGAGTTTTTGAATCACTGGAATAGGGAGAAGTATGTTTTTCCCCTTTAAATTTATTTACTTTTACTTTACAAAATTTAATTTCACAATCCCTTGAGTTCCAAATTTTCTGCCCCTCTCTTTCTTTCCCCCTAAGCCTCATGGCAGCATTCAAACTGATATAGGTTCTTCATGTACCTTCACATTAAACATTAGTCAAGTTGGAAGGAAGAGTGATAACCAATGGAGTGAACAATGAGAAAGAAGGAACAAAACAAGAGAAAACACAAAAGAGAGAGAGCAAGTAGTTTGCTTCAATCTGCATTTAAACTCTATAGTTCTTTTCTCTGGATGCGGATATCCCTTTCTATCATGAGTCCTTTGGAGTTGTCTTACAATCATACATTGCTGAGAGGAGCCCAGTTTATCAAAGTTAGTCATCACAGATACAACGTGTCTGTAATTGTGTAGAAAGTTCTCCTGGTTCTGCTCTTATCACTCAGCATCAATTTATATAAGTATCTCCACTTTATTATGAAGTCAGTCTGCTCATTATTTCTTATAGCACAATAGTATTCCATTGAGTTCATATTCCACAACTTGTTTACCCATTCCTCAATTGATGGGCATCCACTTGAGTTCCAATTCTTTGCCACCGCAAAAAAGAGCTGCTAGAAATATTCCTGTACATATGGGTCCTCCTCCCACTTGTATGATCTCTTTGGGATACAGCCCTAGAAGTGGTATTGCTGGGTCAAAAGAGTATGCAAATTTTATAGCCCTCTGGGCATAGTTCCAAATTGCTCTCCAGAATAGTTCGATCAGTTCACAACTCCACCAACAATTGATTAGTGCTCCAATTTTTCCACATCCTTTCCAGAATTTATCATTATCTTGTTTTGTCATCTTAGCCAATCTGACTGGTGAGATGTGGTACCTCAGAGTTGTTTTGATTTGCATTCCTCTAATGAATACTGCTTTAGAGCATTTTTTCATATGCTTATAGATATCTTTTATTTCTTCCTCTGAAAACTGCCTGTTCATATCCTTTGATCATTTATCAATTGGGGATGACTTGTATTCTTGTAAGTTTGACTAAATTATCTGTATATTTTAGAAATGAGTCCTTTATCAGAGACACTGGTTGGAAAAAAATATTTCCCAATTTTCCACTTCCCTCCTAATCTTGGATACTTTGGCTTTATTTGTACAAATCTTTTTTTTTTTGGTTTAATGTAATCAAAGTTATCCATTTGTACTTTGTAATGCTCTCTGTTCATTGTTTGGACATAAATTCTTCCCTACTCCATAAATCTGACAGGTAAACTATTCCTTTCTCTTAGGGAAAGTATGGTAATTATTGAGGAATGAATCAAGAAAGGTTACCATTTTCCTAGTAGCAAAAATTATGGGTGGAATAGTCCTAGGGCTTGTAACTGTAATGTGTGTGCAAGGGTGTAGTATCTCTAAAGGGTAATGCAACCTGTACAAAGTTGTAGGAGACTGGGAGGAGCCAAATGGAATCTATCTGAAAAATTCCAAGTTATTTTTTTCTTAAGTGATTTTGATAATTTACATAATCACCAATAAAATATTTATCATAGTCCTTCAATTAGTATCCAATGTTTTCTATTCTTTTCTTTTGTCATAGTTATATTAGCATATATATGTATATATGTGTGTGTACATATGTATGTAGATCACAAATATATATACACGTGTGTTGATATGTGTATATATCTATATGCACACATACACACATATATACACACACACATAAATACATACATATGGGTGTACATATGTGAATAAATAGGATACATTGGAGATTGTATTAAAAGGAAGGAACAAAAAATAAGTATCCAATAATGGCTTCTACCAGAAGATGTGATTTTTGGTGAAAATTGAAGGAAGTCATGGAAGCCGAGAAGCAAAGAAAAGGAGGGAGAAAATTCCAGGCCTAGGGAAGAGAGAGGGAAAATGCAACCCCATACAAATAAACAACAACCCCAGGGCAAAAAAAATTAATTAAAGCATCATGTAACTACCTATGTGGGTATGTATAATGCATATCAAGGTCTTTTGTAAATAATTGCAAAGCCATCTCTGATAGGGCTCTTATAATTAATTTTAATTTCATCCAATTATATGAACAAACCCTATGGCATATTTATTGGTATTAAATATGAAGGTTAATTTGAATAGTATTATTTTATTTTTACAACAGTAATCCAATCCATTTATGTATCATCATTATCCCATGTATTTCCTTGTTTTATATCATTCATTATGACTTTATTGTTGTCATTATAAAGTCATATGTATTTGTATATAGGTTTATTTCTAAAGATTCATGATTTCTATCATATTAAGTGGATTTGAATATTTATAAGTTTTCTACATTTGTATTGTCTCCCTAGATATTTTAAGTATTTATAAACTATTTCCTTAAAAATCTGTCCTAGGGGGCATAGTGAATAGAGGACTAGCCTTGGAGTCAGGAGGACCTGAGTTCAAATCCATCCTTAGACACTTAACACTTACTAGCCATGTGACCTTAGGCAAGTAACTTAACCCCAAATGCCCTGCCTTCCCCCCTCCAAACAAAAACAAAAACAAAAACATCTAACATTTTTTTTCCTATGGATCAACACTGAGGTTTATAGAATCAGCATTTTCCTTTTAGAAATTTGGGCTAGTAGCCTTTTCTTTTAAGTTGCATAATTACAGAATTTGAGTGAAGGAAAGAATGTCTACATCTAGCCCATCTTCTACCTAAAATGTATCCTCATACAATCATATTTTACTATTTTGCCTCCAGACTTTGTCTGAGGACCTCTTTGAACACAGCACCTACCACCTCTCAAGGCTACTGTTTTCTACTTTTGGATAGCTATAAATGTTAGAAGTTTTTCCTGACACCTTGCCAAAATTTGACTTTTCCCAATTTCTGATCCTTGTTCCTAGTTCTATCCTCTGGGGTCAAACAAAACTATTTTCTCCTTCACATAATATTCTTTCAAATCCTTAAAGGTAGCTATCACTTCTCTCATAAGATTACTCTTATTTAATATTCCTGGTTACTTCAAACAGATCTTTTTATGATATGGAGAGAAATCCTCACCATTTTATTTACCCTCCAACTTATAAAGATAGAGTTTCTACCTTCTAATACCTCTCCTCTTCTATATAATTTCTCAACTATCAGATATTGTGGATCATTGTTTATGTTCCCTTTTTTTGAATAAGTTCCATACAGTGGAATTTTCAGAATCATTAATACCATGCCACCAAATCAATTGAGAGGGCATTTTTCAATAACTTCAGTTGAAAATTTCTATTTCATGTTGTTTATTTATATTTTACAGCTTAGTATTGAAATCAAAAAGCAAAGAAATGCTACAGATTGGGGGGGATCTTATTTTATTTTTGCATCATTCCAATATTTCATTTGAAGACATTTGCTATTTTAACTTGTTCATCTGGATCTGGATATTGAACTACTACCAGAAAATGAAATTCATACTTCAAATGTAGATTAAAGTGGATCCAACAATACTTTATTTGTTAATGTATCACAGAACTTTCAGTGCCTTTAACAAACACATATGCCTACATATTTTTAGTGGTAATTATTTTAAAAATATCTATGTTTAAGTGTTGCAGTATAATAGTACAAAGGAATTCACCATTTTACTAATTTCATTAAACTAAAGTTTTTCTCTCTTGAACAAAATCTATTATTCTATTATATTAATTCTATGTAATATATATATATATATATATATATATATATATATATATATTAGGTTTTATTTTACATTCCTATCATTTTCTAATAATTTGTAATAGAATCCTTTCTCATCAGTTAATGCATAACTATTTATTAAGGGTGATGGTCAGGAGGAGTAGGAGGAGAAAGGGAGGAGGATATTGATAATAATAATATGATAAACACTATGCTAAGCACTGGGGATTCAAAAGAGGTAATAAAAACTCCTTCCTCTCAAGGAACTTACAATCTAATGAAGGAGATGATAAGCAAACAAACATTAAAAACAAGCTATATACCATATAGATAGAAACTAATGAAGACAGTAAGGCACTAGAAGAATATGGAGGTCTAACTGAGACTTCCAGGAACCCAGGAGGCAGCCTATTCCAGGAAAGGGAGAGTGATAGCATTTCAGGCATGAGGGACAGCTAGAGAGAATACCCAGATCCAAGCAACTGGGTGTCTTATTCACGGAACAACAAAGAGACAAGTGTGACTTAATCAAAGAGTATGTATTGAGTAATAAGGTGTAAGAAAACTGGAAAGGTAGAGGAAGGCCCCTTGGTTATGAAGATCTTTGACTGACAGAAGATTGTTCTATTTGATCCTGGAGGTGATAGTGATAAACTGGAGTATATTTAGTAGGAGAGTAAAATGATTGGGCCTAAACTTTCAGAAAATCACTTTGGTGGCTGAATAGAGGATAAATTGAAGGGGAAGAGATTTCAAGTAGGCAGACTCATCAATAGTTTATTGCAATAATACAGGCTTAAGATGATGAAGGTTTGAACCAGAATGGTTACAGTATAAAAGGAGAGATGGGAGCATATTTGTGAGATATTGCAAAGATAAAGTCAACAGCCCTTGGCAATAGATTGGATATAAGGGGTAAAAAATAATAGTGAGGAGGGGCAGCTAGGTGGCACAGTGAAGAGTGCAGTGGCCCCAGAGTCAGGAGGACTTGAGTTCAAATTTGGTCTCAGAACTTGACACTCACTAGCTGTGTGACCTTGGGCAAGTCACTTGACTCCAACTGCTCTGTCTTTCCCCCTCAGGAAAAAAAAAGAAATAGGAGTTGAGGATGTCACCTATGTTGCCTATTTAAAGCACTGGTAGGATGGCTTATCTTCAACACTAAAAGAGAACTTTGGAGGAAGGAAAAGTTTAGTAGGAAAAATAATGAATTCTGTTTTAGACAAAGAAGTACAATTAAGAAAAATCACTGACACATAACATTATCTGACAGCAGATATTTCCATATCTCTCATCTACCACTATTCTTCTGAGGAAAGAAAGTGATGTTTCATTATCAAGTCAAGAGTTAATACTTTCTTATATATTATAGTTATATTAATATTTCTGATATATTTAATATATAATACATTAATAACATTTTCCATTGTAATCATATATTATAATAATAAATGTATTTAATTCTAATTTTGTAAAGAACTTCAGATTTTGGTTATAGTATAGTGATAATAGTATAATATGTACTGTCATCATTGCCTAGAGATAGGAATTGGAGCTGTAATTCACCTTTTATGGGGAAGTTCTACCTGAGGAAACTACCTCTATTATTCCAAGTCTGTGCCTCTTTGAAATTTATACTCTTAAAAAGTAACCTAGAGTCATTGTGGTTCACACTTTTATCCCCATTAAAAGAGAGGTTGAGCCTGGGAGATATCTTGAGTTCAGTAATTCTGAGCTGCAGTATGATTTCAGCTAGTGTTTTACAAATATTGTTTCATTTTATCCTCACAGCAACCCTGGGAGATTGATGTTATTATGATTTACATTTTACAAATTGGAAAACTGAGGCAAACAGAGATTAATTGATTTATCCAGGGTCAGACAATTTATAAGTGTGTGAGGCCAAAGTTGAACTCATGTCCTCCTGACTCCAGACTAGGAGCTCGAGCCCATGTGCCATCTCAGTGCCTCAAGAAGTAGAACTGCCTCTTCAATGCATCAGAGTCAAGAACTGAAGCCAGATCTTCCTAGTTCTGAAGCCAACTTTGGATCCACTATGAACAAATAAATGAATGATCAAATAAATCAAATGAGCTTTATCAGCTATGTAATATGTGCTACACTCAATGCTAGGGCCTATAGTTACACAAACAAATCTATCTCAGCACTAAAGGAGCATATATTCTAACAAAAAGGAAGGCAGGACATAAAGATAAGCTTAATTCAGAAAATATGAACCAGAGAAATGTGGAAATGGTCATCATGCTTTGAAAATGGACATTTCCAAAGGGTGATATGGTGGCCACTTGTTTCTCACTAATGTTATATTTATTTATAATTGCTTATTTAAATTTTTTTTCTAATTCACAATTGCTATACATTTTCCACCCTACTAGGAAAAAAACCCAACAACCCTTAATGAGGTAGGAGAAGAATAGTCTGTGACCTTTGGAGTACTAGTGTGGGCTTTCATCATAAGCTCTCCCATTTAGAAATATCAACTGTACTAAAGATCTATTTTTATCCATGATAAAATAAAAAAGAACAAATGAGAATATTCCATGGCAACATGTGTATCACTTTCAGTGAAATCACCGGATGCTCACCAGGACTTTAATGCAATTGGATATTCACTTTTGAATAGGGTTTAGGCTCTCATGAAGGATGAGATGGCTATAGTACTGCCATTGCCTCAAGACACATGATGGATGTTCATTAATTATATGACATCTTGCCTAACTCTGATCTAAAGAAAACCAT
The DNA here is from genome assembly GCA_028646575.1 of Pseudocheirus occidentalis. Lineage (NCBI taxonomy): Eukaryota > Metazoa > Chordata > Mammalia > Diprotodontia > Pseudocheiridae > Pseudocheirus > Pseudocheirus occidentalis. Next base: position 76,706,500 of record CM053593.1, on the reverse strand, counting down.
TCACATTTTAAAACTTGCTTTGAGTCTCAAAACTGTTAACATGACACCTTTTAATGAATATACTTGAAAGCCAGATTACATGCCATGCAATAGATGGAAATGAAAAGATTACCTCAAACTATAGTCTACATGAAATCCTTAAAGTAAGGAAAATTGTTTGAGATGAAAGGCATGTTTTATCTAGATCCCAAACTGACAATAATGATATCCTGCTAGTATTTTCTTCATTCATTAGAGTTGAAGCATAGTAGGTAAAGTATAATTAATAAGATTCCTTAGATTTATTTTCTGTAACAGGATAGTGAGAAATACTGCTAAAAATGAGCTCCCATTATGCTCTAAACTCTTGAAAGGCAAGGAGATGCATTTTCTTTAAACTTATACATTTTGAGCAGTAAGGGCCATTGAACATGGAAGGCCACTGCACATGAACAGATAGACAGATAGACGATAGATAGATTGATAGATAGATAGATAGATAGATAGATAGATAGATAGATAAATAGAAGTAAATATATGGTATATATAGACCTAGATTTAGCTTTTTATATCCATATCTATTTTCAATCTATATATGTGCATGCATATATGTATGTGTATGTATATACATATGTATGTATAGATAAGTGTACTAGATGGTGGGGAAATCAAGAAACCATGAAGACAAAAGTGTTTTAGTTACAACTTAAAAAAATAATTTATCAAATCCTTTTTCCCTCCTCTACTCTCCAAATCTATCATGGATACAGGGAACCATTTGCATGGTGGCTTAAAAATTGTTCTTGTCTTTTCTATGGCCATCATTTGAGAAATCTTCAATTTTGGATAAAATGTGATAAATCACAGAGAAAGAAGAGTTAGTATAACAAAGAAAAAATATATAAAATATTCAGATACCTGAATGTCCTAAATTTAAATTTAGTATGAGAATCATAACTACCCCAAAAAACAAATCTCCTAAATTATCGTACTATCTATGGGATTGAGTTCTTTTATACCTCTGCTTCAGCTCATGCCATGTTTCCATGGAAATCATTAATGAGGGTAGATGGAATATGGCTGCATATTTTAAGATTGTTCCTAACTTTGGCTTTGTACCGATTGGGTCTAAAACAAATAAACAAAAAAGATTTTTTTTCTGGCCTCTTTACAATGAAATTTTACCTTTTTTTCTATTTACTTCTATCTTCATCAGAGCATGTGTGGAAAATATTAAAATAATTAAAACTAAAGTCAATTGGAGTTATCCCACCTAGCAAAACTTTTTTATTTAAACTACTTCAAATTAATGAATACTTTTCTTTAGGTAAACCATGGCACTTAAATATTTATCATTCTTTATCCCTACCAGTATGAATTTCTTAGCTGAAAGGGAAAAAAAACAATATCAGACATGCTTTTCCCCATTAGGTTCCAAAGATGCTTAACAATATCACAATAACTATATATCTGATAACAGAGATTTTTTATAATGTAGAAAAGTACAATCTAAAAACTAAAATGCTATGGGATTGAATTTTGCTACCAATACTATGTCAAGTATTTTTGTAGTTGATTACATTTGCATATTCAATAATATTTCACATATAAAATATCGGACTTGGAGCCAGAATGACCTGGTTCAAATCTTGCCCATTTTACTTACTCACACTATGACAATAAGCAAGCCATTCATCGTTTCTACTCTGAGAGAAATTGTCTAAGACAGTAAGATATAGCTGTGCTGCAATCTTTATTTTTCACCAGATTTCCCACAGCAGATACTTCTTTAAAATAAAAGGTCCCTGAGATATCAACATAATATCACATAACCCTATGCTAATTCGTAGATTTACTAGAGTTACTTAATTTTGAGTAAAAAGAATATCAGTGCTAAGTATACCACATTCTGAAGTATGGGCTCAAACACCAATTAAAATCAGAATATTTTAAAGGAATCCATACTACTTGGCCTAAACATACTAAAATATTATTGACCAGATAAGAAAGTTTAAAAACATATTAAATGACTGGAGAGATATAATGACATGCTAAAGAAGTTTCACTAGAATAAGAATTTTATTCTCCTAAGAAAAATTGATATGATTCATTGGAAGAAGAGTAAACATTAATGTGAGATGGCATACATTTCTCTCTGGAAATCAAATAATATATTGGGAAAATAATGTTGGAAAAAAGTGGCAAAGTAGGCACATAGAATGTAGGAAATAACAGAGGGGATTTGGGAAACACACAAACCTTTACTTTGGGGGGGTGTAATAGCAATAAGTTTAGCAGATACTTGGCACTTAGTAACTTAGGGATAAGTGTGGAAGGTGTGAAACCTGTCCACTGTTGAGAAGGCATGAACTCCCCTGTTGACTGGAAGAAGGCTATTGGCTGAGATAGGGGGCTGGTTCTGTATATAAATAATTCTAGAGACAGAGAGACAGTATTGGAATTTGCCTGTGGAGGAAGCAGGATTGTCTCAGCATCTCGGAGTTGGGCTGCTGGAAGTGAGTTGGAGTTTTCTTGAGAGAGAGAGAGAGAGAGAGAGAGAGAGAGAGAGAGAGAGAGAGAGAGAGAGAGAGAGAGAGTTTCATTCCCAGCATCTGGAAGCTGACTGAGAAAAGAGATGGAGTTTTCCTGAGACCAGAATCTGGTGAAGGCCATCCAGAAGGCTGATATTCCTTCTAGGTGCTAGGGCCAGCTGAACTGCTGGAAGACTGAAGACTGAAGAAGGATGACCGAGATAAGACTTTGTTTATTCATGGTCTGGCTGATCCTTGAGTTCCAGGCAAGAGAAGTGGTGAAAGGTTTGTGATGTGCTGCACCCTGTGAGCTTCATTGTGTGCTGTGGATTTCCCTGAGGACTGGACAAAAACCTGGGAACTGTCAGCTTCTATATCCAGGTGACTGTTTTGTGGATTCAGGAGGGAGCTTGGACCATGGAAGGGGATCCAGGGAATCAGAGAAACCACCCAGAGTCAGGATGAAGAAAAGGCCTCCCCTTAGACAAACTGAGGTTTTCTGGACACCAAGGGGTGGAGGGTTTGTGTGGTTTTCTAATGATTGTACTAGTGATTAATGATATTCAGTAAGTGGAAATCTAGCTTACTGCTAGATGAGTAACTGATTAAGTTAATGGTTGCCCCATGAGTGGAAGATTGATTTATTGTGAGTTGATTGATTGAATGATTAAGTGAGAAGTGTTTCCCCTTTAGGGAAACTAGATGATTATTATTTTGTTCCTTGTTCTAAATATTGTGGCCACTGTAGTGAAAACTGTATGGCCATTGCAATGTTAATCTGTTTTGAACACTATATTGTGACATTCTGTGATAAGATATAATGTTGTGAATATCATATTGTGAATATTTTCCTTAATTGGTAATGAAATAAACAGAGTGTTCACTCTTACTGTGTAATCCAAGTCTTAAAAGCTGTTCACAGTAGCATTCTTTTGGGAATCTGCTTATACATGGCATAGTTGGGGACGGGGCAGGAATAGCAAATGAACAAGACTATTATCCCACATAAAATGAACATAAAGTTCCTTCTAACTTCCAGTTGACTTCTGTGTTTTACCAAGTGATAAAATCAAAAGAGAACATTCCAGTTACAGCAGCAGCCAAATCTAAGATATTAGTAATATAACTGATTTTTGTACTAAACTAGCTAGATATTTTTCTTTATATCAGAAAGCAAAAACATCATCTCCCCTTCTCATTCATTTTTTTAAACATGCTTTTGAGACTGTTTCCAAAGCCCTAGTAATTCAGAATAATTGCTCAAAAATATGCTTGAGTTTGTGTGTGTGGCATTGCTATTTTGTATTTAAATATTCAATTACATATTTAAATATCTAATTGAATTTAGTTGGAATTATTGTTGGCTACATGTATACTGTGTAAAGTGATAAGGTGAGTGTCTGTCAGTGGTTTGGTTTGGTTTATTTGGAGAGCAGGAATGAAACATTTTTATAATTATTATCAGTGTTAACACCAATCATGGAGCTAACAATGCTCATTTTTCTCTACTGCCTGTACTACAAATTTTTGAAATTTAGTTTCTTTTATTTGACAGATTTTTTTTTACTTTCCCTCCCTCACTCTCAACCAAAAAACAAAAACAAAACAAAAAAATCCAAACTTCTTTTTTTAACAAATAGCCGTACTCAAGAAAAAGAAATACACACATGCCCCCAAATTTTAGTCCCATGAGTAGGATCAATGCAGAAGGTTTGCACCTCATCCAAGAAAGAAAACTTTTAAAATACATTCAGACAAGTAAGAAAGTTTGTCGTGATCATACTGATATATAGACAGAAGTGAAGCTATAAAGTCAGCATTATATGGGATATAAACCCAAGAGCAGTAAGAGGAGACCCTTCATTGGATGCCTGTTTCATTATATATTAAGTAGAAAGAAAAAAAACCTAAAGTCCAAGTAGCATATGAAAGCTTATTAAGTTTCTTTACATAATTGCCTACCTAAAATATTCTTAATATTGGTTTCTTTTTCTCCTTCATTTTCCCCATAAACAAAATACATTACACAATTTAATGATTTTTAAATAGTGCTCAAACAGGCCCAATCTAAAACTAATAATGCAGAATTGATACATGGACACACTGAGGTTGTCTGAAAAAAAATCATAAGCTTAACTCTGAAAAGATCCATACATTATTAGGTCTCTAACATAAAAATCATGTTCACTCCAAGTACTCTTTGCTTGTCCAGTCTTATTAGAAGACAGATAGAAGATGAAAACCAGATACCCAAGTAGCTCCTGAATAATGAGAAGAACACTTATTGATGGACAGAAGAAATATCTCAAGAACATATAGAAGTTCAACATCAAGCAATGTCAGAATTGTTTACACCTTGTAAGAGACATGAGTAGATTGGCCATCTTATTATTCTGCATTTGAAAATACCAAGAATCAGACTTTCAGTACTGGACAGAAAGAATCATGACTCAGTTCAAAGAACAGCATCCTTTTTTCCCAACAGGCAAATAGGAATAGCCTTCAAGGCAATTATAGCAAGTAGCCCCCTCCTCCTTCCTCCACATGTGTGAATGTATAATTACTCAATAAGAAGAAATAGTATATCTTTTCATACAACATCTTATGTATGGGAAAATGTACTGTTGTTTGCTACATCTTTACACTGTAAATTTAGGAAGGTTGCAGTAATATCTAGAACTCTCAATAGTAGCCTTTGAAAAATGTGTCATTGGGAGATTAAAGTAATCTGGTTGCACCACCATAAGGAGGATAGCAGAGACAATCTGCCATAGCATACTAGCAAGGGAACTGTGGTACACTGCTCTTTACTTCTTATAATGCTAATGCTTTGTCTAGGCCAACGTGCACAATACAATAGTTCATTAGATTCCTATAGCTTCCACAACATTCCTTCTCCCTTGTATTTAAAACTTTCCTTCTTTTAAAAAGAGAGAAATACAAATTTTACAGTGTTCATCCCTACCCTCTGAATTGGGGAAGAAATGGGAAGTCAATTATTAAATTCAATTTATTTTTATGCGTGTCAAACACAAAATCCAAGTTTTTTTCACTTTATCAACACCTATAAGAAAATGGTTCTTCCTTCTTATTACAAGATCACTCTCCTTATTGGGGGAAAACAGTTGAGGAAAATTGCTATGTTTTTAAAATTAATTTAAGTGAGTTACAAAATATTATTTTAGGAAACAAAACTGACATGTCCTTCTTTGGTAACATAGAAATGAGAAATAGACAGAATACATATATATATATGTATATACATATATTTAAATTGTAATTCAAATTATCCCATAGTATGCAAACGTTTTATTTCATTCACCCAATAGTTTTTATGATGTTTTCATAAAAGGGTAAAATGAAAAAGGGTAAAATTATTTGTATGTAATATGTGAAAAAATATGTAGCTAGTTAAATCTGACTATATTTAAGTTAAAATACTTATTTGTTTATAACTGTTTATTTTTTAAAATCAGTTGAGCTACTTTTGGAGTTGTATCCCAAAGAGATCATAGAAGTAGGAAAAGGTTCCACATGTACAAAAATATTTATTGCAGCTCTCTTTGTGGTGGCAAAAAACTGGAAACTTAAGGGATTCCCATCAATTGAGGAATGGCTGAACAAGTTTTGGTATATGAATGTGATGGAATATTATTGTTCTATAAGAAATGGGAAGGAGATGGACTTCATAATTACCTGGAGAGGCTTATATGAATTGATGCTAAATGAGAAGAGCAGAACCAGGAAAAATTTGTACACAGTCACAGATACATCATATGTGTGACAACCAGCTTTGAAAAACTGGACTCTTCTCAGCAACGCACTGTTAAAAGACAACTCTACAAGTCTCAAGATGGAAGGAGATATCTACATTCAGAGAAAGATACAGAAAGACTAGAGTTTAAATGGAGACTGAAGCAATGCCTGCTATCATTCTTTCCTATGTTCAGTTTTTGTTTCTCTTTTCTCATTGTTCACTCCATTGGCTACAACACCTATACAACCAGACTATTGTACAATGTGAAGGAGTTTGCAGATCCTATACATGATTGTATGTCACCATGGTGGAGGTTGGGGTGGGGAGGAAGGGGAGAAAAATCTGAAACTCAAGTGATTCTGGAACTGAATCTTATAAACTAAAAGTAAACAGACAAGTCAATAAAAAACAAAAAAAACAATTGAGGTAAATGTGTCTTGGTAGTAAGAGTAATGTTTTTTGAAATATTCAATTTGTATTATCATGTTTAAATAATAGATTTTGACATAACTATGAAACAACATATGTATTTTTATAAATTATGAGCAGCCTAAATATCTAAATATGAGTAGAGATGTAGCAAACTAATATCATTTTTTCTTTTGTCAAAAAATGCATGTGAATATTGTAGAACAGAAAAATGTATACCTTTTTAGCTGCATATTTTAATAATGAAAATAACTTTATAAAAAAACCAGGCAAAATTATTGTTGATTTTCCATTGTTCTCAAAGAGTTCCATGATCTCAGAAAGTGATACATGACTTGCAAATGAATGTAATTAAGTGAGGGAGGCCTAGGCAAAGTCCCAAGCCTCACTTTCTCCTCCAGATGGGCATTTCCTTACTCAAACTGAGGCCTGGAAAAGACCTTAGCTTAGAAAGGCCAAGGTTTCTCACTGCATTGGATGCCACCTGGAGTCGTCTTGATTTATATATTTCCAGCCAACTTAGATGGCTCTGAAAGGAAAATTAAGCATTTGTCAAACATCTACTGTGTTGCTAATAACCCTATTATTTGACCTTCAATCACAAACACACCCCTACACACACACACACACACACACACACACACACACACACATGAATGCACACACACCAACTTTCTCCTCCCTTCTCTTTGGTACCCTATTTTTTTATATGAATTGTTCTTAGCCACATTTCTGTCATGGTAATTTTTTAGCGATCTGTTGAAACCTATGGAACTCCTTTTCAGGATAATGTTTTTAAATCCACAAAATAAAATACAAAGATTATAAACGTGAGAGAAATCTGGTGTGTGTGAAGACCCCATGGGCCTTCTAAGATGGAATCTCCATGTGGAGGGTGTTAGGAAGCTGCTTCCAGAATTGTGTTGACATATAAGGGAAGTTTCTTGAAATGATGGAAAAAGGTGTGGATATTTTATAATATATTACAACTGGTCTAGAACATGGTTAGTAGGAATCTCTCTGCATTGGCAGCATACCTAAAACTGCTGGCTTCTTCAAAAGGACCTGGGGAGCACCAGTAATATTTTTTTTTGCTTCTCTTTCCTCCTTATCTTCAGTTGCATTCTGATGATGTGACAAGGTTTGGTGGAAGAAAATTCTTTAAGGAAAGGTTGAGGTTATATGCCCCAGACCCCTGAGAAGTTGTGGCTCTTTAGCCTTTCCAAACTTACTTTTCTTCTATTTTAGGTGAAAGCAGTAGTCTTCAAACGTATAGGTTTCAAAGGTGGAGAGTCGGGTGGAGCCATGGAAATCTGTGTGTCAAAATTCAGACTGGGTTTTGCAACCAAGGCTTCATTGATGCCAAAGGAGTAAGAAATAAAGTAGAAAGGCAATTTTTAAAAGTGATAGTCAGGACTCTAGTGCAGGAGAGGAATGTATCTAGTTGAAATGTTCATTTTGAACTTCAAATGTGAATTTGGTGGGACTACTGATTGTTAGGATCACTGAGTCAGTTGGAAGTATGCTGGATACAGAACTGGCCCTGAAATCTATACACACGAGTTCAACTCTGACCTCCAAAATGTACTAGTTTGGAATCTCTGGGCAACATCACTCAGCCTCTGTCTCCGTTTTCTCAACTGTAAAATGAGGAAGATAATAATAACATCTATCTCACAGGGTTATTGTGAGGATAAAATAATTGTAAAAATCACTTAACTTAGAAACTTATACATAGTACACACTATATAAATACATATTCCCTTTTCCCCTTCATATACCTCTTTGGCATTCTTGTGAAATCTATGAACTCTTCAAATAATACTTTTAACTATACTAAACATCATTTATAAGATTGCAAGCAAAACAAGTTATATTTACATAGATTTATCAAAAAATTTTAAGTCATCCGTAATATTAACTCATTTTGTACTGGAGATGACCCCGGATTGTTGGCAATCATGTTATTTGGAACAAAAGTTCAGGAAGATCCTACTATATCTGAAAAGCTGTAATTATTTATCTTACCATCTGATTCTATAATCTAATCTAGTTCAAATCAGTAAGCTAGCATTTATTATCTACTTTGTGTGAATGTAATGATAATGGGATTTGAAGATCTTCCATGCCCCTTGAACTTGCTGACATAGCAGGAAGGGGTACAGCAAGAGAAAGCCAGAGCCAAGCTAGAGTCCATGTGGTGGTGAGTGTCAGCAGCAGCAGCAGCAGCAATGGCAGCAGCAGCAACAGTGGGGGCAGTTGTGGTGGGACCTCCTTTTTTTTTTGAGCCAGCCAGAATCTCTGCTAAAGACTTCTTCTGAGGACTGCCAGGGACAGGAACTTCAAGGGGGGGGCAAGAGCTGCTGGGAATAAGCTCCCTGAACACTGAGCAGTTGCTGTGAGTGAGCAGAGGAGGATCTTTGTCTGAGGTAGCCCATCTTGTTTTGAAGGCTTGAGAATGTGGGTATTTACTACATTAACTTCATGTACCAACTTCATAACTACTGTGATGGCTTTGGCTTTCTGGTTTGGGGACTGAGGTTTCTGGTATTTGAATAAATGTTCTAACTGTATTTCCCATGTTGAGAGCCTGTTACATTTTGTGATTAATAACCATCTCAACATACTTATAGTTACTGTAGGCATTGTGAATACTGCATTGTTGATACAGTGAAGAGCTACACTAAGCTCTAGAATACAAAAAAAAAGCAAAACAAGTCTGCTCTCAAGGGAATTCACAGTATATTGAATCTCAATGAAAAAATACTCATCCACAAATAGTATGTGTGTATTTTTACCTGATCACATAATTTTTATTTATCTGATTTATTTGATCACGTTTATTTGTCACATCAACACATGAACATCCATCCATTCAGATGTAGGGGGTTTGAAATCTGTGTTAGTGGAGAGAGTAACAATACATAATGATATTTTATAATTTGATAGGCTATTTCATAGACCAAAGTTCTTTTTTCCTAGCAGAGAGCCAAAGTTATTACAATGGCTAAACTAAGGACTTCAACTGATGCTTAAGATATTCTAAAACATTTCTGTATACTTCTTTCTCAGTAATATACAAACTGATAAATAAATGCAAAGGACTCATCATCTTTGGTTATTAGTTTATGATTGGCAGCTTCTACTTAGAAACACTGGTTATCTAAAAATACCTTGTTCAGAATGTACTTAATATTGATCTATTCATTTGCCTTCCCCCAAAATTCAGAGTATATACTTTCTTAAAAGAGGCACCGCAGTGAGTCTACTACATTAACTCAGGTTGTTTTGCAAATATATCTGCCATCTCTTATAGCCTGTGGGAATCCTGTGGCTGTTGCTTTCATTTATTTTTCCTCTGAAATTCAAATACAAACTTATATGTAGAAGATCCACAATATCTGAGTGTTTATTCCTCCAATAAATGGTTTTGAGCACCAACTATGTACAAAACAGTAGCATAGTTAGTATAGTGTCATCCTTTGCTAAATAACATTTAAAATTATATATTCTTAAATTAAACTATACTTTGTAAAAGATGGTGTTATTCATGAATGTGTATCTAATTTTGCATTGGAAGTGAAAACTGGGTTGATCAGAGGAATCACACGTCAAACACAAGTTTTCCCTATTGAATTTTACATGATTACAAAGTGTGGTCCTTTGCTTGGAGGTATCTGAGATGTATCCCTATGTTCTCTGAGCATACTCACAGGGGCATTGCTGATTGAATTTACTCTAAAAAAATCATATGTTCAGCCATCAAAACATCAGCAGTGTTTAACTCACCCCTTAATTGGTTTGGCACCATTATATGAAAATATACCCAATGGGGAATCAAACAAATCAGATGTTAGGGCAAAGAAGATGGGAAAATGGTACAGGCTGATAAGGAAAATGCAGTGGGGAGGCTCAAAATTAGTTGGTGCTCTGCTCTTAGGATACCCATAATCTGAATGTTATTATAAATGCTACAACATTAACAAGTATCATGAATATAGATTTGGAGTCAGGAAACAGTGAAATTTTTATCTATTCAGCTTGGTTGTGGAAAAAAATTATTTGAGGCAAGTAATGACACAGGGGAACACATGAGGAAGATGTCTCTCTTTTGAACATTATAAAAGACAGATTGTCAACTTGTTGATATTAATAATATTGAGAAATATAGATTTTGGGAAGTATGCACAGTTGATATATTTCTGAAAGAAAATATGAATTGTCATCACAAGAAAAGAGTGACAAGAACCTGACAGTTTCTGTTTTTAATTAAATGAAGACAAATAAAGTTTTCAATGAAATTCTGATCTTAAAATTCCTGTACTCATTCTTAAATTAGATAATTGGCCAAAAAAAAAAGATTGAAAAAACTTGATTACATTTAAATTTTGGAGTAAAATCAAACATACATAGATAATAGGATTTAGAAAACAACTTTTTTGCTTTTCAAAAAGAGCTGGTGTTGAAAATTGAAGGTAAGAAAAAACATAATAGATTTTAAGACATTTATCATTTTTGAGGGTTCAAAATATTCAATTATGTGCCAGCTAATGTAACTGAATTAAGAAGTAAAGTTCTAATTATTTTAAATTTGTTACTGAAAATCATGAACAAAGTTATTATGCAATTGTCTTGATTGAGAAATATATCATTGTTTATTATGAGGAAGAAAAAAAAAGTAAATCATGCATCCTTCCCTTCCTTGAGAAAAATAACTGACAAAAGTATCAGGTTCACATAACCTCTTTTAAAAGCAGTTCAGAGGTGAATTTCATTTTTGTTTTTGTCTATTTCAATTATTAGATTTTAAGTATCAATAAGGTTAAAATAGGGAACATATTTTCCAAGTCAAAATTATCACAAATCTTATTAAAATGAACAAAAACTGTCTCAACAATAACTATGATGAGTTATTGGGAAAATCTCATTTGTTCAAAAGTCAGTTCCTAAAAGGATATAGCTACACCGATTTATTTGGGTGAATAACCATTTATATAACATTACTATGTGTCAGGCAGTATGTTAAGTTCTTATTACAAATATTATCTCATTTGGTCTTTACAACCAGCACGGAGTCTGTGGAGAACTTATCATAACTCTTTAGTGATCATTTCACTCTCAGATTCACAGCCAAATCATGTGCATTTTTTCCTCTTATTTTTCCCTACTTGACTTCAGTTCACAGAAGTCACCTCACACTTCTGTAAATTGAAATAATTTGTCATTTCTTCCAGCGCAAGAATATTTCATTCTATGCATCTATGCAATCTATTTTTATCAGTCGCCAAATGGTGGGTACCAATTTTGATTCTAATTGTCTGCTAACACGAAGAGAGCTGTCTTTAATATTTATCATATATTTGAATTTTGTTTATATCTTTGGCCTCCTTGAGGTATATTTCCATTAATGCAATTTCAATGAACAATTTGATGTAGTATTTTTTGGCATTATTTCAAGAGCATTTCTTTAAGGCTTATGCTGATTCCTAAAGGCAAAGACAACAAATTTTCGAGATCAGTAAATATGGCCGAGAAGATAGAGGATCAGACATTTTCTTCAGTCTTTATAAAATCCCAAATACTACCCAAAATAACAACTGGGTTCAAGAAGAGAAGCAATTCAACTGTCTGAACAGAATAAGACTCAGAAAAGCCAACAAAGTAAGAACTTTATGAATTAACAGCAGAAAAGAGTAATCTTCTCACTTAGCAACCTTTCCCATGATTTGACAGGAACAGAACCATCACAGTGTGCTCCATAATGGACCCAGAAATGTTCTTTTTTTGTTTCCACATTTTATTAATTTTTAATTATTGTTTCTACATTCTCTGACAGCATACATAGGTGCTGTACTCTCCCCACCTTTCTTGGTCGACAAGCTGCAGAGCTCAATATTTCCTAACCCCATAAAGGAGGTGGTTGGACAGAATATACTGAGACAGCAGAAGCTGCTTTTCCCAGACCAGAACTATGCAATAATATCCCTCAGAAAGAGAAATGAAAAACAGAGGGAACTGAGGCAGGGTGTCAGTGTGCATTCAAAGCTTCACAAGGCAAGGTGGAAAAAAGACTGAGATCCTACTAGAGTTAGTTTTGTTCCCCCAGTCATGATTTGGGGACAGGATTTAGGTCAGTCAAAAATGAACTTCTCAATGGCAGAGGAAACTGAGACAGATTTGTGTGTCAAAAGGGAAGGAGTTAGGAAGAGAATTACAAATAAATACTTAAAAAATATTAAAATTACCCAATATCTGAGGAGGAAAGCTAAAACCCTAACGTACAAGTAGATAAGTCAAAAGGAAAGATATTAAAACAGAAATGAAGGTGTTAACCAAAAAATTTGATTACAAACATTTCTACATAAAATAAATATTTTAAAATAAATATCATTAAGACAAAGAAAATTGAAGCATAGTAAGAAAAAAGACTGCATTGATTCCTAAGAGAGCAGGGAATTGCAGTAAGATATTCCCAAATCATTCAAGAAAAAATAATAATCTTGAGAAGTTAGGTTAAAGGAAATAAATGAAAACATGCATATTTTGCACAGCCAAAATAATAAGCAAAGGACAAAAACTTGAATACAAAATTGTTACATTCTTCAAGGAAATGAAAGAGAGAGCAAGAACTTGGAAAGACAGGTATACTCAATTGATGGACAATCTTGATGAAGAGAGGCAAAATAGAATACAATTTTACAAACACACAATCTCTATACATTCGGGTGTTTTATTGCCATTTCTGTCTCCACGACATTTATAACATCTCTCTCCTTGGTTTCACTCATATGGTTAGGACCCTAGATAAAGCCATCATCACCATTGGTATGTCTAATTAATATACTCTCATTATTCTCACTGCTTCCAGCCTTCCCCCCTTTTCGGATTAATCTTGACATAGCTGCCATTTCATATTTCTAAGGAGCGGATTTAAATCCATCATGTGACTAATCAAAATCTCCATTTATTCCCATAAATTCATTATTTATTTATTGTATTTATTGAAATACAATATAACCTTTTTTGCCTCCATTTTGCTCCACTTTTTGTCACTGTAAATTAAATTTAACTCTGACTAATGTTTTAAGCTTAATATTTTATATTATTCCATTTCACATACTCTATATTCTAGTTAAACTGTCCTACTTTTATTTATTAGAGTAGTAGTCTTAACTACTAACATAACATTTAGTAAATGTAATGCAAATAACATTTATAGAGACCTATTACATGCCACCCTTTACAATGATATCTCATTTAAGCCTGGGTTGTTAGTGAATTTTTGATTAATGGGAAGATATTTCCAATTCAATAATAGGCCCATGTGACCTGCTTGAGTCACATGGAAGCCTAGGTCACATGAGTCTGTGGTGGGAGGATCTTGCCAAGCATGTAGAATAGAAAGAGGTGGAACAGGGACAGTGGAGGTGGAGTTGGAGCAAAGCTGGGAGGAAATTGGTGAGAGCTGTTAGAGCTGAGGCAGAGAGGAAGCAGGCAGCAAGCTCTGAGTAAAAAAGGTATTTATTTGTGGAAAATCACTAGCAGGGGGAAGTGTTGAGGATGGTAGCATCCTCTGCACTGTTATTGTGTATGGATTTGTTGCTATGATGGATTTGGGAGCTGGTGTTGGGATTCAGTTTTCTGGTGTCTGAACAAATGTTTGGCTGTGTCTTCCATTTGGAGGGTCTGTTATATTTGGGGATTCAGAATTACAACAACATATTTATAGCTGCCTCAGGTGCTGTGAATATCATGTTGGCACTACAAAGCCTCACAATAGTATCTATTTGGGAGACAGGTACTATTATTGCCTTTATTTTACAGAAATTGCAAGACACTGAGAAACTGAGGCAAAGAAGTTTAATTGACTTGCTCATGGTCACAGAGCTAGTAAGTGTCTGAGGTTAGATTTGAACTGAAGTCTTCCTGACTCTATGCCTGGTGCTCTATCCATTCCTCTATGAAGATGTGTCTTTATATTTCACACTCCTCCTCTCATCACCATGCCATAGAAAAAACCGTCCTTGATTCTGGAGTACAAATCCTCCTCATCTCTGCCTAGTTACTTTCAAAGCTCAGAACAAATGCTGCCCCTTATGTAAGACTATCCACAATTACCTTCAATTGCATATTATCTACTTTAAAATAATCAACTAATAACTTCATTGTATGTATTGTGTATTTATTTGTTTAATATCTTGTTTCCTACCAAGAGGATATTTCCTTGACAGAAACAGTTTCATTTGTGTTTCTATAATCCCATCTTTAGCCTTATACACATCAAATGTTAGTAAATATTTGTTCAATGAATGAATGAATAATAAAATCAGGTTTAAAAAAGATCTTAAGTTAAAATGCGGGGCCATATATAATAACATGAAATTAATGAGAAAAAAAATTAAAATCTTACTCCTGGTAAACAGGCAACAAACCTTTATAAAATATTTTCTGTGGCTTAATATGCACAGTCTTAAGTGCTGAAGAGAAGCACTGAAGTAGCACAGTGGGTAGAATTTCAAGCCTGGATTTAGGAAGAGTAATCTTGAATTCAAATCTGGCCTCAGACATTTACCAGCTGTATGAACTCAGGCAAGTCATGTGATCCAATTGACCTCAATTTGCTAATCTGTAAAATGAGCTAGAGAAGGAAATGGCAAAACCATCTAGTATCTTTGCCAAGAAAACCCCCAAAAGGGTCATAAAGAATGAGGCTGAACCAAAAGTGCTGCAGATACAAATACATTTTTTAAAGGTAGTTTTTACCTTCAGGACAACAAGGTTGTATAGTGGATAGAGTGCTGGGCCTGGAGTCAGGCTCATCTCTCTGCATTCCAATCCGGTCTCAGACACTTACTAGCTAGGTGAACCTGGGCAAGTCATTTAATACTGTTCGCCCAAGTTTCTTCATCTGTAAAATGAGCAAAAGAAATGGCAAATCACTCCAATACCTCTGTCAAGAAAATCTCAAATGAGATCATTAAGAAATTGAGACACAACTGAAAAACAACTGGGCATCCTTGCCCTCAAGAAGCTTGCATTCTAAGAGGGGAAGATAACACATGAAAGGGAGCTCTAAAGGGAGGCAGTGAGAAGTTTACACATGCAGAAAGCATAGTGGTTAAGTCCATTAAGTCGGAAACACAGCCGGGAGGAAAAGGAAGCATGACTGACCTGAGCTACCCCTAAAGTGTTGTGCCCCTCTCCCCAAAATACAAATTCACCAATAAGTAAATGGATTGTCACTATGGAAAGATATTCCAGTGTGAGAAAGAAGAATCAGAGAATTAGGTTCCAAATTGAGTAGACAGATAAGACATGGTTGCAAATCCAATAGAATCAGAAGCCAGGAGGGTATTTTTCCAATTATTGTTTTTTGTTTGTTTTTTACATAGTCATTATAAGTATAAGAACCAGATAGGAAGTTGGGGTGATGAAAAGGGATAAAATTAATAGAAACCCAGAAAAATATATATCAATGGTGCAATATGCCAATTAAAAGAACTAAAGTGGGGCAGAGTCAAGATGAAGGTAAAAATAATGGGTCTCACCTGGGCAAACCTCCTCCAAAATTTTTTTTAAGTATTTCCTCAAAACAACTTCTGGGATGGTAGAACCCACAAAAGGACAGGGTGTAAAAGTTTTCCAGTCAGAGAAAGTTAAAAGGTCCACAGAAAAGGTCAACTATACTGGAGTGAATGAAATTCAGGCTGTACCAGTGAAGACAAGGCCCCAGCAAACCAGGAACAAGCTGTGGGGGTGAATGATTCAGTAGCAGCTGGGACTGATTCCAGAGCACTCAGCCCACAGATGTTAAGGGGTTGGACAACTGGTCAGAATGAGATTAAAGGGGGCCCTTTGCTGTCACTGGGCATAGAACTCTGCTGCATTGTTGATACCTGGATCTGGGTCTCAGTCCCAGGGTGAGATGGAGCACTAGCACAACAGAGCTTATTGTTGCAGGGTAGCTGAGACCCTGGTTAGGGTGGGAAAGAGTGCTTGAGGTCACTCACAAACAATAGAACAGGCCAGGCATGATTCCCAAAAGAATGCTACTGTGAACAGCTTTCAAGGTTCGGATTACACAGTTATATTGAACAATCTGTTTATTCCATTACAAATCAAGGCAACACTTCAATCAATTTATAATGTAATAATCATTCTTCCACTAAAGGGGCAAATCATAATCACTCTATCAATTCATAATACAATAATCAAACTTCCAATCATGGGGCAACCATACATCAACTCAATCAATAGCTAAACACAATCATTAGAAAAACCACAGAAATCCTCTACCCCTTGTTGTCCAGCAATCCTCAGTTTCATCCAAGGGGAGGCCTTTTCTTTGTCTTGACTCTGGTTGGTATCTCTTATTCCCTGGATCCTCTTCCATGGTCCAAGCTCCCTCCTGAGCACCGAACAGTCACCTGGATTCAGAAGCAGACAGTTGCCAGATTCTCATCCAGTCTTCAGAAGTGGACAGCTCCCAGTCCTGAGGGCAATCCCTGGCTCACACTTAAATTCACAGGGTCCAGTACATCTCAAACTCTTCACCATTTCTCTTGCCTGGAATTCAAGGATCAGCCAGGTCATGAACAAACAAAATCTTATCCTGGTCATGCTTCTTCAGTCCTCCAGCTGTTCAGCTGGCCCTAGGACCCAGAAGGAGAATTGACGTTCTGGGTGGCCTTCACCAGATTCTGGTCTCAGGAAAACTCCATCTCTTTTCTCAGTCAGCTTCCAGATACTGGGAGAGAAACACACACACACTCTCTCTCTCTCTCTCTCTCTCTCTCTCTCTCTCTCTCTCTCTCTCTCTCTCTCTCTCTCTCTCTCTCTCCAGTCCAGCAGCTCAGCTCCCAGATGCTGAGTCAATCCTGCTTCCTCTAACATGCAAATTCCAGTTCTGTTTCTCTGTCTCCAGAATTCTTCTTTATATACACACTGGCTTCCTGTCTCAGCCAATAGCCTTTTTCCAGTCAACAGGGGAGTTCAGCCCTAGTCTGCTAAACCGATTGCTGTTACACCAGGAGACTATCAAACCCAGCTCTACATAGTTGATATCCGTTATGATAAACCAAAACTTGCAAGTCCACAGAATTATCTCTGAACACAGATAAACAAGAATCTGAGAACTGAGTAGATTCCCATTTTAGCACAGAATTAAGTCAATAAATAGGCCAGAAAATGAGCAAATAGAAGAAAAAAGATCCTGACTATTCAAAGTTACTATACTGACAAAGAAGATCATAACAAAACTCAGAAGAAGTAAACTAAATAAAAAAATGCTACATTCAAAGCTTTATAGTAAAATATAAATTGGTTTCAGACCATGGAAGAGCTCAAAAAAGATTTAAAAAAACCAATTAGCAGGGTTGAAGTATAACTGGGAAGAAAAAAATTGGTGATGCAGGAAAATCGTGAAAAAAGAATCAACAGGTTGGAAAAGAAGGCACAAAAATACTAAAGAAAATAACACCTTAAAAACAGAATAGATCAAATTATAAAAGATTGGCAAAAATCTAGTAAAGAGAATAATATCTTGAAAATCAGAATTGGCCAAATGGGAAAAAATGTTCGAAAATTCACTGAAGAACTTAAAAGGCAGAATTAGTGAAATGAAAGGGAGAGACAAAAGTTCACTGAAGAAAACAATTCCTTAAAAATTAGAATTGGGCACATGGAAGATAATGACTTTATGAGACATCAAGAAACAATAAAACAAAATCAAAATAATTTAAAAAAAGAAGAAAATGTGAAATATCTCATTGGGGATAGGGTGGGTTATATAATCTAGAAAATAGATCCAGGAGGGATAATTTAATAATTATTAAACTGCCTGAAGGTCATGATAAAAAATAACCTAGATATCACCTTTCAAAAAATATAAAGAAAAACTGCCAAGATATTCTATTACCAGAGGATAAAATAGAATTTGAAAGAATCCACTGATCACCTCCTGAATGAGATCCTTAAATAAAATTACTAGAAATATGTCAAATTCCAGAACTCTCAGGTCAAGGAGAAAATATTATAAGCAGCCAAAAGATTTGAATGGTGTGAAGTCGCAGTCAGGATAATGAAAGATTTAACAGTTTCTACATTAAAGTATAGGATGTTTTGGAATAGAATATTCAGGAAGACAAAAGAGCTTGGATTACAAGCAAGAATCATCTACATCTCCCCCTGCCCAAGAAAAAAATGTAGTATAATCCTTGAGGGGAAAAATAGATATTAAATAAAATAGAGGACTTTCAAACATTTTTGATCTTTTAAAAAGGTCTGAATGGACAATTTGATTTCCAAATATAAAACTCAATAGAAGTATAAAAAGGTAAACTGGAAAGAGAAATCATGAGGAATTCAATAAGGTTAAGCAGTTTGTACTCACACATGGGAAAATAATACTAGTAACTCTTTAAATTCTTCACATTATTAGGTCCTTTAGAAGGAGTTTACAAAGACAGAGGGCATGGATGTGAATTAAATATGATGGGACGATTACATAAAAAAAATAAAATTAAGGGACAAGAAAGAAGAATGTACTGGGAGAAGGAGAAAGGGTGAAGTAAAATGGAGTAAATTATCTTATATATAAGAGTTTTTATACTGGAGGAGGGGAATCTGGAGGAGGGGAATGTAACCATATTGATCTTACTTTCATCAGAACTGGATGAAATAGAGAATAACATACACAATCATTGGCTATGGAAATCTATCATAACATGTGAAAAATAAGAGGGGAAGAGGAGAAGAGAAGGGAAGGAAGATTGGGAGAGATGGTAGTCAAAAGAAAAAACACTTTTGAGAATGTATAGGACAGAGAGAGAGAAAGAGAGAGAGAGAGAGAGAGAGAGAGAGAGAGAGAGAGAGAGAGAGAGAGAGAGAATAAGAGAAAGGAAGGAAATACTTTATTTATAATAATAACTGAAAAACAATTACAACAAGTTTTATTTTCTACTAAATACCACATTTTTCAAATATATAGAGAACTGAGTCAAATTTATGGAAGTAAAATATGATTTCTCAATTGATAAATGATCAAAGGATATGAACAGTTTTCAGTAATCAGAGCTATCAAGTCATATAAAAATAAGGCTCCAAATCACAATTGATTATAGAAATGCAAATTAGAACAACTATACCACAGTTATTACACTGGCTAATACAACAGAAAAAGTAAGTGATAAAAATTGGAGGGAGTGAATGAAAATTGAGATACTAATGTAATCTTGGTGAAATTGTATACTGATTTAACCATTATATACAACAATTTTTAACTGTGCCCAAAGGGCTATAAAGCCATGTATACTCTTTAAGCAAGAATTACCTTTAATAGTTTTGTATCCCAAAGTAAGGGACCATCTCCAGTCATCCTGATGAATATCTGGCCACTGGATACAAATGACTCTGAAGGCAAAAGTAAGGCTAGTCATCACCTTGCACAGTCCTCCGTCACTCAAATCCAAGTCAACTCCAAGTCACGTAATCATTTCCCTGATGTCATGGTCCTCTTCAAGAATGAAGGATAAATACAACCTGTGAGTAGCCTCTCCTCTACTCTCTTCTCTTCTCTGTTAGTCTCCTCTCATCTCCTTTCCTTCTTTACCTGGGGGTGCTCTGCCCAGGTGATGGTACATCTCAGTGGCCAAAAGCTGCCTTTTTTCACTTTGTGTTGACTAGCTACATTTCTTGATGAAAGACCAAGCCTTAAACCCATTTCGTTCAATAGGTCCTTGACCTTCTAGCACAGAGTGAAGGTAAATACTGAATAGTAACTGTTTCTCTTTGGGCCAGTATTCCTGAAGGTCCTCCCCTCCCAGCTTGATTTTGTTTTTCTTCCTTGATTAAAGGGGTCACCCCCTTCATTAACTATTTTTTTTTGCTTTTTGGAGGGCAATTGGGGTAAAGTGACTTACCCAAAGTCACATGGCTAGTAAGTGTGTCAAGCATCTGAGGTTGGATTTGAACTTAGGTCCTTCCTGATTCCAGGGCCAGTGCTCTATTCACTGTGCCACCTAGCCACCACTCATTAACTTCTTAAAGAGGTCTATTCAGTGAATGGGCATTATATCACTCAAAGTGAGAACTTGAAAAGACCTCAGCCTACAAGGGCCAGGTTCTCCTCATCCTGAGCCGTCTCCAGTCTTCCTAATGAATATCTGGTCACAGGACCCAGATGGCTCTGATTATAAATGTGAGCCAGGTGTCCTTGCACAGCCCTCCGTCACTCAGATTCAAGTCAACTGCAAATCAAGTCATCATTTCCCTGATGTCATGGTTCTCTTCAAGAACAAAGGACAAACACACAACAACAATCCCAAAGAAAAAATAAGGAAGAGAACCTATATCTGCAAGAATATTTATAGTTACTCTTTTGATGATAGTAAGGAATTGGAAATTAAGGAGATGTCTCATCAATTGGGACATGACTGAACATGTTATTGTATATAGTTGTGAGGAAATAATACTGTGTTATAAGAAATTATCACCAAAATGCTCTCAGAAAAGCATGGAAAGACATATATGAATTGATGCAAACTGAAATGAACAGAACCAAGAGAACATTGTATACAGCAACAATAACATATGATGATTAACTGTGAAGGACGCCTATTCTCAGCAACACAGTGATCCAAGACAACTAAAGCATGCATGACAAAAAATGCCATCCAACAACAGAGAAAGAACTGATAAGAGTCTGATGGAGATCAAAGCAAACTTTTTCTTTTCTTTCATTTTCCAGAAATTTTTCTTGTCTTTTTTCTCTTACAACATGAAAACATGAAATTTTTTAAAAATTATTGTACATATTTAACCTATATCAAATCACTTACCTTCTCAATGGAGTGAGGAGGAAGAAAAGAAGTAGGGAGATAATTTGGGACTCAAAAATTTTAGAATACTCAGTAAATGTGTATTGAAAGAACTTTATTTTTGTTATTGAAGATTTGGCATACTCTGATAAAAGCCAAAAACTTCATTGACAATTTGAATTTCTGTGAGAAAGATATGTGAATTTCTGTGAAGGGAGATATTTTTGACAGTGGACAAACTGAAAAATCTTTTGTGAAACATTCTAACCTCTTTGAATTTCAGTTATCTATTGGCTTACCTCAAAATCAACCTTACTTTAAAACCAATTAAGTCTCTTCAATATATCAGGTGATTTCTAAGACCACAAAATAGGGTTTGTGCTAAAGGATTTGTGTCAAAAGAACTAGTGGAGAAGGAGATTGAGAGAACTGTGCCTTCAGAGAATAAAGGTTTTAAATCAGCAATATAATTCTACTGCTGACACTTGACAACTAAGTATTGATTAGAAAGGTAGTACCAGTGGTTACAATTTTTGACCTTAAGACATCAACTGGGGATTAAGCTGAAAATAGTCATGTCTATATGTTTAAACAAAACCAAAACCAAATATTAAAAAAGAATCCTGAAGTTATCATTTAAATGTGATGTGTTGTAGTATTTTTTATATTTTATTTTAATGTTTATATTTTACTTGTATGTGTTATGCTCCGCGAGGCTAAGTTTGAGTCTATTTTTCTTTCAATCCCCTACTTCTGTTTTTTGAATAAAATTTTATTAAAATCATCCAAAAAGGAAGAATTCATTATCTTATTGTTTGCAAAAAAATTGAATTTCACTAAAAAGCTGTAAAATTTCAAATTCTTCACATGATCTCCAAAAAACAAAAGCTTCAGCATGTTGTAGGCATCATATGAAAACAAATATGACAGTTTTTCCAAATGTTGATACTTTATATTGATTTAAAAAAAGGTAATAGGCTATAGATCTGCATGGTCTAATTTAAACTGGAAGAAAATAAAGAGTCACTTCTTCTGAATGCACAAAAGATTACTCTGACTCTTAGGGCATTCATGACTAAAAACCTGATTTGTACGTTCTGCTTGCTGAATCCTTTTCCATCTCATATCTTCAAGAGGACTTATTTTATTTTAGACTAGAAAGCCTTCAAAATTGTTCTTGCCTTGCATTGCACTTTTCCATGTAAGTTAGTGACCTTTTTCCTCTTTCCACTACCTCCAGATCATGGATACCCATGTAGAGAAAAAGCACAGATGGCCATTTTCAGTAATTATTTAATAAGATAGACTAGATAAATTTCCCTTACAAAAATAAAAGTTGTAAAATAGACATTGATTCTATATATGTTACTGTTACTGAAGACTGTTAGTTCAGGGAAGGCAAAAATCTCTCTTATGCTCAGAGGTTAGGCTAGAAGAAAACTGAGTTTCTCACAGGTCAAACCTTGATTTGTTTGACCAGACCTTGAATTTTTTCTAATGATTTCACTGACTACTTCACAAAAGTCATAACTTGGCAACATTTCTTTCTCTCAAATAGGTCAGGAAAACCCTGAAGCCATTGTTAAATTTTACCACCATATTTTGTCATGACTTCTTACATCCTATGTGGTTTTGCTCTATGGTGGTATTTTTTTAAATGGCAACTGCAAAAAGCCCCAGAATGGATAAGCTATATGTAAAATGCTGTCTTTCTTTTTTATACAGATTCATGGTACATTTGTTCTTGCTGACATCTTCAGAAACCCCAGAGGGAATTATTTTGTATAAAAAATCCCTGATAATTCTTCATTGTTGATCTAGATCTCAGTTCTACTTTACTTAGATCTAAACTTTTTTTTAACTTTTATTAGTTTATTGATTTATTTTAAAGAGCACAATACATGTTTTTAAAGGATAAAGTACAAATTACCAATTAAAACATTTTCAACCCCTCCTTTTATGTCATATTGATATTAAGTAACCAAATTGGTTACAACATAGTATAGATATTAAGATTTCATGATGTTATCTCCTAGTGGGTAAATGTAGCATTACTTGAGCCATCTATTGTATCTATTCCAGGTAAAGATTGAAGTAATTTTTAAAAAACTGATACTCTTGCAAAGACATCAAGAAACTAGGTTGTGTGGGAGGTGACTGAGGTAGGTGAAAGCATCCTCATAAAATGAAAGAGACAGTCACCAAATCTGAGCTAGTTCCCAGACCTCTATAGCCCTAAGTTTCATATTCCTGTAAATCACCTGATTTGGGGGAAATCCGGTGGTGTGCCCCTACTTCCCCTACCTTTTTCCTGTAAGGGGCTTTTTGTAATGGCCTCCTTCTTCTAAATATGGATAATCATGGTTATATGTCTTTGTATTGGGTATTAGGGATTTTCCAGGTTCTTAGGTAGACTGTAAGGCCATACAACCCCACCAATGGGTTGATGGTCCAGCTCTGGGGGAGGGGTGATGGGAGAAGAACTGGAGATTTCGGGTTTTTTTGCAGAATGTTTTGTGTAAGGGTATATCACTCTTTGCTTGACTCCTGTTGGGTACCTCCCTATACCAGACATGTCTGGATTAGTGATGCCCAACTCTCACAAGACTTGTCTTTAGAATAAAGAACTTCTGCTTCTACCTGTAGAAACCTCTGAGTTTATTTGGGCAAGGGTCCTTGGGGTCTTTATCCCACACAAAGTTATATTGTGGCATGTGGAGTCAGGAAGACCTAAGTTCAGTTCTTGTCCTTGTACACTTAATGTGCTATGTTACCCTGGGCAAATCATTTACCCTCTCTCAACCTTAGTTTCCTCATCTATAAAATATAGATAATAATATCATCTACTTCATGGAGTTTTGATGATCAAATGACATATTCTTAAAGTGTTTTATAAATTTTAAAATGGTAGTAGTAGCAGTAGTAGTAGTAGTAGTAGTAGTAGTAGTAGTAGTAGTAGTAGTAGTAATAGTAGTCCTCTTGTTTATGGATGCTATGTATTTTTGTGCTGTTGGGCAAAAATGATTAGTGCCAAGGACTCTATAGTTCTTAGTTTCAATGACCTTCCATTCCTCAGCTCTCTGAGAGGGAGTGACACTTTACAATTAGGATAGGATTACAGAATCATAGGTCTACAAATTAAAACAGCCCAGTCAGAAACCTGCCCCTGAGCTCTTTCTTCTATCAAACCCTACCAATTTCATAAACTCTCAATATTTCCTGATTTAACAACTCAGACAATTGAATTAACTTTACACAGAAGCAGAAAAACATGATTAACTGCATACAGAGCTTTGACTTTTGGCATAGAACTGATAGGCAAATAAGCAACTGTAATGGTAATGGTAATTTGCAGATCATCCCTGCCCCTCAATAAGTCTAAGGGAATTTGAAAACTTCCTCTTCTTTGAAAAATAATCTCTGCCCCCTAATAGGCTGAATATGGTCACATGGAGCCTATGGTGGGAGGCGTTTGTTGAAGGGTAGATAGAGCAGAGCCCACAAGAGAAGCTTGTGTAGGGGAAGTTTATTTTTCAGGAAGTTCCACACCTTGTTACTTTGTAATTACACTGTGGGTCACAATGGTTGTGATATTCTCTGACCCAGGAGAAGGCTACATATACCTGTGAGGTGAGGTTTTGCTTTGGGACTCACTTATAGGAAAAGTTGTGTGATTTGGCCAGATGAGACTCTGGGCAGTCATTGAGTCCCCCAGCTTTGAAAACCCAGATGTTGGTGCTTCTCTCTAGTGACTAACTATGTAGGCATGTGATGATCAGACATCTAGAAACTCCATCTGTTTGTTTGTTGGATTGTGTTCTTTTCCCTGTCTGTATATTTAGTTCGCTTATAACTTCTGTTGGTATTCTCTGAAACTGTGGGTGCTGATTTTTTCCCCTGAACTAGGTAAATGATATATGTTTGATTGAAGTAAGGACGTTAATGCTTTCCTTTAGAAAACAGATCAAAAAACTTGTGCTAGCAACCATCCTGGGTTGTATACTAGCATGCTTGCTGCTCCAATAATCTATACTTATAATAAAATAATACATAATAAATATCTATCATATGGTCTGTGGTCTAACACTTCTCTTAGACCCTGATAATCCCTGAACAGTATATACCTTAAAGTTCCCAGAGCAAAAAACAGACATAGTTTGATTTCATTCATTTACCCACAATCTTTCTTTTCAGACTAGGAGAGAACGTTCATAATAAAGCATAGTTCCAACTTGTACAACTCATCCAATGAGCCTTTTCTTTCTGTGAGAAGACATATACAAATGCATATACACATACACATACAAGTACACACACATATACATATATACACACACACATATGAAGATATAAACTCCCCACACAGTAGTAAGAACTTCTTAGACTTAGCTATTTTCTAGTTGGTATGGATCATAGATTTTAACTCATAGAAGCTAGTTCATTACTTATGAAACAAGTTGAACGGATCTAGTGGCTGACCTGAGCAATCATCCTGCTGCTGTCATGCGGCCCTGGTATTTCTCCAACCTTGAACCATTTTTCCATAAAACACTGTCCTTCAGCTACATCATGCTATAAGGCATTTAATCTCTTACTCTCCAGTTTGCATTGAAACTTGGTTATTCACTCTTCTTCTGATGCAAATCATTAATAAAAATGCAAGTTAAGAGAGTCTCGGGTTCTTTTATTTTCTCTCTAAAACTGACATGATCTCTGGAGAGTTTGAAAAAATGTCTTCCTTCATGGGATAAATTTAATCCTTTTACTTAATAAGATAATATTTTTATAATATGCCATACTGAATGACCAAATATCATTAACTGTGTCATTTTTGAACCAATTGCTCTGTTCTGAAGGGGTAGTTATATTAATTCAGTATTTTGGGAGTTGCCTATAAAATTCCACTAGCACTACCATAGTGAGGAATATCATCTTGCAGCCAGCTCCTTAAGAATCACCCTCCTTAATGTAGCATTTTGAGCAGAGTAGGGAAATGTGTCAGAGCAATAATAGCAGGTTGCTTATATGTGCAAGCATATGTCTGGGGTTATGATCATTACATTTTCCTTTTTTTGGGGGGGGTTTTTTTTGGAGGGCAGTTGGGGTTAATTGACTTGCCCAAGGTCACACGGCTAGTTTTGTGTGTGTGTGTGTGTGTGTGTGTGTGTGTGTGTGTGTGTGTGTGTGTGTTAAGTGTCTGAGGCCGGATTTGAACTCAGGTAATCCTGACTCCAGGGCCGGTGCTCTATTCACTGCCCCACCTAGCCACCCTATTCTCCTTTTCTTGCTATGGCCTTGGAGAAAGAATAAGGATATCTGTAGCTGTAGCTTGTGTTAATAAAGTTGGTATTTATTTTCTAAACACAAAGAAGTATCTGTATCTATATAATTTATCTACAGTGGGTATTTTTTCCAGGTACTAATTTTACTATATGAACACTGAATTCCATTTCAAGTCTAAAAAATTGTGATTCTTTAATAGAAGAGATTTGTTGATCAAGGCCTCTGAGACTACTCTGAAAATCTGTAACTCTGCTCCTTTCACTTCTATCTGTAAAAATTCTCATTGTTGATAAACCTTAAATAGATCTCCTCAAGATCTTTTCAAGATCTACTTCCACCATTTTTCATTGTTATGATTCAATACTGATTGTGGTCTTTGAAATGAACTCCTACTCTAAACAAAGTCTGTCTGTGTCTTTCAAGTTTCTACTTGGCAAGATATATATTTCATAGTTATGACCTTTCCTCAAATCAAATTAAATTGAGAAAAATTAAGTACTTAATATGTACCAACCTGGTGTTAATAGCTGAGGATACAAATAAAGGCTCCTTTTTTTCAAGGGGCTCACAGTTTAGTGTGAGAGATAACATGCAAATAACTATATACAAACAAGATATGTAAAATGTAAATCTGGGTAGTTTCGGATGGAAATTATTAGCATAAGTGAGATCAGAAATGGTTTCTTTAAAAAGGTGGGGTTTTAACTGGGAATTGAAAGTAGCCTCTTCCATGCTGTGGTTCTCATATTATAAATGTTACTCTTCTTTAGGAAATAGTAATAGAGCCATTGAGTAATTTTGCATACTGTAGTCATCCTAAGACATAACTCTTCTGTTATGGAGTTATCTTAAAGAAAACTGTATTTTCAGAGAGACTCTGATACATTTGAGATATTTCAAGAAGAAATGCTGACTACAGGGGAAATCATAATGGTGGATCTCGAGATGATCTCTCTAGCAGCACCAGTAACAAATCGCTGTGACCAATATTTATTTGGTTGATGCTACTTCTGTTAATGGTGGGGCCTAGGTGTGCATTTCTCATATTTCAAAATCAGCGGCCTGTTTTTAAAAAATCACATTAGTATGGCTGACATACCATATCATAGTTTTTTCCAACTCTGTCATCTCTTCAAATGTGTAATTTATTTTGACCTTTGCTCTAACCATTTGAGGCTCTGACTACACCCAGACAGTTGAATCTGGAATGACAATCACATCTCTAGGTAATCACTACCTATATGTTAATAGATGAGTTCATTTTTTATGAAGCTATTTGCTTCTGGTCAGATCCAGTACGCTTACTCTCTGTTCCTATTTATTTATGTGTTTAATCATTTATGTTTTTGTTTTCACCATTCACTTCCATAAAATCTTGAATTCCAAATTTCCTCCCCATGTTTCTCTTCCCCACACCACAAGATGGCAGGTAATTTGATACTGGCTCTACATATACGTTCATATTGAACCTATTTTCACATTAATCATGTTGTAAAGAAGAATTAGTACCAATGGGATAAACCATGAAAAAGAATATTTTTTTAAAAGAAAGAGCAAATAATATGCTTCAATCTACATTCTGACTCCATAGTTCTTACTTTGGATGTGGACAGCATTTTCCACCATGAGTCCTTTGGAGTTGTCTTGAATCCTTGCTTTACTAAGGAGAGATATCTATCAAAGTTAGTCATCACACATTGTTGCTTTTACTATGTACGATGTTCTCCTGGTTCTGTTCACTTCACTTAGCATCAGTTCATGTAAGTCCAGGTTTTTCTGAAGTCTGCTTGCTCATTATTTCTTATTGCACAATAGTATTCCATTATATTCATATACCATAACTTGTTCAGCCATTCCCCAACTGATGGACATCCCCTCAATTTTCAATTCTTTGCCATCACAAAAAGATTTCCTGTAACTAATTTTGTAAACGTAAGTCCTTACTACACTTTCTTAAATATATTCATGATATAAAAGTTGGTACTTTCCTAATAATCTGTAAATCTTTAGACACTTCTGTTTTAATCCAAAGCTACATTTTGTAACACATTTTCTTCCTTTCTTTTCCTTCCTTCCTTCCTTCTTTCTTCCTTCCTTCCTTCCTTCCTTCCTTCTTTCTTTCTTTCTTTCTTTCTTTCTTTCTCTCTTTCTTTCTCTCTTTCTTTCTCTCTTTCTCTCTTTCTTTCTCTCTTTCTTTCTCTCTTTCTTTCTCTCTTTCTTTCTCTCTTTCTCTCTTTCTTTCTCTCTTTCTTTCTTTCTTTCTTTCTTTCTTCCTTCCTTCCTTTCTTTCTTTCTTTCTTTCTTTCTTTCTTTCTTTCTTTCTTTCTTTCTTTCTTTCTTTCTTTCTTTCTTTCTTTCTTTCTTTCTTTCTTTCTTTCTTTCTTTCTTTCTTTCTTCCCATTGGAGCCAAACAATCCTTCAATCTTGTTCAGTTTTATTCCACCATGCACTTCCTACATACTCAGAACAGGCCACCTCATCTCTGTCTCTTAAAATCCTTGTCTTCCTTCAAGGATTCATTCAGGTACTATCTCCTTCTTGATGCTTTCTTTGTTGAAAAGTCTGTCTGTCTCTGTCTTCAATTTTCTCTGGAGCACTTTGCCTATCCCCTTCCTTTGCCCCATCATAACATACCTTAAATTGTAGGTCTTTATTTGGCAAAATTCTTCCAATAGATTTTAACTTATTGAAAATAGGAAATCATTTGTGTGGTTTTCTTATTTGGATGCTCCAGGACCTAGCTAGCATAGGG
The DNA here is from genome assembly GCA_028646575.1 of Pseudocheirus occidentalis. NCBI lineage: Eukaryota > Metazoa > Chordata > Mammalia > Diprotodontia > Pseudocheiridae > Pseudocheirus > Pseudocheirus occidentalis. The sequence continues at coordinate 76,676,953 of CM053593.1, read as the reverse complement.
TCTGCCAAAGAGCAAGAATCTAATAAATATTTGTGCTTTTGTTGTTGTTGTTGTTGAATAAGTCACTCTATAAATGATTTCCTCTATCTCTCTCCCTTGCCCTCACTTTAGCAGGTTTATTTCTTTGTAATTTATGTGTAAGCCTTCATTAAATATTAATTGGAGTAATACACACCTGAGGTTTCTTGGATGAAATAGTTCCTTAAAACAAAAACATCCATGGCATAATATTAATGGGTAACAATTACTTAGGACACCTGGGGTATTTTTCCCCTACAAATTCAGAATGTAAGCATTTTTATCACAGACAAAGATAATAGATTGAACTTTTATGGAGCACATTATCTCCGATTGCAACAGATAAAGCATAAGAGAGGATGCTATAGAGGATAGCCTTCAATGTTTTCAATTTAAAAGAATTATCCATAAGATAATACCCTCTGTCATTCAGAATGAAAGGTATCTCAGAGATCTGAATGCCAATTAAAAGAAAGTGTTGCTAGTTTATTTGCTTCCTTCTATCTTTGTAGAGGAATATGATAATTTAAAAGATGATAAGAGAAGAAAAACAGCTTTATATCCAAAAAATCTAAGTTGTTTTTCTTCCCCTGATACATACTATCTTTATAACCAAAGGAAAACTATTTATCATCTCTGCCATGGTTTTCTCATCTGTAAATTGGGGATATAACCAAAATTTCAACTGGAATACATAAGTCACTTTTCAATATTAACAAAGTCCCAGAAATGCTATTTATTTGTATTATTTGACTGCCATCCTGGTGGCTATAATTTTTCTAGGGATAAGACAGTTTCCTGAACTTCCATCTTATTTTCTGACTGTAGAAGATCAACCAGAACACCAAAATAGGTTAACTATTTCTATTTTTCTACCTCCTCCATTCCAACACACTGTTTCACTTGTGCTCATAACAGGAATTATAAAACAAGTTTGTGTTAGTGTCCTTTTGCAGACCACTAATAATTTTAATCCTTCAGAAAGTTGTGTTTTAAAATTAAATTAAGGTCAGATCATATTTTTTGTAGAAAAACTTCTGGGGGAGAATTCTTTAAAATACTGAAGGATATCAAGAAGATTTCAGACCTTCAACCATGGAGTTTTATTTGTTTAAAAAAAGTATACAAAAACAAAATATATTTTTCAAAGTAGGTTACAAATGATCAATATTAAACTCAGACTTTTGCTTCATCGTTAGCTTTTATTTACCTCAAAGGTTATTTTCTTCCTTCTAACATCTTTCTACTTCATTAAATTTCTATTGCCCCATGGTCTCCTGGAAACTTTATGAGATTTTATTTTAAGTAAGCTTTCCCTAGTTGACAAATTAGATCAATGAGGAAGCTCCATTCTTCAGCTGGCAAGAAAATGAATTATCACAACATCAAATGTGGATTATCTCTTGAGAGGAACTCTTTCTCCCCAAATCCACCATTAAAGACAAAGGGTCAGAAGGAATCCAGGTGTCGTGAGAAACAAGATTATTATGTTTTAATCATGGTCATCAAAATTAAAAAGGAAATCACAAGGAAAGTTAAGACTGTCCCTAAAAGTAACTATCAGATCATAACAGCTGTATATTTATATGTGTGTGT